>CM026886.1:4443670-4481261 GCA_015227895.2 Colaptes auratus
TGCTCTGCAGCCCAATACTTTCAGGCCTGATGGTAAGTGCAGGAAAAGTCTCTCAAAAGGAAAAAGAATTTCCCTGTGCGTTTAATGGAGTATAAAAGTCTAGCAAGCCGACATTGCTCTAGAGCCAGCATGGCTCAGACTTCCTTCCAAGACCTAACACTGCAGCAGTTTCCCCACCACTGCTGGGTATTGATGATGTGCTCTCGTTCTCAAGCAGCATTAGATTGTTGTGGATGAAGGGGGATGGGTGGAAAGCAAGGCTCTGTGAATTGCTCCATCTTTCCTTGCCTGTTATGAGTCTCTTGCAGCAAGGCATTCAGAGTCTAGAGTTTCTCACCCATCCAGAGCCTTCATACCTCATTCTCCTGACAACATCCATTCTCATGTGTTAACCATACCAAATCTATGTCCTGTTTGCAACCAGTCCCTGCACTACTACGCTGAGCTCAACACCCAGCATCATAAGCAGTGAGATAGGCTCAAGTATGAAAAGCCTCTGAAAAACACAACTGTATTCCACGTGTGACTTCCTCTCTCCCTCACCTCTTTGACAGAATGCTGTTTCTCTGCTTTCCCCAATAGAACCCCACTGAAAGCTTACCTTTGCCATGGTACCTTGAAACACATCCACTTTCCTCCCTGCCTCAGAACTAAATTATTCTGTGCAGAGTCACAGGAAGCAAAAAAATAACCAACAGACAACCACCAGCAAGAGTAAACTAAGCCTTCTGTAAATGTTTGTGACAAAAAAGATGGGTGTCCTCCTAACCAATTAAAAGTGTCAGCAGCCATTACACATGACAGAGATACAGAAATTGATAGCAAGCTGGAAACTTGAAAGGGCAGAGAAGGAAAAGGGGGGAAGCAATACTGTTTCAGATAGAGATGCCTGGTAGAAAGCAATAGGCAATCAAATTTCATACTAGGGGTCTGGCTGGAAGACAGTGCCAGATGCTAAGTGTGAAATTGGAAATGAAGTATGGGGGAAAGCAGGCACCAAAAAATGTACCATGCTGAAATAGATGTGAAAACTCAGACTCATTATGACTCAAAGGTTAAGTGTTACTGCAGAGTTGGAGATAGTAGCTGAAGCAAAAAGGATTTTATTATGCATAAAGTATATTTTGTGTGGATGTCTCCATTCATGCATATTGTTGGGGCCATTGTTGCATCCTGCAGCTGGGAAGGAATAACCCCATGCACCAGTACAGACTGGAGACATGCAGAGAATGGCCTGGAGATCCTGGGGACGCAACCTGAATTTCCCTTGCAGCAAAGGTGGCCAGCAACATCCTGGGCTGCATTAGGAAGACCATTGTCAGCAGGACAGGGGAAGTGAACCTTCTCCTCCACTCAGTGCTTGCAAGACATATCTGGAGTGCTGAGTCCAGTTCTGGGCTCTCCAGTGCAAGAGCTAAAAGGACACTCCGGAGCAAGTGCAGCAAAGGGCCACAGATGTGGTGAAGGGATTGGAGCATCTGAGAGATGGGGAGAGTCTGAGAGAACTGGGATTGTTCACCTGGCAAAGAGATGCTCAGCCTGGGTTTTTATCCATGGAAGAGAGTAAAAACAAAAGCCAGACTCAGTGATGCCCAGTGATAAAACAAGAGACAGTAGGTGCACTTTGAGACACGGAGATTCCACTGAACCCAGAACCACATTGTCACTAGGATGGTGGTGAATGGTGGCACAGAGGCTGTGTACAAACCCCAGTGGGCATGGTGCTGAGCACCTTGCTTTCACTGACTCTGCTCTGAGCAGGGCAGCCAGCACAACCTGCAGAGGTGCCTTTCAGCCTCAGCCCTTCTGGGGGTTTGTGAGTTTGCCTTTTATCTGAGTATCCCAACCCAAGGACTGGAATCATCAGCTAGACAAGCTTTTGAGCAAACAGAGAGCAGTAATATCAAATAGAAACAGTGTCTTTGACACCTGATGCTCTAAGAGTCTACAATCCAAACCTAGAAGGACTAAAATGAGTCTTTCATGAGGAGGAACTTCTTTACTCTGAAGGTGACAGAGCACTGGGACAGGCTGCCCAGGCAGAGGGTAGAGTCTCTTTCCCTGGAGAGGTTCAACACCTGCCTGGACACAATCATGGGCAGCCTGTTTTAAGCGAGCCTGCTTTGGCAGGGAGGTTGGACTAGGTGATCTTCAGAGGTGCCTTCCCACCTCCAGCATTCTGTGATTTCTTTAGACTTTATGAGGAATAAACAGTGAGCAGCTCTGACAGAGGAAGGAGTCTGCACACATATTGCATGCTGAATATGCAAAGTCCATCACTACAAATGAGCTGAATTACTGCCTTACTAATATATGCCACAAATTGCAGCTGCTCAAAGCCAGCTCAGTAGATAAATGGCTTCATTCTTTCATCACATTTAACAAAACCTGAAGAACTCAAAAAGAAAATTATAGTCTGAAGGGATTTAATAGAATGGGAAAGTGATAATGAACATTACAAACTGCAGCAGGGTTTATACCATAGCAGCTTACAGCCTTTCATATCTGTCAAGATTGTATTTTAAGTTAAAATGCCCTGAGTGAGAAATACTGAGATTAAATGACAAAAAAAACACCTCTGGTTCAGCATCCAAGCCTTCAGAATCAACAAGGCTGGAAAAGACCTCAGAGATCATCAAGTCCAACCTGTTACCTAATACCTAACCCCTCCTGACAACTAAACCATGGCTCCAAGTGCCACATCCAACCCTTTTTTTGAACACCTCCAGGGAGGGTGACTCCACCACCTCCCTGGGCAGCACATCCCAATGGCCAGTCTCTCTTTCTGGGAAGAAATTCTTCCTCACATCCAGCCTAGACAACCCCTGGCACAGCTTGAGACTGTGTCCTCTTGTTCTGGTGCTGCTTGCCTGGGAGAAGAGACCAACCCCCACCTGGCTACAACCTCCCTTCAGGGAGTTGTAGAGAGCAAGAAGGTCTCCCCTGAGTCTTCTCTTCTGCAGGCTAAGCAACCCCAGCTCCCTCAGCCTCTCCTCCCAGGGCTGTGCTCCACACCCCTCCCCAGCTTTGTTGCCCTTCTCTGTCTCAATGTCCTTCTTCAATTGAGAAGCCCAGAACTGGACACAGGACTCAAGGTGTGACCTAACCAGTGCTGAGTACAGGGCAGAATGACTTCCCTGCTCCTGCTGCCCACACTGTTCCTGATACAGGGGCAGGATGAAGAGCACTTCACTGGGAATTAGGTCTGAGGATCCCCATTTACTATCCTCAGGGAATGAACTAGAAACAACAAAACTGGTGGGAATGAACCAGATTCAGAAGGAATGAACCAGATTCAGAAGGCTTCATGCCACCCTAGCAGAGCAGCAGGGCACCTAAGAGCCAAAGTCTTCCCTAAGGAACAGGGCAGAAAGACTGCGACTGGCAGTACCTCTCTGCACAGGACATAGAGTGACCATGGACCACAACCCTGCTGTTGCCCTAAAAGAAGAGCAGAGATAAAAGTCTCTCTTGATGAATTTGCACCCTAGTTTATGAGAATCATATCTGCTCTCTGGATACCAGAAAATCTCGAGGCTGTCAGTCTCCATGTGCATTCAGAGTATGCAGCATGGGATAAAGAGGACACTGGTGGAGCTTGCTCTTAGGCAGACTTTGAGCTTTGACAGCACTGAGAGTTATTGGCATCAGGGGAAATGAGAGTCACCCTGGGACTGCTCTAGTTGTTTTTTCAGGTCAAAGCATCTGTGGATATGGGGTGGGGAAATATCATCTTTGGATCAACATACAAATAGAAGCCTCCAATCCACTGGTGCCTCAAATGAGCAGCACCAAGTCTGGGGGTTTTAAACTTATAATCAATGAAAGGAGCCTTCTGTTTGCCCATGACATAAACTTCAGAGGGAACAGAGTTTTGCTGCTATCTGGAGTGCTCCACTCACGCGTGTGTTTCGTTACATGATTTTGCTTCCTGAGAGAGAAGTGTGATAGTTTCATTTGCAGTTTCCCAGAGATTGAAAAGCTGGACTCAAAGATTCAGCTACACATCCTGTTCCCTTGGCTACTGCCAGCGGCTTCCGCCAGGCTCTCGGGTTTTGTCAGCAGCAGTAGGGGGCTTCTGCTTTTTGTATACAGTAGATGTGCAGTACCGAGACCAGGTTAGACAGCTCTCATCTCACTCCCACTTACAAGATCCTAAAAGGTCTGAACAAGCTCCCCAGGTCAAGAGGGACAATGATCTGCTGAGTCCCATGGAGAGCTGCAAGGATGATTGAGGGACTGGAGCACTGCCTTAGGAGGAGAGGCTGAGAGCCCTGGGGCTGGTTAGTCTGGGGAAGAGAAGACTGAGAGGGCATTTAGCAAATGTCAATAAACATCTAAGGGCTGGGGGTCAAGAGGGAGGGGACAGGCTCTGCTCACTTGCTCCCTGTGTTAGGACAAGGAGCAATGGATATAAACTACAGCACAAAAGGTTCCACCTCAACATGAGGGTTCCACCTCAACTGTGAGGGTTCCAGAGCACTGAAATGGGCTGCCAGGAGAGGTTGTGGAGTCTCCTTCTCTGGAGCTTTTCCAGCCCCATCTGGGTGTGTTCCTGCATGACCTGTGCTGGATTCTATGGCCCTGCTCTGGCAGGGGGGTTGGACTCGATGGTCTCCAGAGGTCCCTTCCAAACCCCAGCATCCTGTGAGCCTGTGTAATGAGGACCTGGTACCATTCTTTATCTATTATCATCTGAAGAACTGAGAACATGAATTTCTAAATTATTATTATCATTTCTATTAACAAGACCAAGGAGTGGGTCCTGTACATGGGTCACAACAACCCCCTGCAGCATGCTGGGCCATCAGCATTTAAACTACCATAGAATTGTTAGGGTTTAGGGTTGGAAGGGACCTCAAGGATCAGCCAGTTCCAACCCCCCTGCCATGGGCAGGGACACCTCACACCACAGCAGGTTGCTCACAGCCACATCCAGCCTGGCTGCAAACCCCCCCCAGGCATGAGGCTTCCACCACCTCCCTGGGCAACCTGTGCCAGGCTCTCACCACCCTCCTGGGGAAGAACTTCTTCCTCACAGCCAATCTCAATCTCCCCATTTCTGTGCTGCAATTATGATAACTCCACAAAACCACATTGCTGCATTTTCACCCTGACTCCCAGCTCAGTCTCATTCAAGGCAACCATTACTCTGTTCTGGGCACTACAAAGCTTTCTGTGAGCACCCTGCTTGTTTCCTGCCATTGCCAGAAGCCTTCCAACGTTCTAGCTACGTATGTAATTTCTTTGGTTCGTCCCATCCAAGCCATCTCACATTATTTAATGTGGTTTCATTGATTTCAATTGGGGCTGTTTTGGTAATTCTTTTCCAATAAGCTATTCTATTTTTAAAAGTTAAATAAGTGAAGTCTGTATCTGCCCTCTGCAACAGATCCTTTTTCCTTCAATTCGAAGCAATATAAAAACCTTTATTTCAGCTCCTCAAATCTTTTCTTTCCAGCTCATAAGAGCTAGCAAAAAAAGCTTCCACATCCTAATTGATTCCCCATAAAATTCCTATTAGTTATGCTGAGTGGTAGACATTTATACACTTGTGAGATTGGGCAATTTCATTACCAAAAAACCCACCCAGAACCACATTTTAAATAATCATCTACATCTGCCTAGCACAAGATTCAGCATTACCGTGGCTTGCATCATCAGAGGGGTGAACATAAAACCATTCAGGTGCAAGATTGTGCTGGGATCTGAAGCTGTTTCCTTCTGGCTGTAGGAAAATTGGATGG
Source organism: Colaptes auratus (assembly GCA_015227895.2). Lineage (NCBI taxonomy): Eukaryota > Metazoa > Chordata > Aves > Piciformes > Picidae > Colaptes > Colaptes auratus. The sequence continues at coordinate 4,449,418 of CM026886.1, forward strand.
TCCTGGCTTTTCCCAGGGCTATCCAGATCACACCAACAGAACTTCATTCCCAGGGCTATCCAGATCACACCAACAGAACTTCATTCCCAGGGCTATCCAGATCAGACCAACAGAACTTCATTCCAGGGCTATCCAGATCAGACCAACAGAACTTCACTCTCAGGGCTATCCAGATCACACCAACAGAACTTCACTCCCAGGGCTATCCAGGTCACACCAACAGAACTTCATTCCCAGGGCTATCCAGGTCACACCAACAGAACTTCATTCCCAGGGCTATCCAGACCACACCAACAAAACTTCATTCCCAGGGCTATCCAGATCACAGACCAACAGAACTTCATTCCCAGGGCTATCCAGACCACACCAACAGAACTTCATTCCCAGGGCTATCCAGACCACACCAACAGAACTTCATTCCCAGGGCTATCCAGATCACACCAACAGAACTTCACTCCCAGAGCTATCCAGATCACAGACCAACAGAACTTCACTCCCAGAGCTATCCAGATCAGACCAACAGAACTTCATTCCCAGGGCTATCCAGACCACACTAACAGAACTTCATTCCCAGGGCTATCCAGATCACACCAACAGAACTTCATTCCCAGAGCTATCCAGGTCACACCAACAGAACTTCATTCCCAGGGCTATCCAGGTCACACCAACAGAACTTCATTCCCAGGGCTATCCAGGTCACACCAACAGAACTTCATTCCCAGGGCTATCCAGATCACAGACCAACAGAACTTCATTCCCAGGGCTATCCAGGTCACAGACCAACAGAACTTCATTCCCAGAGCTATCCAGGTCACACCAACAGAACTTCATTCCCAGGGCTATCCAGGTCACACCAACAGAACTTCACTCCCAGGGCTATCCAGATCACAGACCAAGAGGTTTTGAAGCACCCCCCTGGTCTCACATAACAGAAATCTCTCACAAGGACTGGGGCAGTCTTGGGAGGGGCCACAATGGTTATGGGCCACTAGACAACACCTGGCAAAATCTACCCTGGCTGGGAGAACATGAAGAGGCAAAGAGGAGGAAGAAAGAGCAGCACTGCACATCACAGGATCTCTGCATGTCCACCTCATCTTCTGAAATCAAAGGAAAGAAGGATTCTGATACCTTTGTACACCTTAGTCACACAACATCCTTTGGGACCGCAGTCTTAGGAGCAACATTTATCAGTTGATGACTGAAGTCTGCACAAATTGTCCCAAAATTCCAGTCACAGAAGAATGTTTAATTACATCAGTGCACACCAACAAGCAATGCAGCTTCTCCTGTGCTGAGACTGGTTATAGACCCCACTGCCAGCTGTTAGGCACCAACTTGCTGTTGTCTGCACTCACAGCAGAATTACATTTTCCAGACATCATATTTCAGTCTCCAGGTTATATTCCCTTACTCTGCCTACACCAAGTCAATGGATAAAATCAGATGGAATATATCATTTCACCTGCTCTAACTCTTATCTATAGTAAAGGTATCCAGAAGCCTTTTTGGATACAAGAATAGTTTATTTCTGCATGTCAAACATTAATATTCCTGCCTGCACACAGAGCACATTGCCAGAACCAGGCTGTGCTTAAGGAGGTAAGGTAAATCCTCACTGAGCCTTCATGAAGAGTTATAAGAAAAGCTTCAACTCCTAGGGGTAATCAACTCCTAGAATGTTGCCTTTAACGTTTGCCACAGGATTTATGGGGGGGGGGGGGGAAGAGAGAGAGACAAGAAAGACACATACACGAACATCAGCCTCAAGAGAGGAGAGCAGCTTGTCTGAAGGGTACAGCTAAGGCCTGAGGCTTCCCAAGTCCCTAGTGATTGACTCTGCTGTGGTTTTGATGGACCAGCCACTAATGACTCTTTGCTGCCCACATGCAAATTCCCAAATGAGAAGAATGTTCATAAGATGTAGACAAGTTGCCTGCAGGAACCAGATACTGCTGGGAGAAGGGCAGGACAGACTGAAGTTCAGTCTATGCTGACAGATGTAACCAAGCGCATCTTCGGTGCCATATGGCTTCCAGATTGGAGCCAAATGCCCCTTTGCAAAGGGACAGAGGCACAGCAAGTGCAGGAAAGTCTGCTTCCATCCATACCTGGGCATTGCTAACACATTAAAACTCAGCAAATGCACACTATCTGCTCTAAGCTGAATTGAAAGATGCCAATCAGCTCTGCTTCCCCACGACAGCAGCCAGTTGCACAGCTCAGCAGCCAAAGGCTGCTGCACTCCAGCCCAACAGCTCCTGCAGCAGGTTGATCTTTTACATCTGCAGTGCACCAAACACAGCTACCTGCTAATTTCTCCTAAATGAAAAAAAAAAAGGAATTTAACTTACTGAAGCAGAGGATGCCTTCTGCACAGCAGCTTGCTGAAGCCAGCTCTACCATACCTACAGAGCTGCAGCGCTGTCTTCTGAGTGTGCCTTAGCTACTGACGGTAGACTTCCAGCAAGCAGCTTGTCTAGAGTGTTATGCCTAAAGAAACGTCCTTGGGGTGTTTGTGGAACCTCTTTGCTTTCTCTTCAATCCCCCTGAGAACAGAATTTATACCCTCTCTGAGGATGTAAAGGGCAGCCCTCAACTCCACAAACACTGTAGTCCATTCCTTTGCTGTTGCCAATGATTCCATCAAAGGTCGTGAACATGCTCGCATGAAGATACCACAGGTAAAATCTTCATCATTGTAATGATTATTAACCCTGTCTGTAACTATTACCATTAAACAGCAGCCAGACAGTGACTGATGAGTAGCAGCCACACTTAAAGGAACTAAGCTACAGCTTAACACAAATACTTGTAGCCTCATAGGATCATAGAATGGTCTGGGTCAGAAGAAACCTCCCCAGGTCATCCAGACTGAGCTCCCCACAGTCAGCAGGGACATTCCCCACCTAGACCAGGCTGCCCACAGTCCTGTCAAGGCTCACATTCAATATCTCCAGGGATGGGGCCCCAACCACCTCCCTGGGCAACCTGTTCCAGTGCTCCACCACCTTCATAGTCAAGAACTTGTTGCTAACATCCAATCTAAATCTCCTCTTCTCTCGTTTGAAGCCATTTGCCCCTGGTCCTGTCACTGCAGACCTTTGCACACAGTCTCTCTCCATCCTTCCTGTAGCCCCCTTCAGGTACTGGCAGGCTGCTATTAGGTCTCCCTGGAGCCTTCTCTTCTCCAGGCTGAACACCCCCAGCTCCCTCAGCCTGTCCTCGTAGCAGAGCTGCTCCAACGCCCTGATCATCTTCTCATTCTGTAAATGCTCCTATATATTCTGATCCTATATAAGAGACAGAGAAGAAAGTAAGCAAGGCCAATTGACCTGCCAGGGACACAACCTTGTCATGCTGCACAGTCAACAATTCCACCTCATCTAGCAGCAGATCCGTAAGAGACATGTAGAAAGTTAACAGGATTGATCTGCTGCCCACCCACTCATAACAGAGCTCACCATCTCCACAGCAGGGCACAGTGCCACAGATAAATCAGGTGCAATTAGGCTGATTTATAGTAACTCAATGTAACATGAGCTGAGTCTCCCAACCTACACAACACAACACAACACAACAGTATGTGGTGTGTAGAATAGAATTAACCAGGTGGGAAAAGACCTTTGAGATCATCGAGTCCAACCCAACACCATCTCATCAACTAAACCATGGCACCAAGTGCCTCAGCCAGGCTCTTCTTAAACACTTCCAGTGGCAGTGACTCCACCACCTCCCTGGGCAGCACATCCCAATGGCCAATCTCTCTTTCTGGGAAGAATTTCTTCCTAACATCCAGCCTAAACTTTCCCTGGCACAGCTTGAGACTGTGTCCTCTTGTTCTGGCACTGGTTGCCTGGGAGAAGAGACCAACCCCCACCTGGCTACAACCTCCCTTCAGGGAGTTGGAGAGAGCAAGAAGGTCTCCCCTGAGCCTCCTCTTCTCCAGGCTAAGCAAGCCCAGCTCCCTCAGCCTCTCCTCACAGGGCTGTGCTCCAGACCCCTCCCCAGCTTTGTTGCCCTTCTCTGGACACCTTCCAGCAACTCAACATCTTTCCTAAACTGAGGAGCCCAGAACTGGACACAGGACTCGAGGTGTGGCCTTGTGTAGAAACTTGTGCTTCATGTCACCTCTCCAGTGAAATCAAGGCCATCAGTTTAATGCATAAATCACACAGGGCAGGAAACAAATTCAACAAAAGGTTTCTGTGTTTGGTAGGTTGCTTTTGAAAACTGAAGATTTGACACAGATCTGCCTTGCAGCTATTTTTTGTTTCCTTTCCAGTCTGTTTGGGGTTTTTTTGGTGGTTTCCTCAAAGCCTGCTGACTTTACATGAGTCTATAATTGCTTTACAAATTAATTAACAGAATTAAAACCTACTCTGAAAACAGATGAGTTGCTTAGCATTCAGGCTCTGAGAGAGTGTCATGGGAATTTACTGCTTGGGGATTGTGCCAATCTCCTGGCTAAGTGCTTGTGTTATGCTCTCACAGAGTGGAACATGAATTGTCAGGAGAGGTTCTCAAGAACCTCTTTGTAACAGGATATGTCTGGATTAAACATGACATCTGAAGAAAGGAAAGCAAAAAGAACCTGCTGTGTGATTAAGCTATGGAATCAACTGTTCTAGCCCCCACAAGGCTAGAGGAGGAAGAGACCTTGTTGTGGCTTTCTGGTGTCTGAAGGGGACCTGCAGGGGAGCTGGTGAGGGATTGTTTAGGGTGTTGAGTAGCGATAGGACAAGGAAGGATGGATATAAACTCCAACACAGGAGGTTCCACCTCAACATGAGGAGGAACTTCTTCACTGTGAGTGTCACAGAACACTGGAACTGGCTGCCCAGAGGGGTTGTGGAGTCTCCTTCTCTGGAGACTTTCAAGATCTCTCTGGATGTGTTCCCTGTGCAACCTGTGCTAGATTCTATGGTCCTACTCTGTCAGAGGGGTTGGACTCAATGATCCTCAGAGATTCCTTCCTATCCCTAACATCCTGTGAGCCTGTGAAAACTAGAAATGGGTAGATTTGGACTGGATGTTAGGAAGAAGGCTCTGAGGAGACCTTCTTGTGGCCTTCCAGTATCTGAAGGGGGCTACAAGAAAGCTGGGGAGGGACTCTTTAGGATGTTAGGGAGTGATAGGACTGGGGGGATGGAAAAGAAATAGGTAGATTGAGATTGGATGTTAGGAAGAAGTTCTTCCCCATGAGGGTGGTAGGACACTGGAAGAGGTTGCCCAGGGAAGTGGTGGAAGCCTCAGCCCTGGAGGTTGGATGTGGCTGTGAGCAACCTGCTGTAGTGTGAGGGGCCCCTGCTCATGGCAAGGGCATTGGAAGCAGATGATCCTTGAGGTCCCTTCCAACCCTGACAATTCTATGACAATTCAGCCCTTTGCTCCTGAGCAGGCACACAGGTGAGCCCAAAGAATAAGAACCAAGTCACAATACCACTTTAAACTTCCAGGTGGAAGCTTTTTCTCCCCTTCAGACTAAGCCTTAGGGGGAAAGGACCACATCCCCAGATCTCCTGCTCCAACACAGTGTGCAAAGCAAGAGATGTTAATCTTTCTTTAATGCCACAGATAACTAAAAGTCTTGTGTGGGTCCTAGGCAATTAAATTAGGAATCTAAAGTCAGCATTAATTCTTTTAAAACAGTAATAATATGGATCAAGAGAATTTGTTCTCCTTCCAAGAAAGTGGAACCACTACCCTGTTCTATAACAGCAGCAAGTCACCCTCCCTGCAGCTAGGCTTGATTATGTTTGTGAGCTTCCCTGCCCTTACTGGAAGTGTGGGAAGATCAACCTTTCAAACCAGCAAAGCTGGATGTGATGTATTCACACCACTTCAGGCTGCATTAGCAGCACCACTGTGGTAACCTTTCCTCTGAACAGAGTCTTGCATTTTCCTCCTCCCTACATCCTGCACCTCATTTCACCAGCAGAACTACAGTAGAAATACTGTAAGGTCATAAGCAATAAAAGCTCAGTGTCTCAGCACCTCAGATGTGATTATTTTCTTTTTCCCCAAAGGCTAAAAATGAGGGGGAAAAAAAAAACAGAAGAAAGTCATTGAAACCTCCTATGGAAATACTCATCCTCAAAAAACACCTCCAAGCAAAGGGGACCTGGATGGAAACATTTCTCCTTCTGATAATAGTGGTGCTCCTTTCATGGGCTACTTCAAGTTCAAGCTTTTGTTTTGATCTGGTTTGAATATCCAGAAGTTCAATCATTTGCACAGTGGATTCTGAATGGCAGAAACACAGAGAGAGGTTGGGGCAGGGGAGTGTATAGGGTAGGGCTTGTTTGGCACTTTTATTTGGGCTCTGCTTTGCAGATTATCAAAAGGTTTCTTCCTTTCCTTCTGCCTCCTGCCCAGCATCACACACAAGCAACTCCATACTTATGGAGGGAGAATGTTCTTCTTCCCCCCCCCAGTTTGGGGGCCATTGGGTGATGAATGAAGGCATGAAGCAAGGAGATTGCAGAAAGGCAAAGAGCAGAGAATCTCAGAAGTCCTCCCAGAAGCCCTTTATTGCTGCATTGTAGAATCCCTTGCACCACAGAGTCTCAGAGTCCTACTTACAGAAGTAGTCCTGGAAGCCCTTAACAGATGAAGCAGCTAGCAGAAGTCCCAAGCATATCCCTCACAGCATCCCTACTCTGAAGCCCTAGACAGAAGTATTACAAGAATGATCTGGAGGTGCTGGAGCATGTCCAGAGAAGGGCCACGGGAATGAGCAGAGGGCTGGAGCTGCTCTCCTGTGTGGGACTACAACACTCCTATGAGGACAGACTGAGAGAATTAGGGCTCTTCAGTCTGGAGAAGAGAAGGCTCTGAAGAGACCTTATTGTGGCCTTCCAGTATCTGAAGGGGGCTACAAGAAAGCTGGGGAAGGACTTTTGAGGGTGTCAGGGAGTGATAGGACTGGGGGGAAATGGAGCAGACTGAACAGCCCCAACTCCTTCAGTCTGTCCTCACAGGAGAGGTGCTCCAGCCCTCTGATCATCCTCCTGGCCCTGCTCTGGACACCTTCCAGCACCTCCAGATCCCTCTTGTAATAGGGCTCCAGAACTGGAGGCAGTACTCCAGGTGGGGTTCACCAGAGCTGAGTAGAGGGGGAGAATCACCTCCCTTGACCTGCTGGCCACACTTCTCCTGATGCAGCCCAGGATCTGTCTGGCTTTCTGGGCTGCAAGTGCACATTGAGAGCTCATGTTGAGCTTCTCCTCCACCAGCACCCCCAAGTCTCTCTCCTCTGGGCTGCTCCCCAGCCAGTCCCTGCCCAGCCTGGATTTGTGCCTGGGATTGCCTCGACCCAGATGCAGGACCCTGCACTTGGTCTTGTTGAAGCTCATGAGGTTGGCCTGTGCCCACCTCTCCAGCCTGTCCAGGTCCCTCTGGATGGCATCCCTTCCCTCCAGCGTGTCTGCTGCACCACACAGCTTGGTGTCATCAGCAAACTTGCTGAGGGTGCACTCAAAGCAGAAGGCCCTAACCCAAGATCTACCCTCAGGTGACTATTGCTCAGAGTGGCTATGTATATGTTCTTTGCTATCAATCCCTTAAGCAGTAAAATCCAACCACATCTACAAGCTACAAACCCTTTCCCAATGAGAGGTGCCAGCGTGTCAAGGAGGTGGCTTCTGCAGCATGCTCCAAGCCAAGGGTGCCAACACGAGGATGCTGTTCTTGGCACACATGGAATGTCATTGTTTTGCTCTAGGAATTGGTCAGCTAAGGAATCCTGCACTCTGCACAGATCCAGCAGCTGCCCTCAGAGCAGTGGCTGCAACGTGAGATGAGCAGCCAGGACAGCACAGCCTGTGCCTTCCCCCTTACCACACCAGGCCACTCCTGGCAGCACAGCGCCTGCCACAGCTTTCTTCTAAGCAGAGAGTCTCAGCCCCTGCCTCAGTCCCAGCACAGGACTTTGTCTCCATTTCTTCACATTTCAACCCTTTGTGATTTCTGCTCTAGTTTTGGGCTGGATTTTGATGTCTGTGGGGTTTTTTTTCCCCTGCTAATAATATACATTCTCTATTCCTCCAACATTCGGTGAAGCTACTTCAGCACTTTCCACTTTGATTAATCTCACCCCCTAGCTCTGTCTTTTAAACATAATCCTTCAGCTTTGCATACCTTTTTTTCCCTGGGATGTGTTTACACCTGCTTTTGTTGTGGAAGCTGCATTTTGAAATGGATTTCAGAGTGCATATTTAAGTGTTTTTCCAATTACCATTTTGTTTTCTGGTTTACAAACTGACTGCTGATGGCAGCTTCAAGAGATCCAGCAAAGAAAAGCAGTTAAACAGAAATGTGAGGTTTCTACACTTGATTATCTAATGTCACTGGCTTCCCCCCCCCCCCCCCAAAAAAAAAAGCATCTTTCATGCTGATCTTACATTTGCTTGGAGTTGAATTATCTCTTTCTATTTCTCAACATTAAAGCCAAAACAGCCTGCCTGCTGCTTCCTCTGATGTGTCCAATGAAAATGTGACAGGAAGAACTGGAAATAAAAAGAAATGCCACACTGTTACACTTTGATGCTTGGCTTATCTGTTCCCTAAGAAGCTGAATTCATCAGTAATTGCACTTTCCTGTTTTCTTACAACCAACTTTCAATTTGCTGGAAAGGAATTAGAGTTTGGAGGGGGAAAAAAGGATCAAGATTACTATGAAACTGGTTTCTTTTCTCTGGGAGGTTACCCTGGGTAGAACTCTCATTATCAACTGATGCTGACCCTGTGGTTGGGAGCTAGCACTTTGTAGTTACAGGGAAAAACCACCAAGCAAGCAGCCCCTAACCATTCCAAAACAGGAAAGAAAGTACATGGGAACCGATTGAAACCCAGCATTCCTAACGTGCCCAGAGAGGCTCTGGAGGCTCCAACCCTGGAAGTGTCCAAAGCCAGGTTGGATAGGAGCTTGAGCAGCTGGTCTAATATAGCAGGGGGCCTGGAATTTTAAGGTCCCTTCCAACCCAAACCATTCTATGATTCCATTCTACTGGCTTCATTTTGTCCCCAAGTTCCATTCACCTCAGCCCCTTTTGCTTCTCTGTTGGGTTAAGACAAAACTGGTGAGACTTCTTTACTTCCCATTCTTAATTACCCACCAGTCCTGCCTCATACCTTTTTAACCCTAACCAACCCTCTTGTCTGTGCACCTGAGGAAGCCCAAAAGCTGTCAAAGAAGGCAGACAAAAGCTTCTGAGCAGAAAAAGCAGAGCTCTGCATGGTTCTCCACTTGAAGCTGTTGTCCATCAAGGAGAAACCACAGGCAGCCTCCCGAGGAGGTACCCTCGATCCATCTCTCCTCACCCAGAATTTTCCCTCCTGCAGACTGGGTTCTTTCTCCCCAGATCTCATACCAGCTTCTGTCATGAGGCCACTGATATTCCACTGTTTGGCAGCTGTTGTTAATCAATCTCTGCTCTCCTAGGAGGCAGCATTTTAACTCGTCCCATTCCCGTAATGTTTATCTGCTCCATCTTCAGGATGTCTTCAACAGCAAATTGTATCTTTGTCTTCTTGACAAAGCCCCTGGGTCTCTCTGACAGACCTCCTATCAATCCATGGGTCACCTTTTGGCAACTGTGACATCTTTGCCATTATCTTATCCTACTGCATAAGATTTTTGTTTCTCCCTTGTTCTGTTTAATACTCACTTTTCTTATTCATCCAGTCTGTCATATCTGATAGGCTGTCATACACATCTAAAGACAAGCTTTCAGGGTAACATTCTGTGGGTATCATTATACAACAGAGTTACTGCAAGGTTCCTTTGCAGTGAAAACAAATTATTCAGGAACTGGGACCACTTAATCCAGACATGAAAAGACAGAGACACATCATCAAGTTCCTGAGTATGTCAAATCATACCGTTAAGAAAACCAGGATAATTTACTCTCCATATTTATAATGCACAAGAAATAAGGCAGCAGCTTGGCTTGAGAACAGAGAAAACTTGGAAATGAATGCCCAGCTCATCCCTAGGAAAACAGATCACAGGATGGTAGGAGTTGGAAGGGACCTCTGAAGATCACCAAGTCCAACCTCCCTGACAGAGCAGGACCTTGGAATCTAGCACAGGTCACACAGGAGCACGTCCAGATGGGTATGGAAAATCTCCAGAGAAGGAGGACTCCACTGAGGTCTGTGAAAACAGAGTTTAAAGTTCATTTCTCCCTAAGCCTGGAGAGGGTTCAGACACAGGACCCAAGTGCATGACCCATCTGTGATCAGCAGACATCAAGCATCTTACAGATCATATCCTAGGGAACAAGGGAAGGAAGCAAGAAGACACAGCTGAATCCTGGGAACAGAAAGAAAGGCAATTGACAGATCATCCTGATGAATACTTTATTACACAGGCTCACAGGATGTTAGGGGATGGAAGGGACCTCTGGAGATCACTGAGTCCAACCCCTCTGCCAGAGCAGGACCATAGAATCCAGCACAGGTCACACAGGAACACATCCAGATGGGGTTTGAAAGTCTCCAGAGAAGGAGACTCCACAACCTCTCTGGGCAGCCTGTTCCAGTGCTCCGTGACCTTGACAGTGAAGAAGTTCCTCCTCATGTTGAGGTGGAACCTCCTGTGCTATAGTTTATATCCCTTGCCCCTTGGCCTATCACAGAATGGAAATGAGCAGAGCCTGTCCCCTCCCTCTGACCTCCAGCCCTCAGCTATTGGTAGACATTGATCAGATCCCCTCTCAGTCTTCTCCTCTCCAGACTAACCAGCCCCAGGGCTCTCAGCCTCTCCTCATGGGGCAGTGCTCCAGTCCCTCAGCATCCTTGTAGCCCTCCTAGGGCAAAGACCTTTCTCCAAAACACTGATCACATCGATCTGTCACGAACATGAAAAGCTATCAGTAAAAAACAGAGCAGGTCTGACTCCACAGACAGTCTGGAAGGAATAAAAGGGATTGATCTACAGCCAAGAGAGTTTTCTTTTCTTTTTAATCTCTTATAATATATAACTGCTTGAGCACAGAGCCACAAAAAAAGATTAAGGGAGTGGAACAACTTCCTTATGAGGAGAGACTGAGGGCGCTGCAGCTCTTTAGCTTGGAGAGGAGGAGCCTGAGAAGTGACCTCATTGCTGTTGATAAAGCTGTGCAGGGTGAGTGCCCAGAGGCTGGAGCCAGGCTCTGCTGGGTGATGCTTTTTCCCTCTCCAGCCCATCCTGTTGTGGTCTTCAGAAGCAGATTATTGTACTACCAATCTTCCAGGGGCCTGGGCCTACTGCTTGAACAAGAAGCTAACCCTGCTTGTAAATTCTAGCAGCAAAAGCTTGAGAAATTAGCAGCTGTTGCCTCGAATTCCTCAGGGAGTTGCAAATTACCACTATATACAGCTGATAGATGCCTCTGCAGGAGCTACCTATCATGAAGTCTACATTAAAGATTCATTTATACCCTTAACACTAGATGTCTTGCTGATTTGAGCATCCTTAAATGGAGGATTAATTGCCTCTCCCTCAAATATCTGATTTTGTTCCATCAGTCTGATTACATCAGATTCCCTGGTCTGTAGCACAAAACTTCATTATAGCCCAACCCCTGCATGCAACCCAATTATCTTAAGAGCAATGCCAACTGTGGTTTCTGTGGAGCACCATCATTCAAGGGGATGCCAGCTCGCTAACATCATCCTTCGCATCATCCTTGCTTGCCACTGGGGTCTGCAGCCTGGCAAATAGGGTTTAGATCTTTCAGGGCAGCCTGTGTGAGCAGCACAAAGCTGAAGGTAAGCTCTTTTAAGGAAGGGAGTAGGCACTTTTCTCGAGCTGGTGAGCGGTCGCTCATTTAATAAGCGTGGGAACTGGGCTGTTGTCCGGATCACAGCAGAAAAGGAAGATTGCCGTCAGAGGTGTGCTCCAGAGGCCCAGCCCTGCCTACTCACCTGCTGTGAGACGAAATCTTCTCTCTCTTGCTGTGACTCAACAAAGGTAAAATCACCTGCTTGCCCGGACAATAGCTGATGTGTGTTGGGCAGAGCCACTGGACCACTCTGGAGCGAGCATAGACAGGATCATCTCTACCCATCAGCTACCCCGGAAAGGGGGGATGGAGCAAAGGATTCACCACCTAGACACACCTAAAAAACTGTATGCAAGATCTGAGCAACTACTGGCTCAGGAGAAGGAAAAGACCTGGGCAACATCACTCTGAAGAAAAATGAAGAGAATACCAGGAAAGAAAAGGACAGAGACAGGAGAAAAGACATCACCGTGGAGCCCGGGGGCAGCAGACCAGGAGGAATCCTCTCTCCATGTCCTAAGTTCCACGTGCTGCAACCCATGGAGCTGAAAAGGCTGCTCAGAGCCTTGGACTTGGACATTGGGATCTCTCCCTCCCCTCCTCCAGTGGAGGACAGCACAGCCAACAAGGATAACCTCTCCTCCACACCAAAGCTGCAGCAGTCTTCCTCCACAGACCCTAACTGACTTGGGGAGTGAGGGGTGTGGTAATAGAATTCCTTTCCTCTTCTCACTTCCTCTTCTATTTTCTCTCTCTCTCCTTCTGATCCATCCACTCTACTCTGTTAATAAATAGCCTCGAGGGCTGTTGATATTTTGGCCTCATTTGTGCCTCTAGTTTCATTAACAGGGGAATGTTCAAAAGAACTGAGTCTCTCTCCCTCTCTGGACCAAGACACCTGCACAATCTACTAAACTATTTAGCAAAGAAAGAGTTTAACATATTCTGAGCTAGAAACCTGCCAGAGCTGCCTGGCAGGGAGTCTGCACCAAAAAGCTTCCATTTCTTCCTCTGTGTAGCACAGAGAACTGAAGGTTTTACTGTTGAAGCCCCACGAGTACTTGCTCTTTTCAGAGGCAAAAAGCCCACAAACACTCTCCTCAACTCTGTTCTAAGAGCAGCACTCAGCCATGAGTCCTTGCTCCCCAGCTTCCAGAGCTTTCTGAAAGGGCTGGAGAGTTGGGGTAGTTTTAGGCTATGCCTTTACAAGTTGTTCACAGATCTTGAGCAGAAAAGTAGTGAAATACAAATAAATCACTGCTGGGGGCGAAAAGGAAAATAAAGATCATTCTAAAAAGTCCCAATGGGGAGGTATCTACCATAAGATTTAGTGTCCAAGACAATTTCCCTCTTCTCTCACTACTTTGCTCTGGGAGAGATACTAACTGGCTTCTGCTTGACCTTGGCTGCATTGTCTTGGCTAAGTCTAACTTCTCTCTGCTCCTTTCTCTTCTCCCTTGTGTACAGGGGGTCAGGGAGAGGCAGAGATGGAGAAGGTAGTAGCTTCCCCTGGTCTTTGAGCAGAGGGGGTTCTTGTGCTCTTTATTAATTGTAAGTACCTGTACATCCTGTATATTTTGTGCATATCCATTGCATTTCATTGTAGACTGTAGTTCTGCCTGCAAATCCAGCTCTCATTTGCTTCCAGCTGAGCTGGTCTGGCAAATTTACTGCCGGGGGGAATTTCAACCCACCACAGCAGTGTAGGACAGTGTCATTGCAAGCCAACACGACACACAGCTGCTAGAAAGGCATCACACTGAGATTCCAAGGCAGCAGCGATCCAGATGGACCTCACATCCCCAAACACTACCACTGACAGGGTTCAATGCTGTGGTGATTTATTCACACCATGCCCTGTGAGGGGAGATACAGAGAATAAAACAACCCACACAATATCCTCAGATGTCCACTTCTCATAGCTCAAACATACAGATGGGGCACTTCAGGCCAGGGTTTAATGGCCATGGTGGTGTTAGGCCAATGGCTGGGCTCAGTCTTAAAGGGTCTGTTCCAACCAAAATGATTCTGTGATACACTGTGATCACCTTCTTTAGTGACAACACAGTTCAAAAGGTTAGGCTGCCCCAGACACAAGACATTTTTAAGTCAAGACGACTACACCTTACACAAGTCCTTCTTGCCCACACCTTAGCAGAATAGTGTGCAAACTATGTGCATTTTCAGAAAGGCCTTCTGCTTTTCCAGAGAGGTTTTTTCACACACACCCCCAAGTCCCAACACTGTTGGAAACTGTTCACTGCTGTTTTTGGAAATGCAGGACACAGTGTCCTGCAGTGATCTCTCTCTTCAGATCCTAACACACAACCATTCAGAAGTGGCTACAAAGCCTCTGACATCAGACCACATGAGCAAGGTAGCTAATATAAGGATGAATTAATATTCTTCCTTAGGATCAGTCTGCTCTTCTCCAAGCTAAAGAGCCTCTCAGCTCCTTCAGGCTCTCCTCCTGAGGAAGAAGTTCCACTCCATCAGCTTTGTGGCTCCGTGCTGGACTCTTTCCAGCAATTCCCTGAGATCCTGAACTGAAGGGAGCAGAATTGGACACAATATTCCAGATGCAGCCTCACCGGGGCAGAGTAGAGGGGGAGGAGAACCTCTCTTGGTCTATTAATATTAATTAATTCATATTCTTTATTTGTTTTTATTTATCTAGTAATACTATTGATGCCTTATTAATATTTATTGGGCACTTATGAATATTTTTATGTTGATGCTTATATATATTATCTGTTTAAGGGCTTAAGTGAAAAGGAAAAGGTAAGTGATTTTACACAATGAATCCTGAACTCCTTTGCACAGCTAATAAAATAACAAAGCACAAAGAGGAGAGAGAAAAGCAATGAAAACAGAACTGAGCAATTACTTGCACACAACACTCAGGAGGTTTTAAAGCTTCCTACAGCTTCATTTTGGTGTTTTACTTGCTCATGGATTCCCCTCGCCCACCACACGGGCTTTATTCTCTGCGGTGCACACCTCGCTCCACACTGACAGAGCTAATGTCTGCATTAAATATATAGCCCCTTACAGAAGCATAACAACAGGTAATAAATTAGACCAGGAATAATTCTGGGTTAATAGATGTTATTTATCTGCTGTATTTAAAGGGAAAGTGGATGACATTCTGCATGCAAGCTCCTCGCTGTCAGAGCCACAGCGGTTTATAACGTTTGAGGACCTGCCTGACTAAAAGCTAGCCTCCACTAAATATCACTCTTGATTTGCTTGAAGACCTAGTCCAGAAGACTTCTCCCACTCATGCTACAAGTCCCTCCAGAGCTCTGGTGCTGTTGCTAGAGGCCCTGCAATGTCAGCTGCTGCTAAACACAGAGGCATGTTAGCAGCTGCCTCACCTGGTGGAACATCTGCTGCAATAACAGCAGGGAGAGGAGAACTGAGAAAATCATGGTGAGCCAGAGGGTATGGACAGAATCTCACTTCCAAAGTCAAACAATACTGTGCATAGCTTTTTTGCAAACCCCCTTGCAGAAGAACAGAAGCTTGAGGAGTTCCTGTTCCCTAGAAGCTGAGGTACAGGGAAACAGCTCTAGGGAGCTATGCATGATGAGCTTCAGCAGCAGTGCTGCATGTCAATGATTAAACCACTGCTGGAAGCCAAGAAATACACATCCTTGTCCTGAGTGCAGCTGCTGACACCAGATCTTCTTATTTGAGATACAGTCAGACTGCAAAAGTTAGAAATCCTGACAAAAAAAGTTATCACAAAGGTAACTGGCTGGAGAGCAGCCCTCAAGAGAGGGACCTGGGGCTGCTGGTGGATGAGAAGCTCAACAGGAGCCAGCAGTGAGCACTTGCAGCCCAGAAAGCCAACCACATCCTGGGCTGCAGCAAGAGAAGCAGAGCCAGCAGGGCAAGGGAGGTGATTCTCCCTCTCTGCTCTTATCTGCTGAGACCCCACCTGGAGCAATGTGTCCAGTTCTGGAGCCTCTGTTACAGGAAGGCTCTGGAGGTGCTGGAAGGTGTCCAGAGAAGGGCCACAAGGATGAGCAGAGGGGCTGGAGCTGCTCTGCTATGAGGACAAGCCAAGGGAGTTGGAGCTGTTCAGTCTGGAGAAGAGAAGGCTCCAAGGAGACCTAATTGTGGCCTTCCAGTATCTAAAGGGGGCTCCAGGAAGGCTGGGGAGAGATTTTTTAGGGTGTCAGGGAGTGACAGGACTGGGGGGGGGGAATGGAACAAAACTAGAACTGGGTAGATTGAGATTGGATGTTAGGAAGAAGTTGTTCCCCATGAGGGTGGTGAGAGCCTGGCACAGGTTGCCCAGGGAGCTGTGTGCTTCTGATGAAGGCTGCTGCAAAGCTGGTTTGCTTTTGACGCCTTCTGCCTGGACATTGCAACAGTGGTAGCTTAAAAACAGGTGTGTGCAAGGGTACCACTTGCAACACATTAAATAACTGACCTAAAATAGGCAATGGTACAACATTGCAATTGAAACAGAAACTAAAAGACAAGCAAAGAGTTCTTTCCCAGTCCCTGGAGGTTTTTAAGGCCAGGCTGGAGGTGGCTGTGAGCAACCTGGTCTAGTGTGAGGGGTCCCTGCCCATGGCAGGGGGGTTGGAAGTGGATGATCCTTGAGGTCCCTTCCAACCCTGACAGTTCTATGATTCTAACTCAGTTTGAGAAAGAAAAAAAGAGAGAGAAAAAAAAGCAAAAGCAAACAAATAAAACCCCCAAAGCCTCTAAAAATAAATAAAACCCCCACAGCCTCTAAAGATGCAAGAAAAGAAAATAATTAACCCAATAATGGATGCTGCAGCTATGATTCTAGCACAGATGTTTTCTGAATCTAGATTTTTCTCTAATAAATGTTGCCACAGGGAGAGAAATCAGAATTTACACCAGAAAACCTAGGAGAAGTCCCAGGAAAGCAGTCAACCACTGTGCTCTTTGGTCCTGTTTCTATTTCACTGCCTAGCAGTCTCAAAACTGTATTCAAGTTGTTAGGAAAATGGGGAGGAAATTGAATAGAAATGATGGCATGATGAGACAAAGGGGAGATTTGCAGCGAGGTGCTTGGGGCAGCACCATAAACTGGGTAGAGGTTTACAAGGGCTCTGGAAAGTGCTGTAACCTGGGGAAAACACAGAAAGCTATGGGACTGAGCTGGTAAAATGTAGGTGATCAAAACAAACCACAGAGAGGATAGAGAAATTATCCAACCTGATACTGGAGGAAAGACTGTCTAAACAAGGGGTTTAGCCAGACACTCATTGTGGCAAACCCAGTGGTTAATTCTTTAGCCACCTAAACTGGTTTGAAAGAGGTTATTTTATAATTCATGGCCTTCATAGGCAAATTCACCATGGATGGATACCAGCATTGACTTTGTTATGTCTTGCTACTTGTCTCTTGAGCAGCTGCCATAGCAGCTCCTGCACTCTCATTACCTGGAGCATTTCCCCTCAGAGAAGTGGTTTCTAACACTTTGTAAAATGCCTTCCTTGACTTTACTCACAGAATTCCCTGGATTGGAAGGGACCTCAAGGAGCAGCCAGTTCCAGCCCTCCCTGCCATGGGCAGGGACACCTCACACTGCAGCAGGTTGCTCACAGCCACATCCAGCCTGGCTGCAAACACCTCCAGGGATGAGGCTTCCACCACCTCCCTGGGCAACCTGTGCCAGGCTCTCACCACCCTCATGGGGAACAACTCCTTCCTCACATCCAATCTCAATCTACCCATTTCTAGTTTTGTTCCATCCCCCCAGTCCTATCACTCCCTGACACCCTCAAAAGTCCCTCCCCAGCTTGCTTGGATCCCCCTTCAGATACTGAAAGGCCACAATGAGGTCTCAGGGAGCCTTCTCTTCTCCAGACTGAACAGCCCCAGCTCTCATCCTAAGAGCAGAGGAGCTCTAGCCCTCTGCTCATCCTTGTGGCCCTTCTCTGGACACCTTCCAGCACCTTCCTGCAATAGAGGCTCCAGAACTGGACACAGCACTCCCGGTGTGGTCTCACCAGAGCAGCGGAGAGGGGCAGAATATGGACAGAATATCCACAGTGCTTGAAACCTTCATCACAGATCCAATCTCTATCATGTTGCAGACCACATATATGTCAGAAGAAAGGCTCTGACCCACAAAGCCTGCACTGACATAGAATCCTAGAATGGTAGGGGTAGGAAGGGACCTCTGGAGATCCATTAATCAAGCCCCCTGCTAATGCAGACAGACTGGGTTGCAGAACACCCAGAACGGGGACAAAGGGACAGCTCACAGAATGGTCTGGCTTGGAAGGGACCTCCAAAGCTCATCCAGTCCAACCCCCTCTACACTCAGCAGGGACATCCTCAACTAAATCAGGTGAGCCCTGCCCAGCCTCACCTTGAATATCTCCAGGGATGAGGCCCCAGCCACCTCCCTGGGCAACCTATCTGAGTTCATTGAAGCCAGGCAGGAGCCAGCTGGGTAGTACTGACAGCCAGGAAAGGCAAGTTTCAAACCACAGAGCATACAATATTCATTGGCTTCATGCACTCAATCACATACAACAATCCTGCACCACAAGCAGTTACGAAAAGCAATATCCCAAAGAGATGTGCAGTTCAGCTGGCCATAAACTCACCTTACTGGCATCAAATCATCTTCATTTGCTTTGAACTGGCGTCCCAGTGACTGCAAAACACAACTGAAGAGCACACTGCAAAACCCCCTTTGGCTTAGTTTTAAGAGCTACCCCTAAGTTGAATGGTCTACAGTGATGATTACTCACATCAACACTGCCCAGCTAAAATCCTCACAGCTTAGGAAAGGTGTTGAGTTGCTGGAAGGTGTCCAGAGAAGGGCAACAAAGCTGGGGAGGGGTCTGGAGCACAGCCCTGTGAGGAGAGGCTGAGGGAGCTGGGGTTGCTTAGCCTGGAGAAGAGGAGGCTCAGAGGAGACCTTACTGCTCTCTCCAGCTCCCTGAAGGGAGGTTATAGCCAGGAGGGGGTTGGTCTCTTCTCCCAGGCAAGCAGCACCAGAACAAGAGAACACAGTCTCAAGCTGTGCCAGGGGAGGTTTAGGCTGGATGTTAGGAAGAAGTTCGTCATAGAGAGCGTGATTGGCCATTGGAATGTACTGCCTGGGGCGTGGTGGAGTCACCATCCCTGGAAGCGTTAGGAAGGTCTGGCTGAGGCACTTGGTGCCATGGTTGAGTGATCAGATGGTGTGGGTGGGTGATAGGGTGGACTCAATGATCTCTGAGGTCTTTTCCAACCTGGTTAATTCTATATTCTGTAACCCAATGTTAACAAGAGGAGAAAAGACATCTATCCAGTGGTGCTCAGCCTTGGAAGAGCCAAACCAAGAGGGTTGTCCTTGCCAGGGCATGAAAAGAGAGCAACCAAAAGCCTGCTCTAGAGCTCAGCCTCCATCTCAGCTACTTCCTCATGTGAAGAGGGAGGCAGAGTAGGGAGAAAGGTCCTCAGACACATCAAGAGGCTCTCTGATACTACTCACTTGTGTGTGTGTGTGTGTGTGTTCAGAAGCTCAGCAAGCAGAATAAGCTTGCTTTTATTTAACACAATAACTTTCATCTTCAGTCTTTTGTGCCAAAGGCTTGAGTGCCAAAATGAGATATGGCCAGTTAAAGGAGTGTTTCAAGATGACTGAAGCACATAGCCATGGCAAATAGCAGGGTGGGTTTATGCATGCTCACCCCTATTCTGCCTCTCCCTCTACTCAAATTGGGAGTTTGTTTGGATGTGAGCATTGTGCACAAGAGATTGAGTAAAAATCTCTCATAAACCTGGGGGGAGGAAAAAAGAACAAATCTGCTCCTCTCTCTTAAGCAGAAGGGCTGCAGGAGCTGAGAAGGTGTAACAATCAATGGCACTCTGCCTGTCCTTCCTTACACAAAGTGACTTCAAAGTTGTGTGCTGGATGTTGGAGGGAGGCAGGGAGCGATAACCATTGACAAGAAAGTTATCCTCACTTAAACAGCCACATGCTAGAGAATTCCTGGGGCTGTGTCATTGCTGCAGCCCCAAATCCTGGTCAAGTCCGAGCCTAGCACAGACCAGACCAGTACTGCAACGGGGAACAGCTGCTTCCCCTCTCTCCTGCTGTTTCCCAGTGACTGGGTTGCCTCTGCTGGAAATTCTCCTGAGCCCTGCCAGGAGACTCCCAACCACTCTGCAGCTCTTGGGTTATAAGGAATTCCCCACTGCAGATCATAATACTTCTGTCACAGTTTGAAGGGGAAACTTCACTCTTCTCCCTGACTGCACAGATTGAAAGTAAAATTAATGACCATTGGATGCAACAGGAAAATAATGCTAAGGTCTGTAGAATTCAATGGATTGCTAATGGGATGTAGAGCAAAGGCATAAACAGTTCTTCCTCTTCTCCTGTCACTTCTGCTTGCAACTTCTCTCTCTCTGCTCATGGCCTTGCCAGGGGCATGTCTATTTTGACTACTGTGTGAGAGAGGGAGGGAAGGAGTGGGAGAGGAGGTGAATGGTCCCCTGGATCCATCCAGGAGGGTCTGAGGAGCTTCTGTGTTGTTTATAAACTGTAAATGTATCTGTGTTGTACATCTCTGGCATACTTTGTACATAGTCATTGCATTGCATATTTCTAGAGTGGAGTTTGCTTGTAACTAGAGCCCTCATCTGCTTCCTTCCCAAAGGGAGCTGGTCTGCCAATTTTGTTTTGGGGGGTAACTCTGAAATTTAGTTGGGCGGTAGTTTCAACCCAGTACACCTGAGACAGCAGTGGCAGCAGTAAACACATTGCTTCCTGAACTCAGTTGTTACTTGTTTCTGGAGTGAGCAATATGCTGTAGGCAAAGTGCAAAGCCCAGGATAGATGATTTCAACTATGGGCAGCTCCTGGAAAGCAACACCAATAAATGTCTCACAACTAAGGTCCTGTAGGATAAGCCTGTGTCCAGAGAAGGGCAACAAAGCTGGGGAGGGCTTTGGAGCACAGCCCTGTGAGGAGAGGCTGAGGGAGCTGGGGTTGCTTAGCCTGGAGGAGGCTCAGGGGAGACCTTCTTGCTCTCTCCAACTACCCGAAGGGAGGTTGCAGCCAGGTGGGGGTTGGTCTCTTCTCCCAGGCAACCAGCACCAGAACAAGAGGACACAGTCTCAAGCTGCACCAGGGAAGGTTTAGGCTGGAGGTGAGGAGAAAGCTCTTCATAGAAAAAGAGATTGGCCATTGGGATGTGCTGCCCAGGGAGGTGGTGGAGTCACCATCCCTGGAAGTGTTTAAGAAGAGCCTGGCTGAGGCACTTGGTGCCATGGTTTAATTGATGAGCTGTGGTGGTGGATAGTTGGACTCAATGATCTCAGAGGTCTTCCAACCTGGTTAACTCTATCCTCTTCTCCTGGCATGGTTTGCTGTTCCTCTCTCAGCCATCTCACTCTTGTCTGCATCTTGGTATTTATGAAGCACACAAAATAATTTATTAGGAGCTTCCTTCTTCGAAGCTGCATGTGATGAAAACCATGTGCAAGCTGGCCTGGAGCTGGTACCAGGAACAGCTGAGGAGCTTGCCTATGAACTGGAACAAGTCTTGCGGCAGTTATTAGTCATAAATCATAGAATCACTTCAGTTGGAAGAAACCTTTGAGAGCACGGAGTACAGCCCTTACCTACCTGCACAGTCTGCTGCCAAACCCATCTATTTATGCTCAATTACAGACCCTGCTCACCACCTCTCTACCTGTCCAGGGTAGAGGTGCCCTCTTCAGTGGATGCTGTCAGCAAACACGAAGCACCCCACAGCTGGATGGAAACTCCCCAGCCAAATTAACATGCTTATAAACTGAAGATGTATTAACATCTCTGAGCTGCATTAACAAACTCAGGTTCTGCAGTGCAGTAACACACCCCCAGGCTTTGGTTATGTGTAACAACTGAGAACATGGCATGAGAGGCTTCCCCTTAGGTTATCTGACAGGGAATATCTGCTTCCCTAAACTTTTATGGGACCAGGCTCTTCACTGGTGTCCACACAGTGGAATTCTAAGCAGAACAGATAATGAATGGGAATAGCATTATCTCCTCAAGCACACGGTGGGCTTGCAGCTGTAGAACATCTTCCCCCCCCTTAGTAATTAAATTCTGTTCAGTCAAGCTGAAATTATTCAAATGTTTGACATTCAAGCTCCATAAACACTGGTGCATGACAGTTACCTGAAACAAGTGGCCTGAGTGCTACTACTCTCACCTTCCTTCTAGATGGGCAGTTAGATAATGTCAAGCAGAAAGCAGCATCAAGTAGGAGAAGTTATTAATAGTGGGTGGGGGATGCTAAATCTGAGCACCTCCAGTGTGACAAAGGAGGGCAAGCAGAGAGCACAGCAGATGTTGGTCATGTTTACAGATTCAGCCTCAGTGCTGAACTTGTTTTGGAGTCTGGGTTCCTCAGAGCAATTGATTTCACTGAGGTCTGTGAAAACAGAGTTTGAAGTTCATTTCTCCCTAAGCCTGGAGAGGGTTCAGACACAGGACCCAAGTGCATGACCCATCTGTGACCAGCAGAGACATCAAGCATCTTACAGATCACATCCTGGAGACACAAGGGAAGGAAGCAAGAAGACACAGCTGAATCCTTGGAAGAGAAAGGAAGGCAGTTGACAGATCATCCTGATGAATACTTTATTACACAGGCTCACAGGATGTCAGGGGTTGGGAGGGACCTCCGGAGATCATCAAGACCAAACACCCATGCCAGAGCAGGGCCATAGCACAGGTCACACATCCAGATGGGGCTGGAAAGTCTCCAGAGAAGGAGACTCCACAACCTCTCTGGGGAGCCTCTTCCAGTGCTCTGTGACCTTGACAGTGAAGAAGTTCCTCCTCATGTTGAGGTGGAACCTCCTGTACAGCAGTTTATATCCATTGCCCCTTGTGCTAGCACCCAGGGTGCAACAAGGACCACGAGGATGAGCAGAGGGCTGGAGCTGCTCTGAGAGAGTTGGGGCTGCTCAGTTTGGAGAAGAGAAGGCTCTGAGGAGACCTTATTGTGGCCTTCCAGTATCTGAAGGGGGCTACAAGAAAGCTGGGGAGGACGTTTGAGGGTGTCAGGGAGTGATAGGACTGGGGGGGATGGAGCTAAGAAATGGGTAGATCAGATTGGATGTTAGGAAGAAGTTGTTCCCCAGGAGGGTGGTGAGAGACTGGCACAGGTTGCACAGGGAAGTGGTGGAAGCCTTATCCCTGGAGGTTTCTAAGGCCAGGCTGGATGTGGCTGTGAGCAACCTGCTGTAGTGTGAGGTGTCCCTGCCCATGGCAGGGGGTTGGAACTGGCTGATCCTTGAGGTCCCTTCCAACCCTGACAATTCTATGATTCTAGGTGTTAAGTCTAAGGATTTCTTTGCTTCCTCAAACTAGTAGAACAAATGCAGGGGCTCTTGTGTTTAAGTCAATTTATAACATGGAGAACTTTGTTGGAGTATAAAAGCAGGTGAGGATCTGTTTGGCACCACAGTGGCACGTTTAGCAGGGTTGGCACCCAGCATGTGTAAAAGCTTCTGTTTTTAGAGGCAAAAAAATGAAATCCAGTTGAAGGAGCATGCACAGATGTCATTTGCATGAGGTCAAGCACTCACAAACCTTCTTCTGTCCTAACTTTGGAATACGGATAACAAGAGAAGATGCTGATAGTTGTAGTACACCCCCCAAGGCTGCTGGGGAAAGAAAACCAAGCCCATCAATGCTGTCCACAGCTCCTGTAGAAGCCAATGGGGCCCTCAGGGGGGTTAATAACCCATTCCAAAGAGCAGTGCAGAACTCTACAATGATACAAAAGACCTGCAGTGATAATTCCATCCTTTTCCCCCCTAGGATACGAGTGGGAGATGCACAGCTTGATAACTCATTTGTTTTCTCCAGGCGTTGCCCTCAAGCTCTGTCTGCTGCCAGCAGCACTTCAAAGCCAGGAGCAGCTACAGCTCACTTCCTGGACTCACTGCTCAGTGCTCCTAGTTTGCCTTGCCACCTTCAACTGAAAACAGTTGACATTTCTTCTCCCTCTGCTTCTTTTGCCTGAATTGCTTTACCGGGACGAGTGATTCCCCCACCCTGCCCCCTCTCCCCCTTCTCCTGCTTTATCTTCCCTAAACTCGAATTGCAGGTCTGCGACGTTGGGGAGATGGCAGGATTTCAAACTAGGAATAAGGAAAGGATGTCCTTCATGGTCTGGCAAAGGCAATGAAATGGTAAGAGGGCATTTTTTTGGTTATAGTTGGCATTGCCCCAGCTGAACCAATTAATACCACATAAAAATCAGAAGTAAGTTTTCTTCCATCATAGCATCAATAAGGTTGGAAAAGACCTCAGAGATCATCAAGTCCAGCCTATTACCTAACACCATCTAATCAACTAAACCATGGCTCCAAGTGCCACATCCAAGCCTTTTTTGAACACCTCCAGGGACAGGGACTCCACCTCTCCCTGGGCAGCACATTCTCAGTGAAGAACTTCTCCTCACCTTGAGCCTAAGCTTCCCCTGGCACAGCTTGAGACTGTGTCCTCTTATTCTGGTACTGATTGCCTGAGAGAAGAGACCAACCCCCACCTGATAGGTTGAATTCAATGCCCATGAGGAGAGGCTGAGGGAGCTGGGGTTGCTTACCCTGGAGAAGAGGAGGCTCAGGGGAGACCTTCTTGCTCTCTCCAACTCCCTGAAGGGAGGCTGTAGCCAGGTGGGGGTTGGTCTCTTCTCCCAGGCAACCAGCACCAGAACAAGAGGACACAGTCTCAAGCTGTGCCAGGGGAGGTTTAGGCTGGAGGTGAGGAAGAAATTCTTCATAGAAAGAGTGAATGTGCTGCCTGGGGAGGTGGTGGAGTCACCATCCCTGGAGGTGTTTAGGAGGAGACTTGATGGGGTGCTTGGTGCCATGGCTTAGTTGATTAGATGGTGTTGGGTGATGGGGTGATCTCAAAGGTCTCTTCCACCCTGGTTAATTCTCTGCTATTCACTTAAACACCTAGTGTCCACAACCTCCTTTCAAGTAGTTGCAGAAAGCAATAAGGTCTCCCCCTTCAAACTGCCATCTCCCAGCTACAAGCTCACTGCCTTCAAGAGGGCTGAGACTGCAAGAATTCAAAGGCTCAGCAGTGCTGAGGGCTCATTTTTGTGTATTCTGGTAGCATCCACAGAAACATTATTGTCAGAAGCTGTTGCAGAAGTATCTAGTGGGAACTCATGTTATTGCTCTAGAGGTTGTGGTACTTGCAGTTCAGAGTTATGGTGCAGCTGTGGTGAAGGCTAAAACCTGACAGAACAACGAAGCAGAAGGAATCCATCACCCCAAGCAAAAGAAGCCTCTCATTTTCAGAATCAAACAAAAACCTGAGAGAAAGGACAGAGAGTGACTAAAAGACACCTTCTAAACTCTTACTGTCATTTTCAACCACCTGGGGATTTAAACAGTTGCTTTCACCTCAAAGCCTTTTCCTGCACATTAAAGCAGTTAATCCTCACAGCTCTGATGAGCTAAGGTCACTGCAGTCATCCCCTCAGCCCCAAGAGAATAAAAGGTTTGCTTCTGCTCACCTGCTGCCTGACTCAATGCTGATCTCATTGACAGCCCCAGACAGGTCATGCAGTGCTGTGCCCCTTCAGCCGTCCTTCCCCTCATGGCACATATCATGGCTCAGCCTCTTCCCAACCCTCAGCACACACCATGGGCCACAGCTGAGGTAAGACCTGCTCCCCTTGTGCTTCATCCACTTAGCTACTAATGCCAGGGGGCAATTGCCTTCCACATCCAATAAATCTGCACCCACAGCAGTAATGATGCAATTGTAAGAGAAGAGTTACACCTCTGCCACTTGCATGGTATGGATGTGGCTGTGAGCGACCTGATCTAGTGTGAGGAGTCCCTGCCCATGGCAAGGATGATCCTTGAGGTCCCTTCCAACCCTAACTACTCTATGGTTAGAATACAATAATACAATAAACCAGGTTGGAAGAGACCTTCAAGATCATTGTGTCCAACCTATCAACCAATCCAACCCACCTAAACAACTAGATCATGGCACTGATCATGGTTCTAAGTCCCCTGAGCCAGCACTTGATTCTCACTGCTCTTGTCTCAGCCTTGACAGCAAGGGAAGAGACTGATCCTGTGTCTCAGACCATCTGTACCCCACTGGGACAGCTGTGCCAAACAGTTGCTGCAAACTGCACCTACACAGATCCTGCCCTAAGCAGCCCTGAGGTGCAGCCCTGCTGCTGCTTCCTACCAAATGAGCCACTAGAGCCTGTGGGCACCAACCTGCAGAGGGATTAACCATGGTCTGTATGCACGCTTGGGCTGACAGGAAGATAAAATAAGGAAGGATTGAGATGTTTGGTTTGTTATTTTGTGTTTGGTTTTTTGTTCCTTCAGGTGGTCATTGACAGCAGAAATTCAGCTCCCAGCTTGGGATCAGACCTCCACAGCTCCGTGTTCATGCAGGCTTTTCTGCTCCTTTTCACAGAACCAATCAAGTTGAAAGAGACCTCCAAGATGAAGTCCAACTGATTACCCAACCCTGTCTAATCAACTAGACCATGGCATTAAGTGCCTCATCCAGCCTCCTCTTAAACACCTCTTTTGAGGCAGCAGAGCCTTGAGCCCTGCTCCCATCTTCACCGGTACCATTTTGTGTTGGGTTGAGCAAGCTGCCTTGGTTAGTTCCTTGATTAAATGCACAGCTCAAAACCCCAAAGACTCAGAACCTGCCTAGAAGGTAATAGAATACAGAATTAACCAGGTTGGAAAAGACCTCAGAGATCATCCAGTCCAACCGATCACCCAACACCATCTCATCAACTCAACCATGGCACCAAGTGCCTCAGCCAGGCTCCTCTTAAACACCTCCAGGGATGGTGACTCCACCTCCTGCCTGGGCAGCAGATTCCAATGGCCAGTTACTCTATGAAGAACTTCCTCCTAACATCCAGCCTAAACAGGAGAAACCTGTGACTGACATCAGGAGGTTTAGAGGATCATTAGAACTCAAGTTAAAATTCTTTTTCTCCCCCCTTTCAGAATTTCTCTTACACCAAACCCTACCCAGATCACCAGGAAGAGATACTGACACACGCACCAGGCTCCTGCCAAGCTCTGCCAAAGGTTTGATGCGGGAAGCAGAGATCTGCCTTGGATTTGGAGATGTATTTGTGATGGCAATGGTTTGAAACAAAACAGTTCCAGCTCAAAAAGGCATTTAAGGATGGAGTTTGACTTTGTTAGAAGAATTCAGGTCCCCAGAGGATGCAGGCAGCACTTGCTCTATTCTCTTTTCCTGCCTATTCACATCCATTCCCCCCACACCCTTTAATCACTACCTTTATTCTGCTCTGGGAACAAGAGCTGAAGAGCATCTCCAGGCTGATTCATTCCCTCCCTTCTTTTTCTCTGTGTAACCAAACCAAGAGCAACTTCAGAACCTTGCAGGACTGAAATAATAATTAACAAGTCTGCAGCAATAATTGACACACAGAACTGAAGCCCCAAACTAAGCAGCAGGATGAATGTTCAGCACTGTCTGCCTCTTGCCTAAAAACAAACAGATTGATTTTTAGGATTCACCTCCACAGCATTTTGAACTGCAATGAAGTAACTTCATTAGTATGAGACATCGATCTAGCAATCAGATTAAGATGTCAGCATCATCTCAGTTCTGCTGGCTGAGCCACCTGGGTGTAAAAACTTATTTAAACTCTCTGTATGCAAAAGGCAGACAGTATGCTCCTTTGCTTCTAGGGACTCGTGCACTGAAGACAGGGGGGAAAAAAGAAGAAGAAGAATTTCAGGTCATGTTTGGGTGAAACTTTTGGATGGGAAAAAAACCCAACTCTTCTTTTTTTAATATAGGTGTTAACCTTTCACAGGAAGGAAGAAAATCAAGATGTAGACTGTGATATTTCATGCATTTGGGACTTGTGCAGCAACTGCCCACAGCATCACAGAAAACACCCACACAGAAGAGACCTCCAAGCTCATCCAGTCCAACCCTGGACCCAGCACTGAAGAGTCAACGCTAAGCCATGTCCCTAAACATGACCTCCACAGGCTGCTTAAAGACCTCCAGGGATGGCGACTCCTCTGCTGCCCTGGGCAGACCCTTCCAGTGTTTGAGAACCCCCTCTGGCAAGAAATATTTCCTGATATCCAGCCTCAAGGGTTAGGGTTGAAACCATGGGGGTCAGTCTCTTCTCCCAGGCAACCAGCACCAGAACAAGAGGACACAGTCTCAAGCTGTGCCAGGGGAGGTTTAGGCTGGATGCGAGGAAGAAATTCTTGCCAGAAAGAGAGATTGGCCATCGGGATGTGCTGCCCAGGGAAGTGGTGGAGTCACCATCCCTGGAGGTGCTTAAGAAGAGCCTGGATGAGGCATTTGGTGCCATGGTCTAGTTGATTGGATGGAGTTGGGTGATAGGTTGGACTTGATGATCGCTGAGGTCTTTTCCAACCTGGTTCGTTCTGTATTCTATTATCTTCTAGGCAGGTTCTGAGTCCTTGGGGCTTTGAGCTGTGCAGTTAACCAAGGAGCTAGCCAGATGTTCCCATGAAGAGCACTGGCACGTTCTAAGGATGAAAAAGAATAAAATTAAATTTAGAAAGAATAAAAATAAATCAAAACAATCTGTGGATTCAAACAAAAGGCACATGCTGCAAACTCAGCTAGCTTCCTACACATACACACACCAATCCTTTTGAAATTACAGCAAACAATCCTGTCACTGGGTTATATAAAGATTTATCTGACTAAGGAGGCATACTCCAGAAGGAAAAGCTGTTAGTTTCTGTTTGGACTGCAATACCTGCAATGATTAATGTCCTATTGTTATTGCTCAGAAAGTCTCATACAGCAAAGCAGATACAACAATGTGTGATGACAAGTTTTGTTCTGTCTGAAATGAAGCCCTCCTCCAGCATCCCCATGCGGTCCTATTTGTTTGCCGTGCAGCTTTTGGTTCCTGCCCAACGACTCAAGCTAATAATTTTCCTCTAAACGTAAAAGAAAGCCCAAAACATTCCATTCTCAGGACATATTTAGCAAATCTCAGCAGAAGACACCAGATCTGCTATGCTACATCTTTGTGAAATCACAGTATCACAGCACTAGAGGTTGGAAAGGACTGCCAGAGATCATCCAGTCCAACCCCCCCTGCCAGAGCAGCATCACCCAGGGTAGTCACACAGGAATGCACCCAGGTGGGGCTTGAAAGTCTCCAGAGAAGGAGACTCCACAACCTCCCTGGGCAGCCTGCTCCAGTGCTCTGTGACCCTCACTGTAGAGAAGTTTCTCCTCACATTCAGGTGAGATCTTCTATGTTCAAGCTTGTACCTGTTGTTCCTTGGCTTATTACTGAGCACCACCAAAAGGAGCTTGGCTCCCTCCACTTGACACCCACCCCTCAGCTATTGATAGACATTGATCAGATCCCCTCTCAGCCTTCTCTTCTCCAGACTAAACAGCCCCAGGACTCTCAGTCTCTCTTCACAGGGGAGATGCTCAAGTCCCTTAATCATCCTCATGGTTCTCTGTTGGACTCTCTCCAGCAGGTCTCTGTCTCTCTTGGGCTGCACCAGATGTACACCACCAGAATAGAAGCACTGCAAACACTTCTGCAGGTGCTTTTCCAGAAGACACAGTGTAGCCTCAATCTTACATTCATTAAACTCAGTGGAGAAAGAGTTAAACTGGCTGTGAAGGCTCTAGGCTGGGACGGCCACTAGACGAGTGCCAGATACTCTCTATTAACTTCTTTGCCTTCCCTATGGGGGGCGGGGGGGGGGGGAAATGAGTGGGAGAGACTTACAGATTAGAAAACTAAACCACTTTCCATGCAAACAAATAGTAACATACATACAAATATATACAAACCCAGTATTGAACCCAGCCACCCTGGTGGTGTTCAGTCTGGAGAAGAGGAGGCTGAGGGGAGACCTCATTGCTCTCAACTCCCTAAAGAGACATTGGGGCAAGGAGGGGGCAGCCTCTTCTCCTTGGTGGCAAACCACAGCACTAGAGAATGGTTACAAACCTAACCCTTGAGGCTGGATATCAGGAAACATTTCTTCCCCAGAGAGGGGTCTCAAATACTGGCATGGTCTTCCCAGGACAGTGGAGTTCTCACCATCCCTAGAGGTTTTTAAGCAGCCTGTGGAGCTAGTGTTGAGGGACATGGTTTAGTGTTGACCTTTCAGTGCTGGGCCCAGGGTTGGACTGGATGAGCTTGGAGGCCTCTTCCAACTGGCTGTTTTCTGTGATGCTGTGGGCAGCTGTTGCACAAGTTCCAAACTGAACTTAGTGACAGGAACTGCATTCTGAAACTGGATTCAGGAACACAGAGTTTGGGATTGAAGTCAGAATGGACAGATTCCTCCTCAGACATTGGCCATTGAAGAAGAGGTTTGACTCCCATGATCCTTCATCTTTATACTGATTATGACATCCATGGCATGGAATCTCTAGTTGGTCAGTTTAGGGTCACTGGATCTCTCCACTTCTCCCCATAGGTGTGGCCTTTTACCTTCTGCACTCCCAACATGATAAACAAGATTTAGCAGTGGCCTTGGCTTCTGTATGGGCCAGTTTGAGCAAGAGCCTTTCTGCATATGAATCCTTGATAGTAATTATCAACACCAAGCTGTAGCACTTTTAGAAGCAGACATTGTCTGCAAAAATATGCTGTTAACCTCAGCAAGTGCAGTGCCTCACAGACTGAGCCAAAAAGTCAGAAGTCACTGAAGAGAACCAGTTCTATTCTACATCAAACCAGGACACCAGCATAGAACATAAGTGGAAATAAGCTCTTACCATAACCCTGAACAGTCCCCAAAGAAAGTTCTGAAACTGAAATTTCAGAGTGAAATTCATAGAAACTTCTGCTTCCTACTGCATCTGGTTGCCACAGAATGCATTTGTGACATTAATCTGTTGACTTCCCAGTAGCAGCACTACAAACAGAAAAAGCTGGTTTTATTTATGCTGTTTTCAACCACCCAGGGTTGAAAGGGAACTGAATGATGGGTTTTCCCCTTCTGGGCTTTTTGTTTGGTTGGGTTTCTTAGCAGCACAGCCAGCCATGTATGTTCTGCAGGCAGAACATTTTATTTCCCAAGGAATGGTTGAAGCTGAGGAGCATACGTGCTGAGCCGCAGCACGCCAAGAAGAAATGGAGTATTTGGGGCATAAAAGAGCTCTCACTGTCAAGATATTAATGGATGGAAGTGGTATCAGCCTCTTACCTATGGGCCAGGTCTAAGGCACTTTGGCAACACAGTTTGGGGACCATGTGCTGCTGCTGCTGCTGGGTGGAGAGACAGAGACCTTCTGTCTCCCGTGCAGCCCATCTGGCATCTCCCACAAGCCCTGAATTCACTTAGCCAACACAACCAAGTGAATAAGCCCTGTGTTTTTAATACTTCACTGGATTTCATTGTAAAGGAAACTGGGGGGAGGGGGGGAAAATAGGAAGGAAGGAATCGGTCTGGCTAAAGCGTCAGTGCACTGACTAAATAGACTCTGCACTGTTCTCCTTGGTCAGGGCTAATTTCATGCCCTGATATCATTGCTTTGCTGATTGGCAATGGAAGAGAGACACTAACTCACACAAATTGAAACTAAGGAAATGAAGATGGGTGTCTTACCTCCAGAAAACAGCACAGATTTAAGGGATTCATTCAGATGAATGCTATTGCTCTGGCAGTCACACCTCAATGCCTGTATGCTGCCTATTTGGGAGGAAGTGCACCTGTGTTTTAGTCACCAAGCCAGGATTTCTTAGACAAAGGAGAACAAGACAGATTACCTTTGGTTTTTCACCCCTCCCTCCTCCTTTTCTTTGAGTGGTAAGCAAACAAGCTGTGAAGTCAGCTCCAGAAATAAACTTTGCAAATGCATGAGGTCATTTGGTTTGAGCATGTGCTCAGTTAAAGGTGTCTAGGAGCTCCAAACTTCAAACCAAGGGTTTGATTCCCTCCCTCACTCAGGATTTAGAAGCATTGACAAAATGGTCATTAAGGCCTGTTTCTAGAGGCCACATGATAGCTGTGAGATCAAGAAACAAAATTATTTATTTAGATATTAAAAACCTT
>CM026886.1:4481271-4578914 GCA_015227895.2 Colaptes auratus
CAAGGAAATGAGAATCATAGAATCAGGATTGGCAGGGTTGGAGGGGACCCCAAGGATCACCCAGTTCCAATTCCCCCTGCCATGGGCAGGGACCCCTCACACCAGATCACTCATAAATTGCAATGGTGCTTTGCTTGCACAAGGCAGTGTCCTAAGTGCTGAGTTTCCCTGAGACTTGCAGCCACACAGAAGAAAATATCCTAGACAGCTTCCTCCTTCTAAAGGCACAGTACAGGGCAGCACTGATTTCTGTTAATCAGCTACCTATGCAGACAGGATTGTGTGTGGATAAGATGCACAGAGAGTGGATTTCAGAAGGCTTACATGAATTAATTTGAAAGTGTTGCAGTTAAAACCAAATAGATCTCACTCTCTTCCCCCTTTTTCCCACGCTGCCAGCTCTGGGAGCACTTCATCACATGACAGAAAAATCCCTGGGGTGGGTTAGGGAACCTTGTACAAGTATCAGTAGTTTTTCTATCATATATGTAGCTGTACTAGCTTCAAGAAACACAAGTGTGGTGGGTTGAAAATTCCCCCCCAATATTAACTGTGCTAGACCAGCTCAGCTAGAAGCAAATGGTGGAGTCACCATCACTGGCAGTGTTTAAGAGGAGCCTGGATGAGGCACTTGGTGCCAAGGGTGAGTTGATTAGATGGTGTTGGGTGATAGGTTGGACTTGATGATCTCAAAGGTCTCTTCAAACCTGCTTAATTCTGTTTGATTCTATTCTAATACAAAGCAAACTCAACCTTTGCTTTAGGTGCCACTTGTGACTTCACTGGTTAGGGCTAGGCTAAGTGTTATTTCTAGGCTTAAAACCTACTGTTCTGCTGAAGCAATTGTCTCTTAGTTTCATAGTTTCATAGTTTCAGTTAGGGTTGGAAGGGACCACAAGGATCAGCTAGTTCCAACCCCCCTGCCATGGGCAGGGACACCCCACACTAGATCAGGCTGGCCAGAGCCTCATCCAGCCTGGGCTTCAACACTTCCAGGGATGGGGCCTCAACCACCTCCCTGCACAACCCATTCCAGGGCTTCACCACTCTCGTGGTGAAGAACTTCCTCCTCACATCTAGCCTGAATCTCCCCACCTCCAGCTTCATTCCATTCCCCCTAGTCCTATCACTACCTGATTCCTATCACAACCTTTGCTTTAGGAGCCACTTGTGATTGTACTGGGCTGGGGCTAGGGTTAGAGTTAGTGTTATTTCCAGGGTTAAAACCTACTGTTCTGCTGAAGAAATTGCCTCATTCCAATGGGAAAGGTTAGTTTAAACCCCCCTCCAAGCCACGGGATCTGTGGTAGCAGATTTCAACAAGTTGTAAAGCCACTATCAAAATTTGCAAATAAGATATTTGCATCCTTCACTGGCATTCAGCAAGATTTTGTTGGCATGGCACCTGGCTCAGGAATGCACACTGCTTCAGCAACACACTTCCAAATTACTAATTCATCTTTTTCACATGCTTGCATAAAGGCTTTATTGGATTAAATGTCAGCAGCTGCCTACTTTGGAGAGTAAATCCAATGAAGAGAGACTTGAAGGATGGTTAGTTTGAAAAGAAGAGGCTGAGGGGAGACCTCCTGGCTCTCTACAACTACCGGAAAGGAGGCCGTGGAGAGGCTGCTGCTGGTCTCTTCTCACAGGTCATTAGTGACAGAACAAGAGGGAATGGCCTCAAGCTGCCGCTGGGTAGGTTTAGACTGGACAGTAGGAAACCTTTTTTCCCAGCCAGGGTGGTCAGGGATTGGAATGTGCTGCCCAGGCAGTCCCCAAGCCTGGATGTGTTTAAAGGTGGTTTGGATGTTTTGCCTGGGGGTATGGTTTAGGGGTGAGCCTTGTAGAGTAGGGCTATTGGCTGGACTTGGTGATCCTGAGGTTCTTTTCCAGTCTGAATGTTTCTGTGATTTGAAGCACAGTGAAATTCACTTAAGGAGTAAACTTCAGTAATAGCACACTTGTATTTGGGTTTCATTTCCCTTCTGAATATACCTAGCTTGTAAGATATTGGACAACCAGGAAGTCAGATCTCTGTCCTGTAACCTTTACCTTCTCTCTCCTTCAAGACAGAGAAAGAATAAACTTTCAGTCTGACGACACTTTTAAGCAGGGTGCTTACAGCTCTTTAACGCTTCAGGAGTTCTGAAGTGGCAAAATGGCCTTTTCACTGCTTTCCTGGCTGTGAGAAACTGCATGCTGATTTTTGCAGCAGAAACAGAAAGAGCAATGTCACTTGGTGCAGACCTCCTTTCAGGTACCTACGAGTAGGCTCAGTGCCAACCTAATTAAAAACAAGGTAGAAGCAGTGCATTTCCTGATCCAGGCTGACATGTCCTTTCTACAGGCCCAGCTGAGGATCACCTTTCCTCTCCTACTGAACTGTGAAGCTTTTCATGCTGCAATAGAAAAGGGACAATTCGTTTTCAGCATTGAAGGGACTCTCATTAACTCAGAACCACAGCCTGCCTTTATATTAATGAGCATCCTGTAGCTCAAGCATCATTCAAATGTTTTGTCCTTCATGATTAATTGCATGCAGCAGGTTTCAGATCTGCTATTCTATAGCTTCACTGTACAGAGTCACAGAATTAACCAGGTGGGAAAAGACTTCTGAGATCATCAAGTCCAACCTATTACCCAACACTATCTAATCAACTAAACCATGGCACCAAGTGCCACATCCAGGCTCTTCTTAAAACACCTGCAGAGATGGTGACTCCACCACCTCCCTGGGCAGCACATCCCAATGGCCAATCTCTCTTGCTGGGAAGAATTTCTTCCTCACATCCAGCCTAACCATCCCCTGGCACAGCTTCAGACTGTGTCCTCTTGTTCTGGTGCTGGTTGCCTGGGAGAAGAGTTCAACCCCCACCTGGCTACAACCTCCCTTCAGGGAGTTGTACAAAGCATTAAGCTCTCCCCTGAGCCTCCTCTTCTCCAGGCTAAGCAACCCCAGCTCCCTCAGCCTCTCCTCACAGGGCTGTGCTCCAGTCTAAGTTTATTCCTCTGTGGGTACAGCCTCTGCATGTCAGAAACACAATCTAGAGCACCAGATAGAATCACAGAATTGTCAGGCTTGGAAGGGACCTCAAGGATCAGCCAGTTCCATCCCCCCTGCCATGGGCAGGGACACCTCACACTACTCATCACAGCCACATCCAGCCTGGCCTTACAAACCTCCAGGGATGAGGCTTCCACCTCCCTGGGCAACCTGTGCCAGTCTCTCACCACCCTCATGGGGAAGAATTTCTTCCTAACATCCAATCTGAATCTTCCCATTTCTATTTCTTTTCCATTCCCCCTTGCCCTATCATTAACCAACACCATAGAAACCAAATACCATGCATCAGCCTCACCATTGTAACAGCTCCTAGGTTACTGCCAAATTAACCCTAGTGCCAGGATATAAACTTCTAGCACTGAATGTTCTCTCTTCATCACAATGTGTGAGGCAGAACAAAAAAATTCTACACACTCTTTTTCCCTTTCTGTGAACAAATATTAGACCTTGCAGGAGACTAGACAGAAAAATAACAGTTTTCTGCACATAAGAACATATGGATTTCAGTTGGTGTAACTCAGTCTGACACAAGCAAAATCATGGTCATTAAACCTGTTGGGAGAGTGAAGGGTCTGCTCCAGCAATCCTACAATGTCTGCTGCTTGGTAAAGTAAAATGGTAGCAATTGTCTGATGGGAGAGCAATTCACTTTTGCCTTTTAACAGCACTGCACACACAGCAGTCTCTTCTGTGCCATGGTTCATCACCTTCATTCTAAGAGCAGCAGCCACCACTTCCAGCCCCCATTCTCTATCCTCCTAAAAGGATTTGCACCACACACACCACTGAGCTCTCCAATTAATCACGACAATTAATCACGAAGCTCGGCACCCCTATAATAGCTTTCATCTCCAGAGGGCCTTGCAAAGGTGCAGGAAGCACAGGAAGGGTGAGTTGAGCTAGATGAGCACTAATTATTATCCTCCACTTACAGCTAAAACAGACTTCAGCCAGGGAGAGCTCTCCAAGGGACAAGGGCTCCTCTTTGCTCTCAATGCAGACTTGTAATAGTTACTCCTCCTCTTGCTGTGATCTCCCTCTCTTCATTCCCACAAACTATTCCAGGCTAATGTAGACAGTTCACACAGTTCCAAAGGGTTTTTCCCCCATTTAACAGCACCTCAGCAAATGACTCTTCCACCATCACTGGAGGTGCTTAGGAAGGGACTGGCTGAGGCACTTGGTGCCATGGTTTAGTTGATCAGATGGTGCTGGGTGATAGGTTGGACTTGATGATCTCAAAGGTCTTTTCCAACCTGGTTAATTCTATTCTATTCTATTCTACTCTATTCCATTCCATTCTATTCTACTCTATTCCATTCTATTCCATTCCATTCTATTCCATTCCATTCCATTCCATTCCATTCCATTCCATTCCATTCCATTCCATTCCATCCCATCCCATCCCATCCCATCCATACCAGTTCTGAGTGTAGCTCACCACTTCAGGTTAGAAATATCCTACTCTTACCAAAATGACAGCTTTGTACTGTAATAGAATCATAGAATGGCCTGGGTTGGAAGGCACCTCCGGAGGCCATCTA
The DNA here is from genome assembly GCA_015227895.2 of Colaptes auratus. Classification (NCBI taxonomy): domain Eukaryota; kingdom Metazoa; phylum Chordata; class Aves; order Piciformes; family Picidae; genus Colaptes; species Colaptes auratus. The sequence continues at coordinate 4,485,883 of CM026886.1, forward strand.
GTCCAAATCCCTCTGCAGTCAGCAGGGACATCCTCAACTAGATCAGGTTGCCCAGAGCCTTTTCAAGCCTCAACTTGAGTCTCTCCATGGATGGGACCCTCAACCACCTCCCTGGGCAACCTGTTCCACTACCCTCATAGCAAAGAATACACTGAGGTGGTGTCTGAAGTACCACTCTTTACCTGACTTTGGTCAAGGTGAATAATGTTTTACTGGGTGGTTAGGATTTCCTCTACATGGTCAAATCTGCTTTGCTGTCCCTACCCTAACCCCCTAAGAGAAGAAAATATTAAAAACTTGGCTTGTGGCTTCCCCCTGCAGTTTTGATATGCTTTGAAAAACTCTTTTGACCCTTTAGTCCAAAACCAGAAACACAAGATTTAAAAACCCAAACACAAATAATACAGATGAGAAACAAACAGAAACAAAACAAGAAAGTAAAAGCCAAAAGTATGAATCCTGAAACCAAATCAAATAGCAGAGAACCCAGAGCTTGGCCACTGCACTATTCTGAGTGCCCCTATTTCATCCCCAGTGGGTCTGATGCCGTGATGCTGTGACTGACCTTGGCTTGAGCCACCTGAGCTCACTCCTCTGACTCACCACAAGTGCTGCTTCCCTCCTCCTGCCCACACACAGCAGATGCACAGCCTTCCAAACCAGACATATGGTGCATAGATCATTTTTTTTTTGCTTATTAATTGCCTTGTAGTAATTAATTTAATCTCAGGTTGCTGACTTGCATTTCTCTGGTTAAGTGAGGTCAAATAAGATTCAGAAGTTGGTCAAGTGGTATTTTTCCAGAGCAGCTGGCTGGCTGAACATAAATGGCCCCATACAGGACCAGCACAGATGCTACTGTCCAAGGTTTGGAAAGAGCAAACCTGGGAAGATCTGCTGCTCTGCAGCCCAATAACTTTCATGCCTGATGGTAAGTGCAGGAAAAGTCTCTCAAAAGGAGAAAAAGAATTTCCCTGTGAGTTTAATGGAGTATAAAGTCTAGCAAGCCAGACATTGCTCTAGGAGCCAGCATGGCTCAGACTTCCTTCCAAGACCTAACACTGCAGCAGTTTCCCCACCACTGCTGGGTATTGATGATGTGCTCTCGTTCTCAAGCAGCACTAAATTGCTGTGGATGAAGGGGGATGGGTGGAAAGCAAGGCTCTGTGAATTGCTCCATCTTTCCTTGCCTGTTATGAGTCTCTTGCAGCAAGGCATTCAGAGTCTAAGAGTTTCTCACCCATCCAGAGCCTTCATACCTCATTCTCCTGACAACATCCATTCTCATGTGTTAACCAATACCAAATCTATGTCCTGTTTGCAACCAGTCCCTGCACTACTAACGCTGAGCTCAACACCCAGCACCATAAAGCAGTGAGATAGGCTCAAGGTATGAAAAGCCTCTGAAAAACACAACTGTATTCCACGTGTGACTTCCGCTCTCCCTCACCTCTTTGACAGAATGCTGTTTCTCTGCTTTCCCCAATAGAACCCCACTGAAAGCTTACCTTTGCCATGTTACCTTGAAACACATCCACTTTCCTCCCTGCCTCAGAACAAAATTATTCTGTGCAGAGTCACAGGAAGCAAAAAAAAATAACCAACAGACAACCACCAGCAAGAGTAAACTAAGCCTTCTGTAAATGTTTGTGACAAAAGGAGATGGGTGTCCTCCTAACCAAATTAAAAGTGTCAGCAGCCAGTACACATGACAGAGAGAATACAGAAATTGATAGCAAGCTGGAAACTTGAAAGGGCAGAGAAGGAAAAGGGGGGGAAGCAATACTGTTTCAGATAAGAGATGCCTGGTAGAAAGCAATAGGCAATCAAATTTCATACTAGGGGGTCTGGCTGGAAGACAGTGCCAGATGCTACAGTGTGAAATTGGAAATGAAGTATGGGGGAAAGCAGGCACCAAAAAATGTACCATGCTGAAAGAGATGTGAAAACTCAGACTCATTATGACTCAAAGGTTAAGTGTTACTGCAGAGTTGGAGATAGTAGCTGAAGCAAAAGGGATTTTATTATGCATAAAGTATATTTTGTGTGGATGTCTCCATTCATGCATATTGTTGGGGCCATTGTTGCATCCTGCAGCTGGGAAGGAATAACCCCATGCACCAGTACAGACTGGAGACATGCAGAGAATGGCCTGGAGATCCTGGGGGACAGCAACCTGAATGTTCCCTTGCAGCAAAGGTGGCCAACAACATCCTGGGCTGCATTAGGAAGACCACTGTCAGCAGGACAGGGGAAGTGAACCTTCTCCTCCACTCAGTGCTTGCAAGACATACCTGGAGTGCTGAGTCCAGTTCTGGGCTCTCCAGTGCAAGAGCTAAAAGGACATTCCGGAGCAAGTGCAGCAAAGGGCCACAGATGTGGTGAAGGGATTGGAGTGTCTGAGAGATGGGGAGAGTCTGAGAGAACTGGGATTGTTCAGCCTGGCAAAGAGATGGCTCAGCCTGGGTTTTATCCATGGAAGAGAGTAAAAAGACAAAGCCAGACTCAGTGATGCCCAGTGATAAAACAAGAGACAGTAGGTGCACTTTGAGACGCAGGAGATTCCACTGAAACACCAGAAACCACATTGTCACTAGGATGGTGGTGAATGGTGGCACAGAGGCTGTGTACAAAACCCCAGTGGGCATGGTGCTGAGCACCTTGCTTTCACTGACTCTGCTCTGAGCAGGGCAGCCAGAACAACCTGCAGAGGTGCCTTTCAGCCTCAGCCCTTCTGGGGGTTTGTGAGTTTGCCTTTTATCTGAGTATCCCAACCCAAGGACTGGAATCATCAGCTAGAAAAGCCTTTGAGCAAACAGAGAGCAGTAATATCAAATAGAAACAGTGTCTTTGACACCTGATGCTCTAAGAGTCTACAATCAAAACCTAGAGGACTAAAATGAAGTCTTTCATGAGGAGGAACTTCTTTACTCTGGAGGTGACAGAGCACTGGGACAGGCTGCCCAGGCAGAGGGTAGAGTCTCTTTCCCTGGAGAGGTTCAACACCTGCCTGGACACAATCATGGGCAGCCTGTTTTAAGTGAGCCTGCTTTGGCAGGGAGGTTGGACTAGGTGATCTTCAGAGGTGCCTTCCCACCTCCAGCATTCTGTGATTTCTTTAGACTTTATGAGGAATAAACAGTGAGCAGCCCTGACAGAGGAAGGAGTCTGCACACATATTGCATGCTGAATATGCAAAGTCCATCACTACAAATGAGCTGAATTACTGCCTTACTAATATATGCCACAAATTGCAGCTGATCAAAGCCAGCTCAGTAGATAAATAGCTTCATTCTTTCATCACATTTAACAAAACCTGAAGAACTCAAAAAGAAAATAATAGTCTGAAGGGATTTAATAGAATGGGAAAGTGATAATGAACATTACAAACTGCAGCAGGGTTTATACCATAGCAGCTTACAGCCTTTCATATCTGTCAAGATTGTATTTTAAGTTAAAATGCCCTGAGTGAGAAATACTGAGATTAAATGACAAAAAAAAACACCTCTGGTTCAGCATCCAAGCCTTCAGAATCACAGAATCAACAAGGCTGGAAAAGACCTCAGAGATCATCAAGTCCAACCTGTTACCTAATACCTAACCCCTCCTGACAACTAACCCATGGCTCCAAGTGCCACATCCAAGCCTTTTTTGAACTCCTCCAGGGATGGTGACTCCACCACCTCCCTGGGCAGCACATCCCAATGACCAATCTCCCTTTCTGGGAAGAACTTTCTCCTCACCTCCAGCCTAAACCTCCCCTGGCACAGCTTGAGACTGTGTCCTCTTGTTCTGGTGCTGGTTGCCTGGGAGAAGAGACCAACCCCCACCTGGCTACAACCTCCCTTCAGGGAGTTGGAGAGAGCAAGAAGGTCTCTCCCGAGCCTCCTCTTCTGCAGGCTAAGCAACCCCAGCTCCCTCAGCCTCTCCTCACAGGGCTGTGCTCCAGACCCCTCCCCAGCTTTGTTGCCCTTCTCTGGACACCTTCCAAGTGTCTCAATGTCCTTCTTCAATTGAGAAGCCCAGAACTGGACACAGGACTCAAGGTGTGGCCTTATCAGTGCTGAGTACAGGGCAGAATGACTTCTCTGCTCCTGCTGCCCACACTGTTCCTGATACAGGGGCAGGATGAAGAGCACTTCACTGGGAATTAGGTCTGAGGATCCCCATTTACTATTCTCAGGGAATGAATTAGAAACAACAAAACTGGTGGGAATGAACCAGATTCAGAAGGAATGAACCAGATTCAGAAGGCTTCATGCCACCCTAGCAGAGCAGCAGGGCACCTTAAGAGGCCAAAGTCTTCCCTAAGGAACAAGGGCAGAAGGACTGCGACTGGCAGTACCTCTCTGCACAGGAACATAAGAGTGACCATGGGACCACAACCCTGCTGTTGGCCTAAAAAGAAGAGCAGAGATAAAAGTCTCTCTTGATGAATTTGCAACCTAGTTTATGAGAATCATATCTGCTCTCTGGATACCAGAAAATCTCGAGGCTGTCAGTCTCCATGTGCATTCAGAGTATGCAGCATGGGATAAAGAGGACACTGGTGGAGCTTGCTCTTAGGCAGACTTTGAGCTTTGACAGCACTGAGAGTTATTGGCATCAGGGGAAATGAGAGTCACCCTGGGACTGCTCTAGTTGTTTTTTCAGGTCAAAGCATCTGTGGATATGGGGTGGGGGGGGAAAATATCATCTTTGGATCAACGATATAAATAGAAGCCTCCCAATCCACTGGTGCCTCAAATGAGCAGCACCAAGTCTGGGGGTTTTAAACTTATAATCAATGAAAGGAGCCTTCTGTTTGCCCATGACATAAACTTCAGAGGGAACAGAGTTTTGCTGCTATCTGGAGTGCTCCACTCACTCGTGTGTTTCGTTACATGATTTTGCTTCCTGAGAGAGAAGTGTGATAGTTTCATTTGCAGTTTCCCAGAGATTGAAAAGCTGGACTCAAAGATTCAGCTACACATCCTGTTCCCTTGGCTACTGCCAGCAGCTTCTGCCAGGCTCTCGGGTTTTGTCAGCAGCAGTAGGGGGCTTCTGCTTTTTGTATACAGTAGATGTGCAGTACCGAGACCAGGTTAGACAGCTCTCATCTCACTCCCACTTACAAGATCCTAAAAGGTCTGAACAATGCTCCCCAGGTCAAGAGGGACAATGATCTGCTGAGTCCAATGGAGAGCTGCGAGGATGATTGAGGGACTGGAGCACTGCCTTAGGAGGAGAGGCTGAGAGCCCTGGGGCTGATTAGTCTGGGGAAGAGAAGAGTGAGAGGGCATTTAGCAAATGTCAATAAACATCTAAGGGCTGGGGGTCAAGAGGGAGGGGACAGGCTCTGCTCACTTGCTCCCTGTGTTAGGACAAGGAGCAATGGATATAAACTACAGCACAAAAGGTTCCACCTCAACATGAGGGTTCCACCTCAACTGTGAGGGTTCCAGAGCACTGAAATGGGCTGCCCAGAGAGGTTGTGGAGTCTCCTTCTCCGGAGCTTTTCCAGCCCCATGTGGGTGTGTTCCTGTATGACCTGTGCTGGATTCTATGGCCCTGCTCTGGTAGGGGGGTTGGACTCGATGGTCTCCAGAGGTCCCTTCCAAACCCTAGCATCCTGTGAGCCTGTGTAATGAGGACCTGGTACCATTCTTTATCTATTATCATCTGAAGAACTGAGAACATGAATTTTTTAATTATTATTATCATTTCTATTAACAAGACCAAGGAGTGGGTCCTGTACATGGGTCACAACACCCCCCTGCAGCATGCTGGGCCATCAGCATTTAAACTACCATAGAATTGTTAGGGTTTAGGGTTGGAAGGGACCTCAAGAATCATTCAGTTCCAACCCCCCTGCCATGGGCAGGGACACCTCACACCGCAGCAGGTTGCTCACAGCCACATCCAGCCTGGCTGCAAAACCCCCCCAGGCATGAGGCTTCCACCACCTTCCTGGGCAACCTGTGCCAGGCTCTCACCACCCTCCTGGGGAAGAACTTCTTCCTCACATCCAATCTCAATCCCCCATTTCTGTGCTGCAATTATGATAACTCCACAAAACTACATTGCTGCATTTTCACCCTGACTCCCAGCTCAGTCTCATTCAGGCAACCATTACTCTGTTCTGGGCACTAAAAGCTTTCTGTGAGCACCCTGCTTGTTTCCTGCCATTGCCAGAAGCCTTCCAACGTTCTAGCTGCGTATGTAATTTCTTTGGTTCGTCCCATCCAAGCCATCTCACGTTATTTGATGTGGTTTCATTGATTTCAATTGGGGCTGTTTTGGTAATTCTTTTCCAATAAGCTATTCTATTTTTAAAAGTTAAATAAGTGAAGTCTGTATCTGCCCTCTGCAACAGATCCTTTTTCCTTCAATTCAAAGCAATATAAAAGCCTTTATTTCAGCTCCTCAAATCTTTTCTTTCCAGCTCATAAGAGCTAGCAAAAAAAGCTTCCACATCCTAATTGATTCCCCATAAAATTCCTGTTAGTTATGCTGAGTGGTAGACATTTATACACTCATGAGATTGGGCAATTTAATCACCAAAAAACCCACCCAGAACCACATTTTAAATAATCATCTACATCTGCCTAGCACAATATCAGCATTACCGTGGCTTGCATCATCAGAGGGATGAACATAAAACCATTCAGGTGCAAGATTGTGCTGGGATCTGAAGCTGTTTCCTTCTGGCTGTAGGAAAATTGGATGGTCCTAGCTTTTCCCAGGGCTATCCAGATCACACCAACAGAACTTCATTCCCAGGGCTATCCAGGTCACACCAACAGAACTTCATTCCCAGGGCTATCCAGGTCACACCAACAGAACTTCATTCCCAGGGCTATCCAGACCACACCAACAGAACTTCATTCCCAGGGCTATCCAGGTCACACCAACAGAACTTCATTCCCAGGGCTATCCAGACCACAGACCAACAGAACTTCATTCCCAGGGACATCCAGATCACAGACCAAGAGGTTTTGAAGCACCCTGCTGGTCTCACATAACAGAAATCTCTCACAAGGACTGGGGCAGTCCTGGGAGAGGCCACAATGGTTATGGGCCACTAGACAACACCTGTCAAAATCTACCCTGGCTGGGAGAACATGAAGAGGCAAAGAGGAGGAAGGAAGAGCAGCACTGCACATCACAGGATCTCTGCATGTCCACCTCATCTTCTGAAATCAAAGGACAGAAGGATTCTGATACCTTTGTACACCTTAGTCACACAACATCCTTTGGGAACGCAGTCTTAGGAGCAACATTTATCAGTTGATGACTGAAGTCTGCACAAATTGTCCCAAAATTCCAGTCACAGAAGAATGTTTAATTACATCAGTGCACACCAACAAGCAATGCAGCTTCTCCTCTGCTGAGACTGATTATAGACCCCACTGCCAGCTGGTAGGGACCAACTTGCTGTTGTCTGCACTCACACCAGAATTACATTTTCCAGACATCCTATTTCAGTCTCCAGGTTATATTCCCTTACTCTGCATATACCAAGTCAATGGATCAAATCAGATGGATAATATCATTTCACCTGCTCTAACTCTTATCTATAGTAAAGGTATCCAGAAGCCTTTTTGGATACAAGAAATAGTTTAATTCTGCATGTCAAACATTAATATTCCTGCCTGCACACAGAGCACATTGCCAGAACCAGGACTGTTGCTTAAGGAGGTAAGGTAAATCCTTCACTGAGCCTTCATGAAGAGTTATAAGAAAAGCTTCAACTCCTAGGGGTAATCAACTCCTAGAATGTTGCCTTTAACGTTTGCCACAGGATTTATGAGGGGGGGGGAGGGGAAGAAGGGAGACAAAGAAAAGACACATACACGAACATCAACCTCAAGAGAGGAGAGCAGCTTGTCTGAAGGGTACAGCTAAGGCCTGAGGCTTCCCAAGTCCCTAGTGATTGACTCTGCTGTGGTTTTGATGGACCAGCCACTAATGACTCTTTGCATGCCCAACATGCAAATTCCCAAATGAGAAGAATGTTCATAAGATGTAGACAAGTTGCCTGCAGGAAGCCAGATACTGCTGGGAGAAGGGCAGGGACAGACTGAAGTTCAGTCTATGCTGACAGATGTAACCAAGCGCATCTTCGGTGCCATATGGCTTCCAGATTGGAGCCAAATGCCCCTTTGCAAAGGGACAGAGGCACAGCAAGTGCAGGAAAGTCTGTTTCCATCCATACCTGGGCATTGCTAACACATTAAAACTCAGGCAAATGCACACTATCTGCTCTAAGCCGAATTGAAAGGATGCCAATCAGCTCTGCTTCCCCACGATAGCAGCCAGTTGCACAGCTCAGCAGCCAAAGGCTGCTGCACTCCAGCCCAACGGCTCCTGCAGCAGGTTGATCTTTTACATCTGCAGTGCACCAAACACAGCTACCTGCTAATTTCTCCTAAATGAAAAAAAAAGGAATTTAACTTACTGAAGCAGAGGATGCCTTCTGCACAGCAGCTTGCTGAAGCCAGCTCTACCATACCTACAAAGCTGCAGCGCTGTCTTCTGAGTGTGCCTTAGCTACTGACGGTAGACTTCCAGCAAGCAGCTTGTCTAGAGTGTTATGCCTAAAGAAACGTCCTTGGGGTGTTTGTGGAACCTCTTTGCTTTCTCTTCAATCCCCCTGAGAACAGAATTTAGACTCTCTCTTAGGGTGTAAAGGGCAGCCCTCAACTCCACAAACACTGTAGTCCATTCCTTTGCTGTTGCCAATGATTCCATCAAAGGTCGTGAACATGCTCGCATGAAGATACCACAGGTAAAATCTTCATCATTGTAATGATTATTAACCCTCTCTGTAACTATTACCATTAAACAGCAGCCAGACAGTGACTGATGAGTAGCAGCTACACTTAAAGGAACTAAGCTACAGCTTAACTCAGATACTTGCAGCCTCATAGGATCATAGAATGGTCTGGGTCAGAAGAAACCTCCCAAGGTCATCCAGACTGAGCTCCCCACAGTCAGCAGGGACATTCCCAACTAGATCAGGCTGCCCACAGTCCTGTCAAGCCTCACATTCAATATCTCCAGGGATGGGGCCCCGACCACCTCCCTGGGCAACCTGTTCCAGTGTTCCACCACCTTCATAGTCAAGAACTTGTTGCTAACATCCAATCTAAATCTGCTCTGCTCTAGTTTGAAGCCATTGCCCCTGGTCCTGTCACTGCAGACCTTTGCAAACAGTCTCTCTCCATCCTTCCTGTAGCCCCCTTCAGGTACTGGCAGGCTGCTATTAGGTCTCCCTGGAGCCTTCTCTTCTCCAGGCTGAACACCCCCAGCTCCCTCAGCCTGTCCTCGTAGCAGAGCTGCTCCAACGCCCTGATCATCTTCTCATTCTGTAAATGCTCCTATGTATTCTGATCCTACATAAGAGACAGAGAAGAAAGTAAGCAAGGCCAACTGACCTGCCAGGGACACAAACTTGTCATGCTGCACAGTCAACAATTCCACCTCACCTAGCAGCAGATCCATAAGAGACATGTAGACAGTTAACAGGATTGATCTGCTGCCCACCCACTCATAACAGAGCTCACCATCTCCACAGCAGGGCACAGTGCCACAGATAAATCAGGTGCAATTAGGCTGATTTATAGTAACTCAATGTAACATGAGCTGAGTCTCCCAACCTACACAACACAACAGTATGTGGTGTGTAGAATAGAATTAACCAGGTGGGAAAAGACCTTTGAGATCATCGAGTCCAACCCAACACCATCTCATCAACTAAACCATGGCACCAAGTGCCCCAGCCAGGCTCTTCTTAAACACTTCCAGTGGGTGGTGACTCCACCACCTCCCTGGGCAGCACATCCCAATGGCCAATCTCTCTTTCTGGGAAGAATTTCTTCCTCACTTCCAGCCTGAACCTCCCCTGGCACAGCTTGAGACTGTGTCCTCTTCTTCTGGTGCTGGTTGCCTGGGAGAAGAGACCAACCCCCACCTGGCTACAACCTCCCTTCAGGGAGTTGGAGAGAGCAATGAGGTCTCCCCTGAGCCTCCTCTTCTGCAGGCTAAGCAACCCCAGCTCCCTCAGCCTCTCCTCACAGGGCTGTGCTCCAGACCCCTCCCCAGCTTTGTTGCCCTTCTCTGGACACCTTCCAGCAACTCAACCTCTTTCCTAAACTGAGGGGCCCAGAACTGGACACAGGACTCAAGGTGTGGCCTTGTGTAGAAACTTGTGCTTCATGTCACCTCTCCAGTGAAATCAAGGCCATCAGTTTGATGCACAAATCACACAGGGCAGGAAACAAATTCAACAAAAGGTTCCTGTGTTTGGTAGGTTGCTTTTGAAAACTGAAGATTTGACACAGATCTGCCTTGCAGCTATTTTTTGTTTCCTTTCCAGTCTGTTTGGGGTCTTTTGGTGGTTTCCTCAAAGCCCTGCTGACTTTACATGAGTCTATAATTGCTTTACAAATTAATTAGCAGAATTAAAACCTACTCTGAAAACAGATGAGTTGCTTAGCATTCAGGCTCTGAGAGAGTGTCATGGGAATTTACTGCTTGGGGATTGTGCCAATCTCCTGGCTAAGTGCTTGTGTTATGCTCTCACAGAGTGGAACATGAATTTGTCAGGAGAGGTTCTCAAGAACCCCTTGGTAACAGGATATGTCTGGATTAAACATGACATCTGAAGAAAGGAAAGCAAAAAGAACCTGCTGTGTGATTAAGCTATGGAATCAACTGTTCTAGCCCCACAAGGCCAGAGGAGGAAGAGACCTTGTTGTGGCTTTCTGGTGTCTGAAGGGGACCTGCAGGGGAGCTGGTGAGGGATTGTTTAGGGTGTTGAGTAGCGATAGGACAAGGAAGGATGGATATAAACTCCAACACAGGAGGTTCCACCTCAACATGAGGAGGAAACTTCTTCACTGTGAGTGTCACAGAACACTGGAACTGGCTGCCCAGAGGGGTTGTGGAATTTCCCTGGAACAGGCTTCCCAGAGAGGTTGTGGAGTCTCCTTCTCTGGAGACTTTCAAGATCTATCTGGATGTGTTCCTGTGCAACCTGTGCTAGATTCTATGGTCCTACTCTGTCAGAGGGGTTGGACTCAATGATCTTCAGAGATTCCTTCCTATCCCTAACATCCTGTGAGCCTGTGAAAACTAGAAATGGGTAGATTTGGACTGGATGTTAGGAAGAAGGCTCTGAGGAGACCTTCTTGTGGCCTTCCAGTATCTGAAGGGGGCTACAAGAAAGCTGGGGAGGGACTATTTAGGGTGTTAGGGAGTGATAGGACTGGGGGAATGGAAAAGAAATAGGCAGATTGAGATTGGATGTTAGGAAGAAGTTCTTCCCCATGAGGGTGGTAGGACACTGGAACAGGTTGCCCAGGGAAGTGGTGGAAGCCTCAGCCCTGGAGGTTGGATATGGCTCTGGGCAACCTGCTGTAGTGTGAGGGACCCCCTGCTCATGGCTGGGGCGTTGGAAGTGGATGATCCTTGAGGTCCCTTCCAACCCTGACAATTCTATGACAATTCAGCCCTTTGCTCCTGAGCAGGCACACAGGTGAGCCCAAAGAATAAGAACCAAGTCACAATACCACTTTAAACTTCCAGGTGGAAGCTTTTTCTCCCCTTCAGACTAAGCCTTAGGGGAAAGGACCACATCCCCAGATCTCCTGCTCCAACGCAGTGTGCAAAGCAAGGGATGTTAATCTTTCTTTAATGCCACAGATAACTAAAAGTCTTGTGTGGGTCCTAGGCAATTAAATTAGGAATCTAAAGTCAGCATTAATTCTTTTAAAACAATAACAATATGGATCAAGAGAATTTGTTCTCCTTCCAAGAAAGTGGAACCACTACCCTGTTCTATAACAGCAGCAAGTCACCCTCCCTGCAGCTAGGCTTGATTATGTTTGTGAGCTTCCCTGCCCTTACTGGAAGTGTGGGAAGATCAACCTTTCAAACCAGCAAAGCTGGATGTGATGTATTCACACCACTTCAGGCTGCATTAGCAGCACCACTGTGGTAACCTTTCCTCTGAACAGAGTCTTGCATTTTCCTCCTCCCTACATCCTGCACCTCATTTCACCAGCAGAACTGCAGTAGAAATACTGTAAGGTCATAAGCAATAAAAGCTCAGTGTCTCAGCACCTCAGATGTGATTATTTTCTTTTTCCCCAAAGGCTAAAAATGAGGGGGGGAAAAAAACAGAAGAAAGTCATTGAAACCTCCTATGGAAATACTCATCCTCAAAAAACACCTCCAAGCAAAGGGGACCTGGATGGAAACATTTCTCCTTCTGATAATAGTGGTGCTCCTTTCATGGGCTACTTCAAGTTCAAGCTTTTGTTTTGATCTGGTTTGAATATCCAGAAGTTCAATCATTTGCACAGTGGATTCTGACTGGCAGAAACACAGAGAGGGGTTGGGGCAGGGGAGTGTACAGGGTAGGGCTTGTTTGGCACTTTTATTTTGGCTCTGCTTTGCACATTATCAAAAGGTTTCTTCCTTTCCTTCTGCCTCCTGCCCAGAATCACACACAGGCAACTCCATACTTATGGAGGGAGAATGTTCTTCCCCCCCCCCAGTTTGGGGGCCATTGGGTGAATGAAGGCATGAAGCAAGGAGATTGCAGAAAGGCAAAGAGCAGAGAATCTCAGAAGTCCTCCCAGAAGCCCTTTATTGCTGCATTGTAGAATCCCTTGCACCACAGAGTCTCAGAGTCCCACTTACAGAAGTAGTCCTGGAAGCCCTCAATAGATGAAGCAGCTAACAGAAGTCCCAAGCATATCCCTCACAGCATCCCTACACTGAAGCCCTAGACAGAAGTATTACAAGAATGATCTGGAGGTGCTGGAGCATGTCCAGAGAAGGGCCACGGGAATGAGCAGAGGGCTGGAGCTGCTCTCCTGTGTGGGACTACAACACTCCTATGAGGACAGACTGAGAGAATTAGGGCTCTTCAGTCTGGAGAAGAGAAGGCTCTGAAGAGACCTTATTGTGGCCTTCCAGTATCTGAAGGGGGCTACAAGAAAGCTGGGGAAGGACTTTTGAGGGTGTCAGGGAGTGACAGGACTGGGGGGGAATGGAACAAAACTAGAAATGGGTAGTGTGATTGTGTGGCCCCAAACGGCAACGCCTATCAAAATGGAATGCAATGTGAATGTGCTCCAGAATGACTCTCTTGGGGGGGTGGAACTGGATGATCCTTGAGGTCCCTTCCAACCCTAACAATTCTATGATGCTAAGCAGCTAACTAACAGAAGCAGAAGGCCCTAACCCAAGATCTACCCTCAGGTAAGTATTGCTCAGAGTGGCTGTGTATATATTCTTTGCTATCCATCCCTTAAGCAGTAAAATCCAACCACATCTACAAGCTAAAACCCCTTTCCCAATGAGAGGTGCCAGCGTGTCAAGGAGGTGGCTTCTGCAGCATGCTCCAAGCCAAGGGTGCCAACACGAGGATGCTGGTCTTGGCACACATGGAATGTCATTGTTTTGCTCTAGGAATTGGTCAGCTAAGGAATCCTGCACTCTGCACAGATCCAGCAGCTGCCCTCAGAGCAGTGGCTGCAACATGAGATGAGCAGCCAGGACAGCACAGCCTGTGCCTTCCCCTTACCACACCAGGCCACTCCTGGCAGCACAGCGCCTGCCGTAGCTTTCTTCTAAGCAGAGAGTCTCAGCCCCTGCCTCAGTCCCAGCACAGGACTTGTCTCCATTTCTTCACATTTCAACCCTTTGTGATTTCTGCTCTAGTTTTGGCTGGATTTTGATGTCTGTGGGTTTTTTTTTCCCCTGCTAATATATACATTCTCTATTCCTCCAACATTCGGTGAAGCTACTTCAGCACTTTCCACTTTGATTAATCTCACCCCCTAGCTCTGTCTTTTAAACATAATCCTTCAGCTTTGCATACCTTTTTTTCCCTGGGATGTGTTTACACCTGCTTTTGTTGTGGAAGCTGCATTTGGAAATGGATTTCAGAGTGCATATTTAAGTGTTTTTCCAATTACCATTTTGTTTTCTGGTTTACAAACTGACTGCTGATGGCAGCTTCAAGAGATCCAGCAAAGAAAAGCAGTTAAAGAGAAATGTGAGGTTTCTACACTTGATTATCTAATGTCACTGGCTTCCCCCCCTCCCCCCCCCAAAAAAAAGCATCTTTCATGCTGATCTTACATTTGCTTGGAGTTGAATTATCTCTTTCTATTTCTCCAACATTAAAGCCAAACCAGCCTGCCTGCTGCTTCCTCTGATGTGTCCAATGAAAATGTGACAGGAAGAACTGGAAATAAAAAGAAATGCCACACTGTTACACTTTGATGCTTGGCTTATCTGTTCCCTAAGAAGCTGAATTCATCAGTAATTGCACTTTCCTGTTTTCTTACAACCAACTTTCAATTTGCTGGAAAGGAATTAGAGTTTGGAGGGGGAAAAAAGGATCAAGATTACTATGAAACTGGTTTCTTTTCTCTGGGAGATTACCCTGGGTAGAACTCTCATTATCAACTGATGCTGACCCTGTGGTTGGGAGCTAGCACTTTGTAGTTACAGGGAAAAACCACCAAGCAAGCAGCCCCTAACCATTGCAAAACAGGAAAGAAAGTACATGGGAACCGATTGAAACCCAGCATTCTTAACGTGCCCAGAGAGGCTCTGGAGGCTCCAACCCTGGAAGTGTCCAAAGCCAGGTTGGATAGGAGCTTGAGCAGCTGGTCTAGTATAGCAGGGGGCCTGGAATTTTAAGGTCCCTTCCAACCCAAACCATTCTATGATTCCATTCTACTGGCTTCATTTTGTCCCCAAGTTCCATTCACCTCAGCCCCTTTTGCTTCTCTGTTGGGTTAAGACAAAACTGGTGAGACTTCTTTACTTCCCATTCTTAATTACCCACCAGTCCTGCCTCATACCTTTTTAACCCTAACCAACCCTCTTGTCTGTGCACCTGAGGAAGCCCAAAAGCCGTCAAAGAAGGCAGACAAAAGCTTCTGAGCAGAAAAAGCAGAGCTCTGCATGGTTCTCCACTTGAAGCTGTTGTCCATCAAGGAGAAACCACAGGCAGCCTCCCGAGGAGGTACCCTCGATCCATCTCTCCTCACCCAGAATTTTCCCTCCTGCAGACTGGGTTCTTTCTCCCCAGATCTCATACCAGCTTCTGTCATGAGGCCACTGATATTCCACTATTTGGCAGCTGTTGTTAATCAATCTCTGCTCTCCTAGGAGGCAGCATTTTAACTCGTCCCATTCCCGTAATGTTTATCTGCTCCATCTTCAGGATGTCTTCAACAGCAAATTGTATCTTTGTCTTCTTGACAAAGCCCCTGGGTCTCTCTGACAGACCTCCTCTCAATCCATGGGTCACCTTTTGGCAGCTGTGACATCTTTGCCATTATCTTATCCTACTGCATAAGTTTTTTGTTTCTCCCTTGTTCTGTTTAATACTCACTTTCTTATTCATCCAGTCTGTCATATCTGATAGGCTGTCATACACATCTAAAGACAAGCTTTCAGGGTAACATTCTGTGGGTATCATTATACAACAGAGTTACTGCAAGGTTCCTTTGCAGTGAAAACAAATTATTCAGGAACTGGAACCACTTAATCCAGACATGAAAAGACAGAGACACATCATCAAGTTCCTGAGTATGTCAAATCATACTGTTAAGAAAACCAGGATAATTTACTCTCCATATTTATGATGCACAAGAAATAAGGCAGCAGCTTTGCTTGAGAACAGAGAAAACTTGGAAATGAATGCCCAGCTCATCCCTAGGAAAACAGATCACAGGATGTTAGGAGTTGGAAGGGACCTCTGAAGATCACCAAGTCCAACCTCCCTGCCAGAACAGGACCTTGGAATCTAGCACAGGTCACACAGGAGCACGTCCAGATGGGCATGGAAAATCTCCAGAGAAGGAAACTCCACTGAGGTCTGTGAAAACAGAGTTTGAAGTTCATTTCTCCCTAAGCCTGGAGAGGGTTCAGACACAGGACCCAAGTGCATGACCCATCTGTGATCAGCAGACATCAAGCATCTTACAGATCATATCCTAGGGAACAAGGGAAGGAAGCAAGAAGACACAGCTGAATCCTGGGAACAGAAAGAAAGGCAATTGACAGATCATCCTGATGAATACTTTATTACACAGGCTCACAGGATGTTAGGGGATGGAAGGGACCTCTGGAGATCACTGAGTCCAACCCCTCTGCCAGAGCAGGACCATAGAATCCAGCACAGGTCACACAGGAACACATCCAGATGGGGTTTGAAAGTCTCCAGAGAAGGAGACTCCACAGCCTCTCTGGGCAGCCTGTTCCAGTGCTCTGTGACCTTGACAGTGAAGAAGTTCCTCCTCATGTTGAGGTGGAACCTCCTGTGCTATAGTTTATATCCCTTGCCCCTTGGCCTATCACAGAATGGAAATGAGCAGAGCCTGTCCCCTCCCTCTGACCTCCAGCCCTCAGCTATTGGTAGACATTGATCAGATCCCCTCTCAGTCTTCTCCTCTCCAGACTAACCAGCCCCAGGGCTCTCAGCCTCTCCTCATGGGGCAGTGCTCCAGTCCCTTCAGCATCCTTGTAGCCCTCCTAGGGCAAAGACCTTTCTCCAAAACACTGATCACATCGATCTGTCACGAACATGAAAAGCTATCAGTAAAAAACAGAGCAGGTCTGACTCTACAGACAGTCTGGAAGGAATAAAAGGGATTGATCTACAGCCAAGAGAGTTTTCTTTTCTTTTTAATCTCTTGTAATATATAACTGCTTGAGCACAGAGCCACAAAAAAAGATTAAGGGAGTGGAACATCTTCCTTATGAGGAGAGACTGAGGGCGCTGCAGCTCTTTAGCTTGGAGAGGAGGAGCCTGAGAAGTGACCTCATTGCTGTTGATAAAGCTGTGCAGGGTGAGTGCCCAGAGGCTGGAGCCAGGCTCTGCTGGGTGATGCTTTTTCCCTCTCCAGCCCATCCTGTTGTGGTCTTCAGAAGCAGATTATTGTAATACCAATCTTCCAGGGGCCTGGGCCTACTGCTTGAACAAGAAGCTAACCCTGCTTGTAAATTCTAGCAGCAAAAGCTTGAGAAATTAGCAGCTGTTGCCTCGAATTCCTCAGGGAGTTGCAAATTACCATTATATACAGCTGATAGATGCCTCTGCAGGAGCTACCTATCATGAAGTCTACATTAAAGATTCATTTATACCCTTAACACTAGATGTCTTGCTGATTTGAGCATCCTTAAATGGAGGATTAATTGCCTCTCCCTCAAATATCTGATTTTGTTCCATCAGTCTGATTACATCAGATTCCCTGGTCTGTAGCACAAAACTTCATTATAGCCCAACCCCTGCATGCAACCCAATTATCTTAAGAGCAATGCCAACTGTGGTTTCTGTGGAGCACCATCATTCAAGGGGGTGCCAGCTCGCTAACATCATCCTTCACATCATCCTTGCTTGCCACTGGGGTCTGCAGCCTGGCAAATAGGGTTTAGATCTTTCAGGGCAGCCTGTGTGAGCAGCACAAAGCTGAAGGTAAGCTCTTTTAAGGAAGGGAGTCGGCACTTTTCTCGAGCTGGTGAGCGGTGGCTCATTTAATAAGCGTGGGAACTGGGCTGTTGTCCGGATCACAGCAGAAAAGGAAGATTGCCGTCAGAGGTGTGCTCCAGAGGCCCAGCCCTGCCTACTCACCTGCTGTGAGACGAAATCTTGTCTCTCTTGCTGTGACTCAACAAAGGTAAAATCACCTGCTTGCCCGGACAATAGCTGATGTGTATTGGGCAGAGCCACTGGACCGCTCTGGAGCGAGCATAGACAGGATCATCTCTACCCAACAGCTGCCCAGGAAAGGGGGGATGGAGCAAAGGATTCACCACCTAGACACACCTAAAAAACTGTATGCAGGATCTGAGCAACTACTGGCTCAGGAGAAGGAAAAGACCTGGGCAACGTCACTCTGAAGAAAAATGAAGAGAATACCAGGAAAGAAAAGGACAGAGACAGGAGAAAAAGACATCACCGTGGAGCCCGGGGGCAGCAGACCAGGAGGAATCCTCTCTCCATGTCCTAAGTTCCACGTGCTGCAACCCATGGAGCTGAAGAGGCTGCTCAGAGCCTTGGACTTGGACATTGGGATCTCTCCCTCCCCTCCTGCAGTGGAGGACAGCACAGCCAACAAGGATAACCTCTCCTCCACACCAAAGCTGCAGCAGTCTTCCTCCACAGACCCTAACTGACTTGGGGGGTGAGGGGTGTGGTAATAGAATTCCTCACTTCCTCTTCTATTTTCTCTCTCTCTCCTTCTGATCCATCCACTCTACTCTGTTAATAAATAGCCTCGAGGGCTGTTGATATTTTGGCCTCATTTGTGCCTCTAGTTTCATTAACAGGGGAATGTTCAAAAGAACTGAGTCTCTTTCCCTCTCTGGACCAAGACACCTGCACAATCTACTAAACTATTTAGCAAAGAAAGAGTTTAACATATTCTGAGCTAGAAACCTGCCAGAGCTGCCTGGCAGGGAG
Organism: Colaptes auratus; assembly: GCA_015227895.2. Lineage (NCBI taxonomy): Eukaryota > Metazoa > Chordata > Aves > Piciformes > Picidae > Colaptes > Colaptes auratus. The sequence goes on from CM026886.1 coordinate 4,504,361, forward strand.
TCTGCACCAAAAGCTTCCATTTCTTCCTCTGTGTAGCACAGAGAACTGAAGGTTTTACTGTTGAAGCCCCACGAGTACTTGCTCTTTTCAGAGGCAAAAACCCACAAACACTCTCCTCAACTCTGTTCTAAGAGCAGCACTCAGCCATGAGTCCTTGCTCCCCAGCTTCCAGAGCTTTCTGAAAGGGCTGGAGAGTTGGGGTAGTTTTAGGCTATGCCTTTACAAGTTTTTCACAGATCTTGAGCAGAAAAGTAGTGAAATGTAAATAAATCACTGCTGGGGGCGAAAAGGAAAATAAAGATCATTCTAAAAAGTCCCAGTGGAGAGGTATCTACCATAAGATTTAGTGTCCAAGACAATTTCCCTCTTCTCTCACTACCTTGCTCTGGGAGAGATGCTAACTGGCTTCTGCTTGACCTTGGCTGCATTGTCTTGGCTAAGTCTAACTTCTCTCTGCTCCTTTCTCTTCTCCCTTGTGTACAGGGGGGTCAGGGAGAGGCAGAGATGGAGAAGGTAGTAGCTTCCCCTGGTCTTTGAGCAGAGGGGGTTCTTGTGCTCTTTATTAATTGTAAGTACCTGTACATCCTGTATATTTTGTGCATATCCATTGCATTTCATTGTAGACTGTAGTGCTGCCTGCAAATCCAGCTCTCATTTGCTTCCAGCTGAGCTGGTCTGGCAAATTTACTGCCGGGGGGAATTTCAACCCACCACAGCAGTGTAGGACAGTGTCATTGCAAGCCAACACGACACACGGCTGCTAGAGAGGCATCACACTGAGATTCCAAGGCAGCAGCGATCCAGATGGACCTCACATCCCCAAACACTACCACTGACAGGGTTCAATGCTGTGGTGATTTATTCACACCATGCCCTGTGAGGGGAGATACAGAGAATAAAACAACCCACACAATATCCTCAGATGTCCACTTCTCATAGCTCAAACATACAGATGGGGCACTTCAGGCCAGGGTTTAATGGCCATGGTGGTGTTAGGCCAATGGCTGGGCTCAGTCTTAAAGGGTCTGTTCCAACCAAAATGATTCTGTGATACACTGTGATCACCTTCTTTAGTGACAATACAGTTCAAAAGGTTAGGCTGCCCCAGACACAAGACATTTTTAAGTCAAGAAGACTACACCTTACACAAGTCCTTCTTACCCACACCTTAGCAGAATAGTGTGCAAACTATGTGCATTTTCAGAAAGGCCTTCTGCTTTTCCAGAGAGGTTTTTTCACACACACCCCCAAGTCCCAACACTGTTGGAAACTGTTCAGTGCTGTTTTTGGAAATGCAGGACACAGTGTCCTGCAGTGATCTCTCTCTTCAGATCCTAACACACAACCATTCAGAAGTGGCTACAAAGCCTCTGACATCAGACCACAGGGAGCAAGGTAGCTAATATAAGGATGAATTAATATTCTTCCTTAGGATCAGTCTGCTCTTCTCCAAGCTAAAGAGCCTCTCAGCTCCTTCAGGCTCTCCTCCTGAGGAAGAAGTTCCACTCCATCAGCTTTGTGGCTCCGTGCTGGACTCTTTCCAGCAATTCCCTGAGATCCTGAACTGAAGGGAGCAGAACTGGACACAATATTCCAGATGCAGCCTCACCGGGGCAGAGTAGAGGGGGAGGAGAACCTCTCTTGGTCTATTAATATTAATTAATTCATATTCTTTATTTGTTTTTATTTATCTAGTAATACTATTGATGCCTTATTAATATTTATTGGGCACTTAGGAATATTTTTATGTTGATGCTTATATATATTATCTGTTTAAGGGCTTAAGTGAAAAAGAAAAAGGTAAGTGATTTTACACAATGAATCCTGTACTCCTTTGCACAGCTAATAAAATAACAAAGCACAAAGAGGAGAGAGAAAAGCAATGAAAACAGAACTGAGCAATTACTTGCACACAACACTCAGGAGGTTTTAAAGCTTCCTACAGCTTCATTTTGGTGTTTTACTTGCTCATGGATTCCCCTCGCCCACCACACGGGCTTTATTCTCTGCGGTGCATACCTCGCTCCACACTGACAGAGCTAATGTCTGCATTAAATGTATAGCCCCTTACAGAAGCATAACAACAGGTAATAAATTAGACCAGGAATAATTCTGGGTTAATAGATGTTATTTATCTGCTGTATTTAAAGGGAAAGTGAATGACATTCTGCATGCAAGCTCCTCGCTGTCAGAGCCACAGCGGTTTATAACGTTTGAGGACCTGCCTGACTAAAAGCTAGCCTCCACTAAATATCACTCTTGATTTGCTTGAAGACCTAGTCCAGAAGACTTCTCCCACTCATGCTACAAGTCCCTCCAGAGCTCTGGTGCTGTTGCTGGAGGCCCTGCAATGTCAGCTGCTGCTAAACACAGAGGCATGTTAGCAGCTGCCTCACCTGGTGGAACATCTGCTGCAATAACAGCAGGGAGAGGAAAACTGAGAAAATCATGGTGAGCCAGAGGGTATGGACAGAATCTCATTTCCAAAGTCAAACAATACTGTGCATAGCTTTTTTGCAAACCCCCTTACAGAAGAACAGAAGCTTGAGGAGTTCCTGTTCCCTAGAAGCTGAGGTACAGGGAAACGGCTCTCGGGAGCTACGCATGATGAGCTTCAGGAGCAGTGCTGCATGTCAATGATTAAACCACTGCTGGAAGCCAAGAAATACACATCCTTGTCCTGAGTGCAGCTGCTGACACCAGATCTTCTTATTTGAGATATAGTCAGACTGCAAAAGTTAGAAATCCTGACAAAAAAGTTATCACAAAGGTAACTGGCTGGAGAGCAGCCCTCAAGAGAGGGACCTGGGGCTGCTGGTGGATGAGAAGCTCAGCGGGAGCCAGCAGTGAGCACTTGCAGCCCAGAAAGCCAACCAGAGCCTGAGCTGCAGCAAGAGAAGCAGAGCCAGCAGGGCCAGGGAGGTGATTCTCCCCCTCTGCTCCACTCTCATGAGACCCCACCTGGAGCACTGTGTCCAGTTCTGGAGCCTCTATGACAGGAAGGCTCTGGAGGTGCTGGAAGGTGTCCAGAGAAGGGCCACAAGGATGAGCATAGGGCTGGAGCTGCTCTGCTATGAGGACAAGCCAAGGGAGTCAGAGCTGTTCAGTCTGGAGAAGAGAAAGCTCCAAGGAGACCTAATTGTGGCCTTCCAGTATCTAAAGGGGGCTCCAGGAAGGCTGGGGAGAGATTTTTTAGGGTGTCAGGGAGTGACAGGACTTGGGGGGGGAATGGAACAAAACTAGAAATGGGTAGATTGAGGTTGGATGTTAGGAAGAAGCTCTTCCCCATGAGGGTGGTGAGAGCCTGGCACAGGTTGCCCAGGGAGGTGTGTGCTTCTGATGAAGGCTGCTGCAAAGCTGGTTTGCTTTTGACGCCTTCTGCCTGGACATTGCAACAGTGGCAGCTTAAAAGCAGGTGTGTGCAAGGGCACCACTTGCAACACATTACATAACTGACCTAAAAATAGGCAATGGTACAACATTGCAATTGAAACAGAAACTAAAAGACAAGCAAAGCGTTCTTTCCCAATCCCTGGAGGTTTTTGCAGCCAGGCTGGCTGTGGCTGTGAGCAACCTGGTCTAGTGTGAGGGGTCCCTGCCCATGGCAGGGGGGCTGGAAGTGGATGATCCTTGAGGTCCCTTCCAACCCTGACAGTTCTGTGATTCTAACTCCGTTTGAGAAAGAAAAAAAGAGAGGATGCAAGAAAAGAAAACAATTAACCAAATAATGGATGCTGCAGCTATGATTCTAGCACAGATGTTTTCTGAATCTAGATTTTTTCTCTAATAAATGTTGCCACAGGGAGAGAAATGAGAACTCACACCAGAAAACCTAGGACAAGTCCCAGGAAAGCAGTCAACCACTGTGCTCTTTGGTCCTGTTTCTATTTCACTGCCTAGCAGTCTCAAAACTGTATTCAAGTTGTTAGGAAAATGGGGAGGAAATTGAATAGAAATGATGGCATGATGAGACAGAGGAGAGATTTGCAGCGAGGTGCTTGGGGCAGCACCATAAACTGGGTAGAGGTTTACAAGGGCTCTGGAAAATGCTGTAACCTGGGGAAAACACAGAAAGCTGTGGGACTGAGCTGGTAAAATGTAGGTGATCAAAACAAACCACAGAGAGGAGAGAGAAATTATCCAACCTGATACTGGAGGAAAGACTGTTTAAACAAGGGGTTTAGCCAGACATTCGTTGTGGCAAACCCAGTGGTTAATTCTTTAGCCACCTAAACTGGTTTGAAAGAGGTTATTTTATAATTCATGGCCTTCATAGGCAAATTCACATTTGTTTAGTACTACCATGGATGGATAGCAGCATTGACTTTGTTATGTCTTGCCACTTGTCTCTTGAGCAGCTGCCATAGCAGCTCCTGCACTCTCATTACCTGGAACATTTCCCCTCAGAGAAGTGGTTTCTAAGACTTTGTAAAATGCCTTCCTTGACTTTACTCATAGAATTCCCTGGATTGGAAGGGACCTCAAGGACCAGCCAGTTCCAACCCCCCTGCCATGGGCAGGGGCACCTCACACTACAGCAGGTTGCTCACAGCCACATCCAGCCTGGATGCAAAAACCTCCAGGGATGAGGCTTCCACCACCTCCCTGGGCAACCTGTGCCAGGCTCTCACCACCCTCATGGGGAACAACTCCTTCCTAACATCCAATCTCAACCTACCCATTTCTAGTTTTGCTCCATCCCCCCCAGTCCTGTCACTCCCTGACACCCTCAAAAGTCCCTCCCCAGCTTTCTTGTAGCCCCCTGCAGATACTGGAAGGCCACAATTAGGTCTCAGGGAGCCTTCTCTTCTGCAGACTGAACAGCCCCAACTCTCATCCTCTCATCCTCACAGCAGAGCAGCTCCAGCCCTCTGCTCATCCTTGTGGCCCTTCTCTGGACACCTTCCAGCACCTTCCTGCAATAGAGGCTCCAGAACTGGACACAGCACTCCAGGTGTGGTCTCACCAGAGCAGCGGAGAGGGGCAGAATATGGACAAAATATCCACAGTGCTTGAAACCTTCATCACAGATCCGATCTCTATCATGTTGCAGACCACATATATGTCAGAGAAAAGGCTCTGACCCGCAAAGCTTGCACTGACATAGAATCCTAGAATGGTAGGGGTAGGAAGGGACCTCTGGAGATCCATTAATCAAGCCCCCTGCTAATGCAGACAGACTTAGACTGGGTTGCAGTACACCCAGAACGGGTACAAAGGGACAGCTCACAGAATGGTCTGGGTTGAAAGGGACTTCCAAAGGTCATCCAGTCCAACCCCCTCTACACTCAGCAGGGACATCCTCAACTAAATCAGGTTGCTCAGAGCCCTGCCCAGCCTCACCTTGAATGTCTCCAGGGATGAGGCCCCAGCCACCTCCCTGGGCAACCTATCTGAGTTCATTGAAGACAGGCAGGAGCCAGCTGGGTAGTACTGACAGCCAGGAAAGGCAAGTTTCAAACCACAGAGCATACAATATTCATTGGCTTCATGCACTCAATCACATACAACAATCCTGCACCACAAGCAGTTACGAAAAGCAATATCCCAAAGAGATGTGCAGTTCAGCTGGCCATAAACTCACCTCACTGGCATCAAATCATCTTCATTTGCTTTGAACTGGCTTCCCAGTGACTGCAAAACACAACTGAAGATCACACTGCAAAACCCCCTCTGGCTTAGTTTTAAGAGCTGCCCCTAAGTTGAATGGTCTGCAGTGATGATGATTACTCACATCAACACTGCCCAGCTAAAATCCTCACAGCTTAGGAAAGAGGTTGAGGTGCTGGAAGGTGTCCAGAGAAGGGCAACAAAGCTGGGGAGGGGTCTGGAGCACAGCCCTGTGAGGAGAGGCTGAGGGAGATGGGGTTGCTTAGCCTGCAGAAGAGGAGGCTCAGGGGGAGACCTTCTTGCTCTCTGCAACTCCCTGCAGGGAGGTTGTAGCCAGGTGGGGGTTGGTCTCTTCTTCCAGGCAACCAGCACCAGAACAAGAGGACACAGTCTCAAGCTGTGCCAGGGGAGGTTTAGACTCGATGTTAGGAAGAAGTTCATCATAGAGAGTGTGATTGGCCATTGGAATGTGCTGCCTGGGGCGTGGTGGAGTCACCATCCCTGGAAGCGTTTAGGAAGGTCCTGGCTGAGGCACTTGGTGCCATGGTTGAGTTGATCAGATGGTGTTGGGTGATAGGTTGGACTCAATGATCTCAGAGGTCTTTTCCAACCTGGTTAATTCTATATTCTGTAACCCAATGTTAACAAGAGGAGAAAAGACATCTATCCAGTGGTGCTCAGCCTTGGGAAGAGCCAAACCAAGAGGGTTGTCCTTGCCAGGGCATGAAAAGAGAGCAACCAAAAGCCTGCTCTAGAGCTCAGCCTCCATCTCAGCTACTTCCTCATGTGGAGAGGGAGGCAGAGTAGGGAGAAAGGTCCTCAGACACATCAAGAGGCTCCCTGATACTACTCACGTGTGTGTGTGTGTGTTCAGAAGCTCAGCAAGCAGAATAAGCTTGCTTTTATTTAACACAATAACTTTCATCTTCAGTTTTTTGTGCCAAAGGCTTGAGTGCCAAAATGAGATATGGCCAGTTAAAGGAGTGTTTCAAGATGACTGAAGCACATAGCCATGGCAAATAGCAGGGTGGGTTTATGCATGCTCACCCCTATTCTGCCTCTCCCTCTACTCAAATTGGGAGTTTGTTTGGACGTGAGCATTGTGCACAAGGGATTCAGTAAAAATCTCTCATAAAGCTGGGGGGAGGAAAAAAGAACAAATCTGCTCCTCTCTCTTAAGCAGAAGGGCTGCAGGAGCTGAGAAGGTGTAACAATCAATGGCTCTTGGGACAGGCACTCTGCCTGTCCTTCCTTACACAAAGTGACTTCAAAGTTGTGTGCTGGATGTTGGAGGGAGGCAGGGAGCGATAACCATTGACAAGAAAGTTATCCTCACTTAAACAGCCACATGCTAGAGAATTCCTGGGGCTGTGTCATTGCTGCAGCCCCAAATCCTGTTCAAGTCCAAGCCTAGAACAGACCAGACCAGTACTGCAACGGGGAACAGCTGCTTCCCCTCTCTCCTGCTGTTTCCCAGTGACTGGGTTGCCTCTGCTGGAAATTCTCCTGAGCCCTGCCAGGAGACTCCCAACCACTCTGCAGCTGTTGGGTTATAAGGAATTCCCCACTGCAGATCATAATACTTCTGTCACAGTTTGAAGGGGAAACTTCACTCTTCTCCCTGACTGCACAGATTGAAAGTAAAATTAATGACCATTGGATGCAACAGGAAAATAATGCTAAGGTCTGTAGAATTCAGTGGATTGCTAATGGGATGTAGAGCAAAGGCATAAACAGTTCTTCCTCTTCTCCTGTCACTTCTGCTTGCAACTTCTCTCTCTCTCTCTGCTCATGGCCTTGCCAGAGGCATGTCTATTTTGACTACTGTGTGAGAGAGGGAGGGAAGGAGTGGGAGAGGAGGTGAATGGTCCCCTGGATCCATCCAGGAGGGTCTGAGGAGCTTCTGTGGTGTTTATAAACTGTAAATGTATCTGTGTTGTACATCTGTGGCATACTTTGTACATAGTCATCGCATTGTGTATTTCTAGAGTGGAGTTTGCTTGTAACTAGAGCCCTCATCTGCTTCCCTCCCAAAGGGAGCTGGTCTGCCAGTTTTGTTTTGGGGGGGGTAACTCTGAAATTTAGTTGGGAGGTAGTTTCAACCCAGTACACCTGAGACAGCAGTGGCAGCAGTAAACACATTGCTTCCTGAACTCAGTTGTTACTTGTTTCTGGAGTGAGCAATATGCTGTAGGCAAGTGCAAAGCCCAGGATAGATGATTTCAACTATGGGCAGCTCCTGGAAAGCAACACCAATAAATGTCTCACAACTAAGGTCCTGTAGGATAAGCCTGTGTCCAGAGGGAGGGCAACAAAGCTGGGGAGGGCTTTGGAGCACAGCCCTGTGAGGAGAGGCTGAGGGAGCTGGGGTTGCTTAGCCTGGAGGAGGCTCAAGGAAGACCTTCTTGCTCTCTCCAACTACCCGAAGGGAGGTTGTAGCCAGGTGGGGGTTGGTCTCTTCTCCCAGGCAACCAGCACCAGAACAAGAGGACACAGTCTCAAGCTGCACCAGGGAAGGTTTAGGCTGGAGGTGAGGAGAAAGCTCTTCATAGAAAAAGAGATTGGCCTTGGGATGTGCTGCCCAGGGAGGTGGTGGAGTCACCATCCCTGGAAGTGTTTAAGAAGAGCCTGGCTGAGGCACTTGGTGCCATGGTTTAATTGATGAGCTGGTGTTGGATGATAGGTTGGACTCAATGATCTCAGAGGTCTTTTCCAACCTGGTTAACTCTATCCTCTTCTCCTGGCATGGTTTGCTGTTCCTCTCTCAGCCATCTCACTCTTGTCTGCATCTTGGTATTTATGAAGCACACAAAATAATTTATTAGGAGCTTCCTTCTTTGAAGCTGCATGTGATGAAAACCATGTGCAAGCTGGCCTGGAGCTGGTACCAGGAACAGCTGAGGAGCTTGCCTATGAACTGGAACAAGTCTTGTGGCAGTTATTAGTCATAAATCATAGAATCACTTCAGTTGGAAGAAACCTTTGAGAGCACGGAGTACAGCCCTTACCTACCTGCACAGTCTGCTGCCAAGCCCATCTATTTATGCTCAATTACAGACCCTGCTCACCACCTCTCTACCTGTCCAGGGTAGAGGTGCCCTCTTCAGTGGATGCTGTCAGCAAACACGAACCACCCTGGAGCTGGATGGAAACTGCCCAGCCAAATTAACATGCTTATAAACTGAAGATGTATTAACATCTCTGAGCTGCATTAACAAACTCAGGTTCTGCAGTGCAGTAACACACCCCCAGGTTTCGGTTATGTGTAACAACTGAGAACATGGCAAGACATCCAGACAGGGATGAAAAGTCTCCAGAGAAGGAGACTCCACAACCTCTCTGGGCAGCCTGCTCCAGTGCTCTGTGACCCTCACAATGAAGAAGTTCTTTCTCACGTTGAGGTGGAACCTCCTGTGCTGGAGTTTATATCCATTGCCCCTTGTGCTAGCACCCAGGGTGCGACAAGGGCCACGAGGATGAGCAGAGGGCTGGAGCTGCTCTGAGAGAGTTGGGGCTGCTCAGTTTGGAGAAGAGAAGGCTCCAAGGAGACCTAATTGTGACCTTCCAGTATCTGAAGGGGGCTACAAGAAAGCTGGGGAGGGACTTTTGAGGGTGTCAGGGAGTGATAGGACTGGGGGGGGTGGAGCAAAACTAGAAATGGGTAGATTCAGATTGGATGTTAGGAAGAAGTTGTTCCCCAGGAGGGTGGTGAGAGATTGGCACAGGTTGCACAGGGAGGTGGTGGAAGCCTTATCCCTGGAGGTTTGTAAGGCCAGGCTGGATGTGGCTGTGAGCAACCTGCTGTAGTGTGAGGTGTCCCTGCCCATGGCAGGGGGCTGGAGCTGGCTGATCCTTGAGGTCCCTTCCAACCCTGACAATTCTATGATTCTAGGTGTTAAGTCTAAGGATTTATTTGCTTCCTCAAAATAGTAGAACAAATGCAGGGGCTCTTGTGTTTAAGTCAATTTATAACATGGAGAACTTTGTTGGAGTATAAAAGCAGGTGAGGATCTGTTTGGCACCACAGTGGCACATTTAGCAGGGCTGGCACCCAGCATGTGTAAAAGCTTCTGTTTTTAGAGGCAAAAAAAATGAAATCCAGTTGAATGAGAATGCACAGATGTCATTTGCATGAGGTCAAGCACTCACAAACCTTCTTCTGTCCTAACTTAGGAATATGGATAACAAGAGAAGATGCTGACAGTTGTAGTACACCCCCCAAGGCCGCTGGGGAAAGAAAACCAAGCCCATCAATGCTGTCCACAGCTCCTGTAGAAGCCAATGGGGCCCTCAGGGGGGTTAATAACCTATTCCAAAGAGCAGTGCAGAACTCTAAAATGATACAAAAGACCTGCAGTGATAATCCCATCCTTTTCCCCCCCTAGGATACGAGTGGGAGATGCACAACTTGATAACTCATTTGTTTTCTCCAGGCGTTGCCCTCAAGCTCTGCTCTGCTGCCAGCAGCACTTCAAAAGCCAGGAGCAGCTACAGCTCAGTTCCTGGACTCACTGCTCAGTGCTCCTAGTCTTGCCTTGCCACCTTCAACTGAAAACAGTTAACATTTTCTTCTCCCTCTGCTTCTTTTGCCTGAATTGCTTTTACAGGGAAGAGTGATTCCCCCACCCTGCCCCCTCTCCCCGCCCTTCCTCCTGCTTTATCTTCCCTAAACTCGAATTGCAGGTCTGAGACGTTGGGGAGATGGCAGGATTTCAAACTAGGAATAAGGAAAGGATGTCCTTCATGCTCTGGCAAAGGCAAGGAAATGGTAAGAGGGCATTTTTTTGGTTATAATTGGCATTGCCCCAGCTGAACCAATTAATACCACATAAAAATCAGAAGTTTTCTTCCATCATAGCATCAATAAGGTTGGAAAAGACCTCAGAGATCATCAAGTCCAGCCTATTACCTAACACCATCTAATCAACTAAACCATGGCTCCAAGTGCCACATCCAAGCCTTTTTTGAACACCTCCAGGGACAGGGACTCCACCACCTCCCTGGGCAGCACATTCTCAGTGAAGAACTTTCTCCTCACCTTGAGCCTAAGCTTCCCCTGGCACAGCTTGAGACTGTGTCCTCTTGTTCTGGTACTGATTGCCTGAGAGAAGAGACCAACCCCCACCTGATAGGTTGAATTCAATGCCCATGAAGAGAGGCTGAGGGAGCTGGGGTTGCTTACCCTGGAGAAGAGGAGGCTCAGGGGACACCTTCTTGCTCTCTACAACTCCCTGAAGGGAGGCTGTAGCCAGGTGGGGGGTTGGTCTCTTCTCCCAGGCAACCAGCACCAGAACAAGAGGACACAGTCTCAAGCTGTGCCAAGGGAGGTTTAGGCTGGAGGTTAGGAAGGAATTCTTCATAGAAAGAGTGAATGTACTGCCCAGGGAGGTGGTGGAGTCACCATCCCTGGAGGTGTTTAGGAGGAGACTTGATGGGGTGCTTGGTGCCATGGCTTAGTTGATTAGATGGTGTTGGGTGATGGGATGATCTCAAAGGTCTCTTCCACCCCTGGTTAATTCTCTGCTATTCACTTAAACACCTAGTGTCCACAGCCTCCTTTCAAGTAGTTGTAGAAAGCAATAAGGTCTCCCCTTCAAACTGCCATCTCCCAGCTACAAGCTCACTGCCTTCAAGAGGGCTGAGACTGCAAGAATTCAAAGGCTCAGCAGTGCTGAGGGCTCAATTTTGTGTATTCTGGTAGCATCCACAGAAACATTATTGTCAGAAGCTGTTGCAGAAGTATCTAGTGGGAACTCTTATTATTGCTCTAGAGGTTGTGGTACTTGCAGTTCAGAGTTATGGTGCAGCTGTGGTGAAGGCTAAAACCTGACAGAACAACGAAGCAGAAGGAATCCATCACCCCAAGCAAAAGAAGCCTCTCATTTTCAGAATCAAACAAAAACCTGAGAGAAAAGACAGAGAGTGACTAAAAGACACCTTCTAAACTCTTACTGTCATTTTCAACCACCTGGGGATTTAAACAGTTGCTTTCACCTCAAAGCCTTTCCTGCACATTAAAGCAGTTAATCCTCACAGCTCTGATGAGCAAAGGTCACTGCAGTCATCCCCTCAGCCCCAAGAGAATAAAAGGTTTGCTTCTGCTCACCTGCTGCCTGACTCAATGCTGATCTCATTGACAGCCCCAGACAGGTCATGCAGTGCTGTGCCCCTTCAGCCGTCCTTCCCCTCATGGCACATAGCATGGCTCAGCCTCTTCCCAACCCTCAGCACACACCATGGGCCACACCTGAGGTAAGACCTACTCCCCGTGTGCTTCATCCACTTATCTACTAATGCCAGGGGGCAATTGCCTTCCACATCCAATAAATCTGCACCCACAGCAGTAATGATGCAATTGTAAGAGAAGAGTTACACCTCTGCCACTTGCATGGTATGGATGTGGCTGTGAGCAACCTGATCTAGTGTGAGGAGTCCCTGCCCATGGCCCATGCCCATGATCCTTGAGGTCCCTTCCAACCCTAACTACTCTATGGTTATAATAATACAAAAAACCAGGTTGGAAGAGACCTTCAAGATCATTGTGTCCAACCTATCAACCAATCCAACCCACCTAAACAACTAGATCATGGCACCAATCATGGTTCTAAGTCCCCTGAGCCAGCACTTGATTCTCACTGCTCTTGTCTCAGCCTTGACAGCAAGGGAAGAGACTGATCCTGTGTCTCAGACCATCTGTACCCCACTGGGACAGCTGTGCCAAACAGTTGCTGCAAACTGCACCTACACAGATCCTGCCCGAAGCAGCCCTGAGGTGCAGCCCTGCTGCTGCTTCCTACCAAATGAGCCACTAGAGCCTGTGGGCACCAACCTGCAGAGGGATTAACCATGGTCTGTATGCACGCTTGGGCTGACAGGAAGATAAAATAAGGTAGGATTGAGATGTTTGGTTTGTTATTTTGTGTTTGGTTTTTTGTTCCTTCAGGTGGTCATTGACAGCAGAAATTCAGCTCCCAGGTTGGGATCAGACCTCCACAGCTCCGTGTTCATGCAGGCTTTTCTGCTCCTTTTCACAGAACCAGTCAGGTTGAAAGAGACCTCCAAGATGAAGTCCAACTGATTACCCAACCCTGTCTAATCAGCTAGACCATGGCATTAAGTGCCTCATCCAGTCTCCTCTTAAACACCTCTTTTGAGGCAGCAGAGCCTTGAGCCCTGCTCCCATCTTCACCAGTACCATTTTGTGTTGGGTTGAGCAAGCTGCCTTGGTTAGTTCCTTGATTAAATGCACAGCTCAAAACCCCAAAGACTCAGAACCTGCCTAGAAGGTAATAGAACACAGAATTAACCAGGTTGGAAAAGACCTCAGAGACCATCAAGTCCAACCTATCACCCAGCACCATCTAATCAACTCAACCATGGCATTAAGTGCCTCATCCAGTCTCCTCTTAAACACCTCTTTTGAGGCAGCAGAGCCTTGAGCCCTGCTCCCATCTTCACCGGTACCATTTTGTGTTGGGTTGAGCAAGCTGCCTTGGTTAGTTCCTTGATTAAATGCACAGCTCAAAACCCCAGAGACTCAGAACCTGCCTAGAAGGTAATAGAATACAGAATTAACCAGGTTGGAAAAGACCTCAGAGACCATCAAGTCCAACCTATCACCCAGCACCATCTAATCAACTCAACCATGGCACCAAGTGCCTCAGCCAGGCTCTTCTTAAACACCTCCAGGGATGGGGACTCCACCTCCTACCTGGGCAGCAGATTCCAATGGCCAGTTACTCTATGAAGAACTTCCTCCTAACATCCAGCCTAAACAGGAGAAACCTGTGACTGACATCAGGAGGTTTAGGGGATCGTTAGAACCCAAGTTAAAATTCTTTTTCTCCCCCCTTTCAGAATTTCTCTTACACCAAACCCTATCCAGATCGCCAGGAAGAGATACTGACACACGCACCAGGCTCCTGCCAAGCTCTGCCAAAGGTTGGATGCGGGAAGCAGAGATCTGCCTTGGATTTGGAGATGTATTTGTGATGGCAATGGTTTGAAACAAAACAGGTCCAGCTCAAAAAGGCATTTAAGGATGGAGTTTGACTTTATTAGAAGAATTCAGGTCCCCAGAGGATGCAGGCAGCACTTGCTCTATTCTCTTTTCCTGCCTATTCACATCCATTCCCCCCACACCCTTTAATCACTACCTTTATTCTGCTCTGGGAACAAGAGTTGAAGAGCATCTCCAGGCTGATTCATTCTCTCCCTTCTTTTACTCTGTGTAACCAAGCCAAGAGCAACTTCAGAACCTTGCAGGACTGAAATAATAATTAACAAGACTGCAGCAATAATTGACACACAGAACTGAAGCCCCAAACTAAGCAGCAGGACGACTGTTCAGCACTGTCTGCCTCTTGCCTAAAAACAAACAGATTGATTTTTAGGATTCACCTCCACAGCATTTTGAACTGCAATGAAGTAACTTCATTAGTATGAGACATTGATCTAGCAATCAGATTAAGATGTCAGCATCATCTCAGTTCTGCTGGCTGAGCCACCTGGGTGTAAAAACTTATTTAAACTCTCTGTATGCAAAGGGCAGACAGTATGCTCCTTTGCTTCTAGGGACTCGTGCACCGAAGACAGAGGGAAAAGAGAAGAAGAAGAAGAATTTCAGGTCATGTTTGGGAGAAACTTTTGGATGGGAAAAAAACCAATTCTTCTTTTTTTAATACAGGTGTTAACCTTTCACAGGAAGGAAGAAAATCAAGATGTAGACTGTGATATTTCATGCATTTGGGACTTGTGCAGCAACTGCCCACAGCATCACAGAAAACACCCACACAGAAGAGACCTCCAAGCTCATCCAGTCCAACCCTGGACCCAGCACTGAAGAGTCAATGCTAAGCCATGTCCCTAAACACGACCTCCACAGGCTGCTTAAAGACCTCCAGGGATGGCGACTCCTCTGCCGCCCTGGGCAGACCCTTCCAGTGTTTGAGAACCCCCTCTGGCAAGAAACATTTCCTGATATCCAGCCTCAAGGGTTAGGGTTGAAACCATGGGGGTCAGTCTCTTCTCCCAGGCAACCAGCACCAGAACAAGAGGACACAGTCTCAAGCTGTGCCAGGGGAAGCTTAGGCTCAAGGTGAGGAGAAAGTTCTTCACTGAGAATGTGCTGCCCAGGGAGGTGGTGGAGTCCCTGTCCCTGGAGGTGTTCAAAAAAGGCTTGGATGTGGCACTTGGAGGAAGAAATTCTTGCCAGAAAGAGAGATTGGCCATTGGGATGTGCTGCCCAGGGAGGTGGTGGAGTCACCATCACTGGAGGTGCTTAAGAAGAGCCTGGCTGAGGCATTTGGTGCCATGGTTTAGTTGATTGGATGGTGTTGGGTGATAGGTTGGACTTGCTGATCTCTGAGGTCTTTTCCAACCTGGTCGTTCTGTATTCTATTATCTTCTAGGCAGGTTCTGAGTCCTTGGGGCTTTGAGCTGTGCAGTTAACCAAGGAGCTAGCCAGATGTTCCCATAAAGAGCACTGGCACGTTCTAAGGATGAAAAAGAATAAAATTAAATTTAGAAAGAATAAAAATAAATCAAAACAATCTGTGGATTCAAACAAAAGGCACATGCTGCAAACTCAGCTAGCTTCCTTCACATACACACACCAATCCTTTTGAAATTACAGCAAACAATCCTGTCACTGGGTTATATAAAGATTTATCTGACTAAGGAGGCATACTCCAGAAGGAAAAGCTGTTAGTTTCTGTTTGGACTGCAATACCTGCAATGATTAATGTCCTATTGTTATTGCTCAGAAAGTCTCATACAGCAAAGCAGATACAACAATGTGTGATGACAAGTTTTGTTCTGTCTGAAATGAAGCCCTCCTCCAGCATCCCCATGCAGTCCTATTTGTTTGCCGTGCAGCTTTTGGTTCCTGCCCAACGACTCAAGCTAATCATTTTCCCCTAAATGTAAAAGAAAGCCCAAAACATTCCATTCTCAGGACATATTTAGCAAATCTCAGCAGAAGACACCAAATCTGCTATGCTACATCTTTGTGAAATCACAGCATCACAGCCCTAGAGGTTGGAAAGGACCTCCAGAGATCATCCAGTCCAACCCCCCCTGCCAGAGCAGCATCACCCAGGGGAGTCCACACAGGAATGCACCCAGGTGGGGCTTGAAAGTCTCCAGAGAAGGAGACTCCACAACCTCTCTGGGCAGCCTGCTCCAGGGCTCTGTGACCCTCACTGTAGAGAAGTTTCTCCTCACGTTGAGGTGAGATCTTTTATGTTCAAGCTTGTACCTGTTGTTCCTTGGCTTATTACTGAGCACCACCAAAAGGAGCTTGGCTCCCTCCACTTGACACCCACCCCTCAGATATTGATAGACATTGATCAGATCCCCTCTCAGCCTTGTCTTCTCCAGACTAAACAGCCCCAGGACTCTCAGTCTCTCTTCACAGGGGAGATGCTCAAGTCCCTTAATCATCCTCATGGTTCTCTGTTGGACTCTCTCCAGCAGGTCTCTGTCTCTCTTGGGCTGCACCAGATGTACACCACCAGAATAGAAGCACTGCAAACACTTCTGCAGGTGCTTTTCCAGAAGACACAGTGTAGCCTCAATCTTACATTCATTAAACCCAGTGGAGAAAGAGTTAAACTGGCTGTGAAGGCTCTGGGCTGGGACGGCCACTACAGGAATATCAGATACTCTCTATTAACCTCTCTGCCTTCCCTATTTGGGAAGGGGGGGGGGGGGGGAGGAAGAATGAGTGGGAGAGACTTACAGATTAGAAAACTAAACCACTTTCCATGCAAACAAATAGTAACATACATACAAATATATACAAACCCAGTACTGAACCCAGCCACCCTGGTGGTGTTCAGTCTGGAGAAGAGGAGGCTGAGGGGAGACCTCATTGCTCTCTACAACTCCCTAAAGAGACACTGGGGCAAGGAGGGGGCAGCCTCTTCTCTTTGGTGGCAAACCACAGCACTAGAGAATGGTTACAAACCTAACCCTTGAGGCTGGATATCAGGAAACATTTCTTCCCCAGAGAGGGTTCTCAAATACTGGCATGGTCTTCCCAGGACAGTGGAGTTATCACCATCCCTAGAGGTTTTTAAGCAGCCTGTGGAGCTAGTGTTGAGGGACATGGTTTAGTGTTGACCTTTCAGTGCTGGGCCCAGGGTTGGACTGGATGAGCTTGGAGGCCTCTTCAACTGGCTGTTTTCTGTGATGCTGTGGGCAGCTGTTGCACAAGTTCCAAACTGAACTTAGTGACAGGAACTGCATTCTGAAACTGGATTCAGGAACACAGAGTTTTGGATTGAAGTCAGAATGGACAGATTCCTCCTCAGACATTGGCCATTGAAGAAGAGGTTTGACTCCCATGATCCTTCATCTTTATACTGATGACAACATCCATGGCATGGAATCTCTAGTTGGTCAGTTTAGGGTCACTGGATCTCTCCACTTCTCCCCATAGGTGTGGCCTTTTACCTTCTGCACTCCCAACATGATAAACAAGATTTAGCAGTGGCCTTGGCTTCTATGTGGGCCAGTTTGAGCAAGAGCCTTTCTGCATATGAATCCTTGATAGTAATTATCAACACCAAGCTGTAGCACTTTTAGAAGCAGACATTGTCTGCAAAAATATGCTGTTAACCTCAGCAAGTGCAGTGCCTCACAGACTGAGCCAAAAAGTCGGAAGTCACTGAAGAGAACCAGTTCTATTCTAGATCAAACCAGGACACCAGCATAGAACATAAGTGGAAATAAGCTCTTACCATAACCCTGAACAGTCCCCAAAGAACGTTCTGAAACGGAAATTTCAGACTGAAATTCATAGAAACCTCTGCTTCCTACTGCATCTGGTTGCCACAGAATGCATTTGTGACATTAATCTGTTGACTTCCCAGTAGCAGCACTACAAACAGAAAAAGCTGTTTTATTTATGCTGTTTTCAACCACCCAGGGTTGAAAGGGAACCGAATGATGGGTTTTCCCCTTCTGGGCTTTTTGTTTGGTTGGGTTTCTTAGCAGCACAGCCAGCCATGTATGGTTCTGCAGGGCAGAACATGTTTATCCCAAGAACGGTTGAAGCTGAGGAGCATACGTGCTGAGCCGCAGCACGCCAAGAAGAAATGGAGTATTTGGGGCATAAAAGAGCTCTCACTGTCAAAGATATTAATGGATGGAAGTGGTATCAGCCTCTTACCTATGGGCCAGGTCTAAGGCACTTTGGCAACACAGTTTGGGGACCATGTGCTGCTGCTGCTGGGTGGAGAGACAGAGACCTTCTGTCTCCCGTGCAGCCCATCTGGCATCTCCCACAAGCCCTGAATTCACTTAGCCAACACAACCAAGTGAATAAGCCCTGTGTTTTTAATACTTCACTGAATTTCATTGTAAAGGAAACTGGGGGGAGGGGGGGAAAATAGGAAGGAAGGAATCAGTCTGGCTAAAGCATCAGTGCACTGACTAAATAGACTCTGCACTGTTCTCCTTGGTCAGGGCTAATTTCATGCCCTGATATCATTGCTTTGCTGATTGGCAATGGAAGAGAGACACTAACTCACACAAATTGAAACTAAGGAAATGAAGATGGGTGTCTTACCTCCAGAAAACAGCACAGATTTAAGGGATTTATTCAGATGAATGCTATTGCTCTGGCAGTCACACCTCAATGCCTGTATGCTGCCTATTTGGGAGGAAATGCACCTGTGTTTTAGTCACCAAGCCAGGATTTCTTAGACAAAGGAGAACAAGACAGATTACCTTTGGTTTTTCACCCCTCCCTCCTCCTTTTCTTTGAGTGGTAAGCAAACAAGCTGTGAAGTCAGCTCCAGAAATAAACTTTGCAAATGCATGAGGTCATTTGGTTTGAGCATGTGCTCAGTTAAAGGTGTCTAGGAGCTCCAAACTTCAAACCAAGGGTTTGATTCCCTCCCTCACTCAGGATTTAGAAGCATTGAGACAAAATGGGTCATTAAAGGCCTGTTTCTAGAGGCCACATGATAGCTGTGAGATCAAGAAACAAAATTATTTATTTAGATATTAAAAACCTTAATTATTTAAACCAGATTGCAAAGTCAGAACCTTCACTTCCTTTTCTTTAAAAAAGGAATGAAAGGCTTTGACTTTGTTCTTTACAGCAGCTTGGAATAGGATTTGAATGATGCTCTCAGAAGTGTAAAGTGAAATCAAGATTAGAAGCTTGGCTGGTGTGGTGGTTTAGGTTATAAGTATAATAAACTGCAAAAATAAGGAGGGGGGAGGGAGGGAAATCACAACCCCAACAAACTGAATGCTGAATTTCTGCAGAAATCAGTGGTTGGGCTCAAGTTAGCAAAATCTTTGCCAAACCCTGTGCCAGTGGCAGCTTAGTTGGTGCAGCTGACAAGCTTGAGGCTGTTTCATAGGTAAAAGAGCACATTCCTGGTGTGCTGTAACTGCATCAGTGCATTGTAGCTAATATCTCTGAACCATTTTATCATTTCCCCCTCACTTATTCACAAGGTCTTATAATCACCATCATGAAGGGATAACACCTAAAGCTTCTGAGGAAGGACATTCAGAACCAGAATCAAGCTTCCCTTGAGCTATTTCTTTCCTTGCAATGCATTGTCAACCAAAATTTGTCAGCATCATTCTTCTTTAGCAAGGATGCATTTCACTGACAGTAAGTGTGCATTGCAGACATGTTCAGCCCAGCTCACATCTAGGCATCTGTACTCTGTTCCCCATGGTATAAAAAGAAAACATATGAGTAGTACTGGACTTTAATAATTTCACTTCAAAAATAGCTGTTATTGAATTAAATATCCTTAAAGGCCCTGACAGTGATAGCAGCAGCAGCAGCTGGGTTGAACACCTCATCCATAGCCTTCTTGCATGGCTTAGACTTCCATTACAGACTTTCTGCTGCTCTCTCCACAAGCTTCTCCCTCCTGCAAGCTTACAGGAACTCTTCACTGTCCATCTCAGATCCCCCCCAGCCTCAGAGAGCACAAACCAAACACATTCTTGGGTTTATTTATGTCAGTGGCTTTCACGTGGCTCATAGGCTGAGGGAGCTGGGGTTGCTTAGCCTGGAGAGGAGGAGACTCAGGGGTGACCTTATTGCTCTCTACAACTACCTGAAGGGAGGTTGTAGCCAGGCAGAGGTTGGTCTCTTCTCCCAGGCAGCCAGCACCAGAACAAGAGGACACGGTCTCAGGCTGCGCCAGGGGAGGCTTAGGCTGGATGTTAGGAGGAAGTTCTATACAGAGAGAGTGATTGCCCATTGGAATGGGCTACCCGTGGAGGTGGTGGAGTCACCTTCATTGGAGGTGTTCAGGAGGAGACTTGCTGGGGTGCTTGGTGCCATGGGTTAGTTGTCTAGGTGGGTTGGACGCGATGATCTTGAAGGTCTCTTCCAACCTGGTTTATTCTGTTCTATTGTATTGTATATTGCAGAGCTGAGCACAGGATGGAAAACAGAATCCAAGGGACTGGACACAGCTTGGCATTAACAGCATTCCTGGCCCTGCTTTGTGTTCACCATTTAACACAGGCCAGGATATTTAACCCCTTTGATCAAACTCCAGCTCTCATGGAGCCCCATGGCAAGAGATCTCTGACAGAGCCAGACTTGCACCTTCTGTGTTGGGCCACCTATGAAATAGACATTTGGTTCCTAAAATTTCTCATCCCCTCCTTTTAAATTAAGGCTTTCAAGAGAGCTGTAAGGAGCTGCTGGTTTAAACCTCAGTCAGATTTCATGGAAAACTGGCCAGGTTTATCCTTTAAATCTACTTGGAAATCCCAGGGTGCATTTATTGTACCTTTTCTCCACAGCTCTGCTTTGATTTCTGTTCCCTGAGTCCATCCTTCACTGGAATTTCTGATCCAGCTGCATAGGGCTTACAACAAAGGACAAGAGGGCAAAGCTGGTAAAGCCCCTACCTAGGGCAGTGCCTGGAGGGCTTTTACACAGAGGGAGGCAGGGGGGAGAACCAAACGTGTTTAAAACTTGCTGTTTGTTGTAGGGCTTCCCAAAAGGTAATAAGGCACAGCTCACCACTCCCCACCCTTTGCTTCAGTCACTTTCAAGAGGCTGCAATATAGGAGTCTGCAGGACTCAGCCATTCTGGAGCCCACATCCTGACGTTTCAGGCTATTTCCCACACACATAAATCCCCACCACACTCTAGCTGCGAGAAGCAGAGGCTTTGGCACACTGTGTGTGCTGCCTACCTGGACATGGGATCAGGTCATGATCAGGAGCCCTGCCAGACGTACCAGATGCTCCCAGCTTCCTAACAACAGGCAGCAGGAGAGTCTAGCTGGCACAACATTCTTGTTGCTGCTCTGTCACTGGCCTGTCACATCCTCTCAGACATTTTTCTGTGCCTTTTTATCCCCACTCTGCTTCCTACAGTGCAGTTTGCCTGTCTAGTCTATCAATCTAAACCCCTTTGGGGCAGATATATTTTCTCACTGTCTATTTGTACTGGCAGAGACCTTAGCTGGGTTCTCTGAGGCCTTAGGTTAGAATTCTCTCACTAGTGTTTCCTGTTTGAAGCATTGTATTTACCTCTCAGACACTGAGAATCTCAGGATAGGAACCCAGAAATCTACATACTGTTTCATTACAAAGAGTTTTTCTCTTCCAGTCCTTCCTTCTTGCAATAGCTGCATGATGAAATCACAAAACAAGAATCTTTTGTAGTAAAATTTGATGCAGGCACACCTGGAGTATGAAACCAGAAGAAGTCAGTGAAGGGAAAATCTGCCATCAACCATGGCAGGCTGTCAACTCCCCCCAGCAGCAGTCAGAAACAGAGGCAGGAAGATTCAGCACTTCAATGAGAGCTGCAGCAGAAAATCAGGAAGAAACATGATGATGCTAGTCAGTACATCCTTGGAATTGTGTCTCACCTGCACATTAAACTCCTGAGTGATGGGTACAGAACAAAAACAAACAGAAGTTGCACTGAAGTCATCAAGCTGCATCTGTTAAAGGCTGAAGAGCTCTTGCTCTTAGTTTTACCTGTCTGAAGAGAGTGGCCTGTGTGCTCTCTGACAGTCACTTCCATATCCCCCAAAATAACTGGGGGAGAAAGGAACAACCAGCACCTTATGTCTTGATCACAGGAATTGACTGCTCAAGGATTCACTGCTCCCCAGCCTCCACTGAGATGACAGAGCAGACCCCTAACACAGCTGTTTCAAAGCAAGCAGCTGCCTCCAAAGTACACTACTACTTATTTTAAGGCTTAACTGGTTAAGAGACTTGTGTGGAATTCACACTGCAGTTCCTAAGCACCACACAATCATTAACACAAGCTCAGCCTCACATCACTCGCTGCATTTTATGAAGCACAGGCAGTCCAGATGCTCTCCCTGAGAAGCAGCAGACCCAGCTCATTCTCCAAAAAGGGTCAGAAAGCAAACCCTGATTATTTACATTTATAGACTCTTGCAGAGGATAGGCTACAGTTTTTGTGCAAAAAATAGAAGGTATGCAGTGTTAACAAAGTGCTCCAAGCACCCACATTTCTCTAGTTCTCTTCAAACTAAACCAGCATGAAAGCTTGAGGAACCTCTTTCGAGCACAGGAAAAGTTCAACAAGACCAAGTGCAAGGTCCTGCATTTGGGACAGGGCAGTCCCAGGCACCAAAACAGGCTGGGCAGGGACTGGCTTGAGAACAGCCCTGAAGGACCTGGGGGTGCTGGGGGATGAGAAGCTCAACGTGAGCCAGCAGTGAGCACTTGCAGCCCAGAAAGCCAATCACATCCTGGGCTGCAGCAAGAGAAGCAGAGCCAGCAGGGCAAGGGAGGTGATTCTCCCCCTCTGCTCCACTCTGCTGAAGAGAATAGAACAGAATTAACCAGGTTGGAAAAGACCTTTGAGATCATCAAGTTCAACCTATCAGCCAGCACCATCTAATCAACTAAACCATGGCACTGAGTGCTGAGACCCCACCTGGAACACTGTGTCCAGTTCTGGAGCCTCTGTTACAGGAAGGATCTGGAGGTGCTGGAAGGTGCCCAGAGAAGGGCCACGAGGATGAGCAGAGGGCTGGAGCTGCTCTGCTTATGAGAACAGACTGAGGGAGTTGGGGCTGTTCAGTCTGGAGAAGAGAAGGCTCTGAGGAGACCTCATTGTGGTCTTCCAGTACCTGAAGGGAGCTACAAGCAAGCTGGGGAGGGACTTTTGAGGGTGTCAGGGAGTGATAGGACTGAGGGGAATAGATCCAAGCTAGAAATGGGTAGATTGAGATTGGATGTTAGGAAGAGGTTCTTCACCCTGAGGTTGGTGAGGGACTGGCACAGGTTGCCCAGGGAGGTGGTGGAAGCCTCATCCCTGGAGGTGTTTGCAGACAGGCTGGATGTGGCTGTGAGCAACCTACTGTAGTGTGGTGTCCCTGCCCATGGCAGGGGGCTGCACCTGGCTGATCCTTGAGGTCCTTTCCAACCCTGACAATTCTATGATTCTATAGCCCAGACTCTGCATTTACACAAAATAATCAGTCATAAATCATGGTTTAGACAGATAAAAACATTCTTGTTGGAGGAGGTCAGTTATGTCTGCAGGTTCTTGGATTTCTTTCAAACTCTTCATAAAAGCCAACTGGGATTTTTTTTATGACAAGCCAAACCAAACCCTAGTGCAAAAGATGATCAAGTTTACCACAAAATTATTTGAAAGCAAACTCTAAATAATATTTAATTCTATATTTAACTAAGGGAGTAATTCAGAATGGAAAAACTGCCACAGGATTTTAGACTTTGGAAGGGAGCTCTGGAGAGCTTTGAGCCCAAACCCCCCTGCCAGAGCAGGAGCATGGAATCCAGCACAGGTCACACAGGAGCACATCCAGACAGGCATGGAAAGGCTCCAGAGAAGGAGACTGCACAACCTTTCTGGGCAGCCTGCTCCAGTGCTCTATGACCCTCACAGTGCAGAAGCTCCTCTTCATGTTGAGATGGAGCCTCCTGTGCTGGAGTTTAGACTCCAGAAGAGATCCCAATGGCATTCAGGAATAACCCTGCAGGCCAGAACTATTTAACTATCAACTCAAAAACTATTTGAGTGCAATGCTGTGTGAATTCAGGCAGCCAAAAACCACTTTGAGTCATGAAACACATTGCACATCTTCAGGCAAAAGAGTCCAACCCCTAAGTTAAAATTATGCAGATTTTTTCTCTCCAAGGAATGAAACTTATTTTCAGACTTTTTTAATTTATCTCCCCTGTGAAAGAGATTAAAATATGCTGTGAAAGAAGGAGGGTTCTGGGTGAGAAAATAGGTTTAGAGACAGTTAAACACACCCAAATGTTTCTGGGGTTAAAGGACACTTCTTCATTGAAGTCTGCAGAAACTTTAAGCCTGCAAAAGTGAAAGATAAAACACTGGTACAGAAAAAAAAGCCACCACACACACCAACAAAAGTTATTTTCTGGGCTGGGTCCTTCTAGTTCATGAAGCAGCACATGTCAGTCAGCATGTGTTCATTAATGTATGCAGCTCAAACACATTTGATCATTTCTTCTGCCCTGTCTGTCACTTGCAGGTGTGAGGGACTGTTTGTGGTGTCAGGGAGAGGTAGGACTGGGGGGCATAGAGCAAAACTAGACGTGGGTAGATTCAGACTGGATGTTAGGAAGAAGTTGTTCCCCATGCGGGTGGTGAGAGACTGGCACAGGTTACCCAGGGAGGAGGTGGAAGCCTCATCCCTGGAGGTTTGGGGTTTTTTTAATCATAAAATCAATAAGGTTGGAAAAGATCTCAGAGATCATCAAGCCCAACCTATCACCCAACACCCCAAGGCTAACTAAACCATGGCTTCAAGTACTACATCCAATTCCCCCTTGAACACTTCCAGGGATGGTGACTCCACCACCTCCCTGGGCAGCACATCCCAATGGCCAATCTCTCTTGCTAGGAAGAATTTCTTCCTCACATCCAGCCTAAACCTCCCCTGGCACAGCTTCAGACTGCATCCTCTTGTTCTGGTGCTGGTTGCCTGGGAGAAGAGACCAAACCCCCACCTGGCTACAACCTCCCTTCAGGGAGTTGGAGAGAGCAAGAAGGTCTCCCCTGAGCCTCCTCTTCTCCAGGGTAAGCAACCCCAGCTCCCTCAGCCTCTCCTCACAGGGCTGTGCTCCAGACCCCTCCCCAGCTTTGTTGCCCTTCTCTGGACACCTTCCAGCAACTCAACATCTTTCCTAAACTGAAGAGCCCAGCACTGGACCCAGGACTCAAGGTGTGGCCTAACCAGTGCTGAGCACAGGGCACCATGACTTCCCTGCTCCTGCTGGCCACACTGTTCCTGATGCAGGCCAGGATGCCATCGGCCTTCTTGGGCACCTGAGCACACTGCTGGCTCATGTTCATTTTTCTTACTGGCAGAAGCAAAATTTGCCTTTTACAGCTGTCTGTATGCATTCATGATACATATAACATTGTGTGACCTTCCACAGTATCAAAACTTGTGTTTCCATCTCTCCTCAGACACTATTTAGTATGCTGCAGTTCGCTGAGGCACGGCAGCGCTCCAGGCTGAGCGGTAATAAACTTGTCAGTCTTATTTCCCTGAAGCACACTGACTCCTGGCTGACACCTCCAACAGTACAAACCAATCATAATGCCTCTGTAAAAACAAGACTCATGCAAGGGCAACTTTTTCTTTTGTCTCTGAACAAAGCTGTCTCTTAATGGATTTACAAAAAAGCATCATTTGCCTTTATGCTGTTCAATAAGGAAAAGTGCAGGGTCCTGCATCTAGGAACAAAGAACACCAGGCACCAGGACAGGTTAGGGGTTGCCCTGATGAAGAGCAGCTCCACAGGGAAAAATCTTGGATTCCTAGGGGACAGCAAGTTCTGCATGGGAGAGCAATGTGCCCTTGTGGCCAAGGGAGCCAATGGGATCCTGGGGTGCATCAAGAAATGTGTGGCCAGCAGGGCTAGGGAGGTTCTTCTTCCCCTCTGCTCCATCCTGGTGCAACCACACCTGGAATACTGTGTCCAGTTTTGGGCTCCCCAGTTCAAGAGAGAGAGGGGCTGGAAGGGACCTTGAGAGACCACCCAGTCCAACCCCCCTGCCAGAGCAGATCACAGAGGAACACATCCAGGCAGGCCTTGAATATCCCCAGAGAGGAAGACTCCACAACCCCTCTGGGCAGCCTGTTCCAGGGTTCTGTCACCCTCACAGGGAGTAACTTTATCCTCATGTTTCCATGGAGCTTCCTATGCCTCAACTTCCACCACTGCCCCTTGTGCTGGCATTGGGCATCACCCAGCAGAGCCTGGCTCCAGCCTCTGGGCACTCACCCTGCACATCTTTATCAACATGAATGAGGTCACCTCTCAGTGTCCTCTTCTCCAAGCTTAAGAGCCCTCACCTCCCTCAGTCTCTCCTCATCAGGAAGATGTTCCACTCCCCTAATCATTTTTGTGTCTCTGTACTGGACTCTTTGAAGTAGGTTTCTGTGATGATCACAGACACATTCAGGGTGGAAAAGCCCCTCAGAATCACCAAGTCCAACCCAGAACCCTACTCTACAAGTTTGACCCCTAAACCATAGCCTCAAGCACCACATCCAAACCACCTTTGAACACATCCAGCATTGGTGACTCAGCCACCTGCTGGGGGACCTTTCTCCCAAGTTCAATGCATGCTTTATTAGTGTTTTGAGCACAGACCCTGTAAAACACATGTTCCATGATAGCAGACTTTCATAGACACTGGGAGCACTTCACATGCAAATTATGAGCATGTCTGAGGAATGTATTAAAGAACTGACATTTTGAAGACCTTCCTCTCACAGCCAAGGGCTGACCTACTCAAAATTAGAGCTGCCTCATTTACATTTTCTCTCTAATTAGCTGCAACTCTGATCCCACAGAAGTGAAAGAAATAAAGGAGATTGGGCATGCTTTGCAGCATCACCTGAAAACCCTGCAGTGGAAGTACAGTGATCAGGAAGAGGTCTGCAGCTATCAGAGTGCTTTTGAGTTTTCCCTTACCGTTAGAATAGAATTAACCAGGTTAGAAAAGACCTTCAAGATCATCAAGTCCAACCTGTCACCCAACACCATCTCATCAACTAAACCATAGCACCAAGTGCCTCAGCCAGGCTCTTCCTAAACGTTTCCAGTGATGGAAGCAGCACATTCCAATGGCCAATCTCTCTGGGAAAAATTTCTTCCTCACCTCCAGCCTTAACCTCCCCTGGCACAGCTTCAGACTGTGTCCTCTGTCCTCTTGTTTTGGTGCTGGTTGCCTGGGAGAAGAGACCAACCCCCTCCTGGCTACAACCTCCCTTCAGGGAGTTGTAGAGAGCAAAGAAGGTCTCCCCTGAGCCTCCTCTTCTGCAGGCTAAGCAACCCCAGCTCCCTCAGCCTCTCCTCACAGGGCTGTGCTCCAGACCCCTCCCCAGCTTTGTTGCTCTTCTCTGGACACCTTCCAGCAACTCAACATCTTTCCTACCTGAGGACTTGTTTGATAGCTAGCACCATGAGAAACCAGGTTGCATAGGTTGTCCACACAGTGGGTGTAAAAGGCAGAGCAGGGCCAGCCAAAGAGCACATCACCTTTGCCAGAACAAGGTGTGAGTGATGGCTGAACACAGCAGATTTAGAAGGAACAACACTTCAGAGGTAGTTGTGTTAGTGTCTCAAGCCACATACAAAAATTAATTCCCAAAACTTGCTTTAAATATAAGGATCCTCTAAATAAGGAAACTGGTTTCTACCCTTCCTCCATGATATGTTGGATTTAACACATAGGAGAAGTGCTAAATCGAGAGGGGGAAACAAAATCGGTCTGGAGCTGCAGCACTCCATGTAAAGAGGCACTGATATATGATCGAAGGTAGGAAGTAACCAACTGCTTTGTTGGAAGTTCCCCAAGAAAACATGAAACCAGCTCAGCCTGTGCATCTTGCTCGGCTCCCTGGCTCCCACAGCAACAGCGCTCCGAGAGCTCAGCACGTTGTGGCGAAGTTTGGCAGCTGTGCTTCCCGCAGAGCCCTCTGCTATTGACAGCATTCGAACAAGGCCGCTGCAAAAGGCTGAGAAATGACTCTCAGTATCAGTCAGGGTTGGAAGGGACCACAAGGATCATCTAGTTCCACCCCCCCTGCCATGGGCAGGGACACCCCACACTAGATCATGCAAAATGACTGGGAAATGGTCAGGGTTGCTCCAGCAAGTGGACACACCAAAGGGCAAACCAGGAATGGTTAACAACGAATCATAGAATTGTCAGGGTTGGAAGGGACCTCAAGGATCACCCAGCTCCAATCCCCCTGCCATGAGCAGGGGCATCTCACAGCACAGCAGGTTGCTCAGAGCTACATCCAGCCTGGCCTTAGCAATCCTCCCTTCATTGCCCCACTCCTAGGCATCATTGGTGCCTCACAGACATTTCCAACATGCGAAACACCCAACACCACCCACACAGGTTTGCATTTCAAAGAGGTGGAACAGGAAACAGAGCAACAGCAAATCCTCAGTCTCTACAGCTTTTACCATAGATGGGGAAATGGATATAAACTCCAGCACAGGAGGTTCCACCTCAACATGAGGAGGAACTTCTACCACTGTGAGGGTCCCAGAGCCCTGGAGCAGGCTGCCCAGAGAGGTTGTGGAGTCTTCTTCTCTGGAGCCTTTCCAGCCCCATCTGGATGTGTTCCTCTGTGACCTGTGCTGGGTTCTATGGTCCTGCTCTGGCAGGGAGGTTGGGCTCAAAGATCTCCAGAGGTCCCTTCCATCCCCTAACATCCTGTGAGTCTGTTATCCTGAGATTACTTTTACCTTCAAATTCCTTCCAATATCTTTTTTTTCCTCTAAAAGAAAAAGCAGTATTTCTAACATGAGCTGTTATTCTTTTCCTCCTGAGAGAGCCTCTTCACATTCTTGCCAGCTCTAATTTAGTCAAGGGGATAGCAGGGGAGTTAACCTCTCTGTAAAAGCAAAAATACTCTCCTAACACAGAGTACTTCCTCTTCCCTCTTTCACGGAGCTAAAATGATACCCAGTACTGAAGCAGCAGGAAAGGCTAATTTACACCCTAAGAAAAACACAGCCTGAGAAAAATATGTTTCTAGCCTATTTTAATCAGGTTAGGACCACATTTTCAACACAGCCAGTAGCTGGTCTGTCACTGGCTCTTCTCGTGTGCCAGGGCTTAATGTCCTCAAAGACTTGGCTCACGAAGCCACTAAGCATTAGCACAAACGGCATTTGCCTCCTGCAAAGCTGTGAAGTCACACAGATGTTTCAGAGATAACAGATTTGGGGGTGATGCACCACATGTCACATTTAAGTGACAGCATCCTCAGATTAGAGATGATTCTGCTCCAAGCCCAGCCCTTGACAGGCTGCACAACACAGTCTGCAGCAAGGAAAACGCACCTGGACCACATGCATGAGTAGTAATGCAACACAAAGCCAAGTAAAATAAAAGCTAATCATTTCAACATGCAAAACAAATCGATAAAGTAGTAAATAGCTCTCTGAAGCTCATTGTTCTGACAAGCCATCTTTCTCTTTTTACCCTGGTGGGAGTCAGCTTTAGCTTCTGATAATGTTCTACCATATTATTATGCTGTGAGCAGACTCGCTGGAACCTGCACTCAACTCAGGTTCTTTGAGGAACAACATTAAAAACAAACAAAGCAACTGCAACAATAAAAGCTCATCAATGGGGCACAGGAAATTAAATGCACACAAGGTTGCCAGAGATCAGCCTCTGTCTGATTAGCATTTTGCTGCGGTACAGTCATCTGAAACAACAAGGACTGGAGAGAGGCAAAACAAAAATCCAAAGGAGCGAGAGAAATTGTGATGTTGGCTGCATGTAAGAGCTGTTAGTAGAATATGCAAGGCCCTGCAGCTGGGGCAGGGCAATCCCAGGCACAGATACAGGCTGGGCAGGGAATGGCTGGAGAGCAGCCCTGAAGAAAAGGCCTTGGGGGTGCTGGTGAAGGAGAAGCTCAACAGGAGCCAGCAGTGAGCACATGCAGCCCAGAAAGCCAACCAGAGCCTGGGCTGCAGCAAAAGAAGCAGAGCCAGCAGGGCCAGGGAGGTGATTCTGCCCCTCTGCTCCACTCTGGTGAGACCCCACCTGGAGCACTGTGTCCAGTTCTGGAGCCTCTGTTACAGGAAGGATCTGGAGGTGCTGAAAGGTGTCCAGAGAAGGGCCACGAGGACGAGCAGAGGGCTGGAGCTGCTCTGCTATGAGGACAGACTGAGGGATTTGAAGCTGCTCAGTCAGGAGAAGAGAAGGCTCCAAGGAGACCTTCTGGTGGCCTTCCAGGATCTGAAGGGGGCTACAAGAAAGCTGGGGAGGGACTTTTGAGGGGGTGCCAGGGAGTGATAGGACTGGGGGGAATGGATCCAAGCTAGAAATGGGTAGATTGAGATTGGATATTAGGAAGAAGTTGTTCCCCATGAGGGTGGTGAGAGCCTGGCAC
Organism: Colaptes auratus; assembly: GCA_015227895.2. Taxonomy (NCBI): domain Eukaryota; kingdom Metazoa; phylum Chordata; class Aves; order Piciformes; family Picidae; genus Colaptes; species Colaptes auratus. The sequence goes on from CM026886.1 coordinate 4,534,400, forward strand.
AGGTTGCCCAGGGAAGTGGTGGAAGCCTCATCCCTGGAGGTGTTTCCAGCCAGGCTGGATGTGGCTGTGAGTAACCTGCTGTAGTGTGAGGTGTCCCTGCCCATGGCAGGGGGGTTGGAACTGGCTGATCCTTGAGGTCCCTTCCAGCCCTGACAGTTCTGTGACTCTAAAAGAAGATGAGGGGAAAAAAAAGATAAAATCCTCCTCTCTGGCTCTTGCAGCAGGGAAATTTCTGTCATTTTGGAAGTGTTTTTACTAGAGCCTGATTAATTCCTTTCATTTCTTGATTTACAGGAGTCAAAGGCAAGCAAGTACCATTCCACTTGCTAGTCCTTCTGCAGAGGGTTGTTTTTCACCACCCACAGACTTCATTCATCTATTTAAAAAATAATGACAAAGCCTGGGATTAAAAATTAGTTTTCATCTCCTGACATTTTTCCTTGCACCCATCCAATAACTCAGGATGATGAGCCAATAGGTCAAAGACCAGACACATCTCACTACTCTCACTTTATTCAACTGATCAAAGCACCTAATTGCACTGAACAGGCAAAATGATTAGAGGTATCTTTTCTTCCACCCATCAGTCTTTGTTTTCCTTCCTTAACCAATGCTTTTCTTACTGCAAAGAGCAGGCAGCTTCTCCATTAAGCAGGCAAATTTGGTTAATACTACCATCACAGAAGAGTGCTCATGCCTGACTCATACCTATGACTGGGCCACATCCTTAATTCTTGAAAGCTAGGAGAGATGAGCACAGCTGGAATATAGGTTTGCTTCAATTTTGTTTGCACTAACTGAGGGAGGTTCTATTCCCCCTCTGCTCTGCCCTGGTGAGACCTCACCTGGAATATTGTGTCCAGCTCTGGGCTCCCCAGTTCATGAGGGATAGGGATCTGCTGGAGAGAGTCCAACAAATAGCTAAAAGGATGCTGAAGGATCAGGAGCAGTGCCCTGTGAGGAGAGGCTGAGAGCCCTGGGGCTAGTTAGTGTGGAGAAGAGAAGGCTGAAAGGGTATCTGATCAATGTCTGTCAATATCTGAGGGGTCAGGAAGGAAGGGTCAGGGACAGGCTCTGCTCAGCTGCACCCTGGGATAGGACAAAGGGCAGTGGATGGAAACTCCAGCACAGGAGGTTCCACCACAACACGAGGAGGAACTGCTGCACTGGGAGGGTCACAGAGCACTGGAGCAGGCTGCCCAGAGAGGTTGTGGAGTCTCCTTCTTTGGAGACTTTTCATCCCTGTCTGGATGTGTTCCTGTGTGACCTCTGCTGGATTCTATGGTCCTGCTCTTGAACTTTATGATCTCCAGAGGACCCTTCCAAGCCCTAACATCGGGTGATCCTGTATCTCTCTGACATCATGCAGGAAGTAGAGATTCTTGATCCATGGTTCTTAAGGGTTTGGATTTAGGCTATTTCTCCACAGTGATTCATACCATGGTCAGTGCACTACTGGATCATCAGCTGTACAAACACTGCCACATGATTTCATTTCTGATTAATCAGAGAGCACAGCCTGAATTTCATGCCACATTCTAGTGAATCCATGCCCACTGACAAAGCTCCTGACGTGCCACCAAACCTTCCTGCCACAAAGCTAATCCATAAACATTTCTTCAAATGGAACTTCAGCCTTTACAGCCAGTTCTCTCTGATCAGGGCTGTGTCACACAGTCACAGCAGTTTTGATCCTCCATCAACTGACTGTAAAGCCAGGCTTATTGTATCACCAAACCCACAGCTCAACCTGCTGCTAAGCCTTCCCACCACACAGTTGTCTGAAGCCTGGCTGCTGAAGGAAGCATGCTTTGAGTTCCAATTTTCGGCTCTTTGATCCCCGTTTTGTCCAGAATCAATTTTCAGCACTAAAGCGCTCCGGCCCCGCAGGCCTGAGCTGCTTAAGCCAGCCAGCAGGGTATGCTGTAACCGCTCCCAGCCTTTTGGTGGCATTTTTCTCCCTGCAACTAGGCACATACAACTGCAGTAGAGGGACTGAAAGGCATTGTGATTGTTTTGTTCCAGAAGCTGCTTATACATTTGACTTTCCCAGGGCTCTGATGGATTACAGCAGGTGCCAAGAGGAGGTTGAATAGTTTTATTCCTATAATCCTCACTCATTCCTTTGTCAAATTTGTGTTGGAAATGCTCCCCTGGTACTTTTTTCTGGAGGCCTCTATACTAATACTGCAAACAACACATTTCTCCAAGGTCTAAACTTCTTGTTATTACTGTTGTTTTTTCAGGCTCTATTTCATCTGAAAGAGCAAATATACACAGTTAGGACTGTTTGCTAAAACACTGGCACAGGATGCCCAGAGATGTTACAGATGCCTCATTTCTGGAAGCATTCAAAGTCAGGTTGGAGTGGCTTTGAGCAACCTGATCACTTTCCAGATGTCCCTGCTCATTGCAGGAGATGTGGGACTAGATGACCTTTCAAGATCCCTTCCAACCCAAACCATTCTATGATTATAATTCATTGAGTTTGAGAGATTTACTATATCATTGATCATCACACCTATGCAGTCTCCCATCTTTGAAGACTCTCATCTCTTCCCAATCCTACTGAACCAAAGCTTTTCCTTCCCTAAGGTCTGGCAGCACTCTGCCAATCCCAGGAGGCACTGCCTGGGCTCCATTCCAATTGCTTCATGCACAACTGCAGCCAGGCAGAAAGAGACCTGGGGGTACTGGTTGATAGTAGGCTGAACATGAGCCAGCAGTGTGCCCAGGTGGCCAAGAAGGCCAATGGCATCCTGGCCTGCATCAGGAACAGTGTGGCCAGCAGGAGCAGGGAAGTCATTGTGCCCTGTGCTCAGCACTGGTTAGGCCACACCTTGAGTCCTGTGTCCAGTTCTGGGCTCCTCAGGTTAGGAAAGATGTTGAGATGCTGAAAGGTGTCCAGAGAAGGGCAACAAAGCTGGGGAGGGGTCTGGAGCACAGCCCTGTGAGGAGAGGCTGAGGGAGCTGGGGTTGCTTAGCCTGGAGAAGAGGAGGATCAGGGGAGACCTTCTTGCTCTCTGCAACTCCCTGAAGGGAGGTTGTAGCCAGGTAGGGGTTGGTTTCTTCCAGGCACCCAGCACCAGAACAAGAGGACACAGTCTCAAGCTGTGCCAGGGGAGGTTTGGGCTGTATGTTAGGAAGAAATTCTTCCCAGAAAGAGAGATTGGCCATTGGGATGTGCTGCCCAGGGAGATGGTGGAGTCACCATCACTGGAAGTGTTTAGGAAGAGCCTGGTTGAGGCACTTGGTGCCATGGTTTAGTTGATTAGATGGTGCTGGGTGATAGGTTGGACTTGATCTTGAAGGTCTTTTCCAACCTGGTTAATTCTATTCTATTTGCTTCTGTTTGACATATGCATTGTGCACTCTCAGTCTTTTTCCACACTGATGAAGTTACTCCAGTGTTAGCTATAAACTTCATCGGGTCTCAAACTGAAGTAACCAAAGGACAAGAGAAGTCTCCACCTGATGGAAGCATCACCAACAGCAGCAAGTAGAACTACAGAGAAGCCTGTTTGTCCTACCTGTTTATCTGCTTGGATTTCTTCTACAACTTCAATATCCATTCACAACTTGTCCAAGACTGATGACCTGTCTATTTCTAAGCCACATTAGCTGCCCTTCTGTGTTAGTTTTAGGCTATGCCTTTAAATTTTTTTCCCACAGATCTTGAACAGAATAGTAGTAAAATGTCAACAAATCACTATCAGGTGCAAAAAGCTGGGCTGGGCTGGCAAAGTTAATGTTGGGGAAGAGATTTCAACCCACCACACCTTCATTCACCAGGCACACTTCACAGATCACCACAGCACTCCTCCAAAACTCTGGCTGCAAGCTTAATACATCATAGAATCAGTAAGGTTGGAAAAGACCTCAAAAATCAAGTCCAACCTGGATGTGCAACAGCATTTCCCTGTGCAAGGCATGAACAATGAAGCTGCATGACTAAACAACTTCAAGCATAGCAGGTGCTTTAGAAACACACTTCCAAAAACACCTCACAGGACCTACAGAATCCCCTTGCCTCCTGGACAAGCCAGGCTAAACTTCTCTAGATGGGGAAGCAACTGACTGAAAGCACATTTGCTCATACTGATTTATCAGCCAGTAGCTGTTCATACCTCTGCATGGGGATGCCTTAGGCACATAAAGCAGCATTAACTGGCCTATGACACAAACCTCCCCTCATCTTCAACACACAGATGAGCCCTTTTGCAGCTGGGCTGTGTTTTAAGCCAGCTAAAAGGGAGTGTTTCAAGTTTTGAATGTCATACTGACAAGCTAAAAATCCAGCAGGCAGAGAGCTCCAGCAAGAGAAGGATTAAAGAAGAATCAGGAAAACAGCATGAATAAAAGCCATGCTATGGTGGCCACTGGGGATCAGAAACACAGGTGCCTGGGGAAATCCCTTCTCTTTTGCACATGCCTCTGGGTCAGAGTCCTGAACAATAGCCCTTTCTTTCCTGTCACATGAGAGCAGCATTCGCTTTCCTTACGGGGAAGCTCTGGCATCAGTATGCTGCCTTACTGCCATCTCAAAGCAGGGAAGAATCACAGAATTGTCAGGCTTGGAAGGGACCTCAAGGATCAGCCAGTACCAGCCCACCTGCCCGTGGGCAGGGACACCTCACACCACAGCAGGTTGCTCACAGCCACCTCCAGCCTGGCTGCAAACACCTCCAGGGATGAGGCTTCCACCACCTCCCTGGGCATCCTGTGCCATTCTCTCACCACCTTCCTGGTGAAGAACTTCTTCCTGACATCCAATCTCAATCCACCCACTTCTAGTTTTGCTCCATTCCCCCCCAGTCCTATCACTCCCTGACACCCTAAAGAGCCCCTCCCCAGCTGTCTTGTAGCCCCCTGCAGATACTGTAAGTCTTCCTCAGAGCCTTCTCTTCTGCAGACTGAATAACACCGACGCAGTTATTCAAGCACATTATTTAAAGCCCTTCTCATTAGTTCACTTTATCTGGCACCTTATCTGCAGAATCTAGGAGCTGAATTGAAACTGAACCTTTGAAAGAATCCCATTGCCAGCTAAGCACCTGTATAGACAAAGGAAGCTTGGAGCCCTTTAAGGAAAATGGTCTATAAATGCCACGGAGACCAGAGCGATGTTTCTATTTGCACGTACACATGAAATATCTTTTGAAACAGGGATCTACAGGGCAGAACAAGTGTAGTGTGCAGCAAGGCCAGCTCAGAAACTGTCAGCAATTAGTTTTCTCCAGTAGTCATTATGCTGGTTTTCTGTGACAATAAAATCCTGTGGATATTGTGCCTCCTAGCAGAGCGTAGTGGATGTCATCTGCAGCTTGCCCAAAGCATCAGCACGAGTCTCCATGCATGGGACTGCAATTATAATGAGGAACGTTCTGAGTGCATGATTCTACCTTCCACCATCTGGAGTGCCTCCTCTATTAAATTTGTTTTCAGTGTTTCTACAGTCTCCTGATAATTAAGTCAGGAGATAAAGCTGATTTGTCTCGTGGTCAGAAGCCCGCCGTCCTTCCATTTAACGGCAACTTGAAAGATGAAAAATAGAGGCACCCATGGTTATATCCACTACCATAATACACAGAAATGTATGGTTCTTACCTTAAAAAAACTATCAAAACACACAACCACCACCAGCAGCCGCCTACAAAGGACAACAAAGCATTCAGATCACTGTATTTGGTAGAGAGAAAGGAGGGGATGTAGTTTGTCCTCATTAGTGAGGCATTCCAAACTGAACGGCAGCACAAAGCAAGGTCATCCGCAGGAGGTTCCACCTCAACATGAGGAGCAACTTCTTTACTGTGAGGCTTACAGCACCAGAACAGGCTGCCCAGAGGGGCTGTGGAGTCTCTTTCTCTGGAGAGTTTTCAGCCCTGTCTGGATGTGTTCCTGTGTGACCTGTGCTGGATTCTACAGTCCTGCTCTGGCAGGGGGGTTGGTCTCAGTGATCTCCAGAGGTCCCTTTCAACCCCTACCATCCTGTGATCCATCCAGAGGCTAGCAAGACTGTCATACCATAATACTTTATAACATATCATAGAGTGGTTTGGGTTGGATGGGACCTTAAAATCGTCTAGTTCCAACTCCCCACCATGGGCAGGGACATCTTCCACTAGACCAGGGGATTTGAGCAGCCATCCAGCCTGGCTTCAAGCTGCAGATACAAAGGATACAACATCCTGAAGAAGGCATTTCCAGAAGCATGAAGAGGTCACAAAGGTATAGAGGCTTTGGAGCCCATCGAACTAATTACCAGGACCCTAAACACAGCATGGAGGCATAGTGCATAGGGCTGTGAATTGCTCCAAACATCAACAGATCTGTGCTGCTTTGAACAGTTCAGAACCCAGAAAGTGGTTTGGGTCTATGTCTGTTATTAATTTTGTCTGACTTTATTATTATTATTACTATTTAAATACAAGCCTGAATTGCAATTAATCAAAGAAAGGGTAATGCACTTAATTGCAGCATAGCATGGACATGCTATTGGGGTTAGTTTTGTCTTCTCATTCCAGTCAGTGATTCAAAGCATTAACAGCCCTGAATTATTTCCCCCCCCCAAGTAATGCAAGCACAGATGTTAGCCTTATAAGAGAAGCTCCTTGCATCACTGCTTTCCAGGGACTAAAAGAAGTTCAGTGAACTCATTAGACCCTGTAAGAGAATTGATCAATCTGTCTGCAAAGGAGATTCATCATTTCAAACTACATCCCAGCATCAACTAGCTAACCTTAGACTTTCCATTTCTGACACGGGTCCAGACATCTGCACAGTTGGTATTCTCTTGGAGATGATTTTATTTGATGGCCTCCAGAAAGCCATTCACCAACAGCAGTGCAACCCTTAAGTGCATTTAATTGCAGACAATTCATTGTTAGTTGCTATAAAACCTAAGGTCACCCGGGCTAGATCCAGTGAAGACTTAGTTGCCCGCACACAAGCGCATCACTGTGCTCTTCCTGCAGTACGTAGGTCATATATTCACAGAATTGTCAGGGTTGGAAGGGACCTCAAGGATCAGCCAGTCCCAACCCCCCTGCTCCCATGGGCAGGGACACCTCACACTGCAGCAGGTTGCTCACAGCCACATCCAGTCTGGCCTTAAACACCTGCAGGCAGGAGGCTTCCACCACCTCCCTGGGCAGCCTGTGCCAGGCTCTCACCACCCTCATGGGGAACAACTTCTTCCTCACCTCTAATCTCAATCTACCCATTTCTAGTTTTGCTCCATTCCCCCCAGTCCTATCACTCCCTGACAGCCTCAAAAGTCCCTCCCCAGCTTTCTTGTAGCTCCCTTCAGATACTGGAAGGCCTCAATTAGGTCTCCTCAGAGCCTTCTCTTCTGCAGACTGAACAGCCCCAACTCCCTCAGTCTGTCCTCATAGCAGAGCAGCTCCAGCCCTCTGCTCATCCTCATGGCCCTTCTCTGGACACCTGCCAGCACCTCCAGATCCTTCTTGTATTAGAGGCTCCAGAACTGGACACAGTGCTCCAGGTGTGGTCTCAGCAGAGTGGAGCAGAGGGAGAGAATCACCTCCCTCACCTGCTGGCTCTGCTTCTCTTGCTGCAGCCCAGGCTCTGGTTGGCTTTCTGGGCTGCAAGTGCACACTGCTGGCTCCTGTTGAGTGTCTCATCCAGCAGCATTAAAATCTTAATTTCCTTTTAATGAAAACAAACCTACTGTTTACAGCAAACCTTCCCAGACTGCTCCCTTACTACATTCTTTTTATAGTGATAGAGATCAAGAAAAACAGAAGAGAACTTCATAGTGAACAGCCCTTTATCCTTCATTGGAAAGCCATGAGCACTGAGAACACACAGCTAGAAAGAGCTCAAGAACATGAAAAACAAAACCACCCAAAGAAAAAGGAAATTAAAGGCCATTTAGGAATGGATGGATGTGAGAAGTACAACCACCTACTCATTCTGCAATTTTACCTTGCACTGCCTCTCTTAGGGAGAAAGAACCTCTGTAAGGAAAGCAATTAAGTCTGCTTTCCACTCTAAGAGACTGCTGCAAATGCTCCTAGCAGAACTCCAGGTCTGAATTCTCCCTAAAACCACTGTGGTAGTTTTAGGCTGTGGCTAGGAAAAATTTCCACAGGTTGAGGAGAAAAAGTAGAAAAGCTACCCTCTGCTCTTCTCTCATATAGAGTGGAGGAAGGGGGCAGGGAGGGGGATGCTGTTAATAGCCCCCTGGTTTTGTCCAGGGGGGGTTCTTGTGCTGTTTATAAATTGTCCCTATTGCACATTCTCTACACATTCATTGCATTCCACATTGCAAGATTTTAATGTGCTTGTAAATGTAGCTTCCTTTGCCTTCCACCCGAGCCAGTCTGGCAATTTTATTTTGGGGGGTGTAATTTCAACCCACCACAACCACATTACCTTGCAAAAGCAGAAGAGCCATTGAGGTGAGGAGGATTCTGAGAGGTTGGTTTGTGTTTCCAAGTTTCTTCATTTGATTCAGTCTCTCCCAACCCTTTATGGGGCTGCCTGAAGAAATATTTCAAAGCTGACTTATTTCCACCTTCATCTCTTATCTCAAGCTTACGTGGACTCTTTGGCTTACACAGGTTTCTTTATGGGTCTTTTTGATGTAATACAATGAGATCTAAACACTAGCTAGGCTATTGAACCCAGAAATATGCCTAAATACACATTGATGCTGTGAACTCAGTAAGTCACACCCAGGGTCTGGCAAAGAAAAACAGTTGTATTTGGCTTACTTTCAAAGTATTCAGATTGTATTCTGGTTTTGGGCACCTCAATACAAGAGAGATGTGGAGGGGCTGAAGCCAGGGCAGAGGAGGGCAGGGAAGCTGTGAAGGGCCTGGAGAATAAATCTGATGAAGAGCAACTGAAGGAGCTGGGGATGGTTAGTTAGGAAAAGAGGAGGCTGAGGGGAGACCTCTTAGCTGTCTACAACTACCTGAAAGGACATTGAGGAGAGGTTGGTGCTGGTCTCTTCTCACAGGTAATTAGTGACAGAACAAGAGGGAATGGCCTCAAGCTGGCCCTGGGTAACATTAGACTGGACATTAGATCACATTTTTTCCCAGCCAGAGTGGTCAGGCATTGGAACGTGCTGCCCAGGGAGGTGGTGGAGTCCCCAAGCCTGGATGTGTTTAAAGGTGGTTTGGATGTGGTGCTTGGGGCTATGGTTTAGGGCCATTGAGCCTTGTAGAGCAGGGTTCTGGGTTGGACTTGGTGACCCTGAAGGTCTTTTCCAACCTGAATGTTTCTGTGATTTGCAATAATTCCAGAAGTAACAGGATTAAACCACTGCATGAATTCTGTCTTTACCAAGAAGCTGCTCTAAAGCTAAAGGTTGAAACAGCAAAACACCAAGCAGACAAAAGAATTCATTCCCTCAGAGCTGATTTTTCCACAACCAGAGTTTTCTTAAAACAATGAATTTATAACAATGGCAGAAAAAATACACTATTTTAAAGAGCACACACTATATGAAATAGAAGAGTGGATGCCTCTGCCCTATCTTTTGGTAGCCTATGATCAATGCAAGGCCTTTGCAGCATAAAATTGCCTATTGGAGTTCAAAGAGTCCATTAACTACTTCACCAGCAATCAATGGCAGAAATCCAAGCAGACCTGCTGCCAAAGAGGGCATGAAGCTGCAAGAAATACCAGAGCTGGGGGCTGGAGTACATCTTTTGTGCTTAGTGTAGTCAAGACAACATTTCATGGGAGGGTAGCACAGCTTGACTGGTAAGAACTATTTAGAATTACAAAAAAAATGGAAACTGAGGGTCAAGGCATCAGAGAGGAAAGCTACAGATGGATTCCTTTTGATTGGTCTTAAGCACTGTATAATGCCTGGTAAAAGCAGCCTCAAACAGGGGAAAGCGCTGTAAAGGTGGAGTTCTGTGAAAGAGTTCAGGACCTGCCTTTGCATCGTGGTGTTACTGAGCAAGCTAAGCTACTGCATGCCTGAACAAGGCAGGAAACAGACACAGTCCAAAAGCACCCTGAGGAAGCAAAGCTCCCCCTCAGATTCCCTGCACTCAAATAGAGATGCAGTCCATCAAGGGATAGAACTGACACCTTTGCATTCATATTTTTGTTTACAAAAAAGGGGAAACTCTGAAAGCTGATCACTGCTTCCATATATTCTGGGCCTTTTCAAAACTTTTGGCTAAAAGGATTTTTCCTTCAGGAGGCTTTCCTCAGTGCCTTACTGTAGTTAACTGCTGCAAGTCCACAAACTTATCCAACACCGCACCAGAAAAGCAGCTCCCCCCGTTTCAGAGAGCATTTAAGAGAACACCATTCTTCTTCATCCCCATTTACACCTTTCCAAGCCCATTGTCTCAGCTGCCCTCGGCATCCCTGGTGGAGCTGCCAGAGCACTCGGCTCACTTTGATCCCTCCTGCAGGCACAAACCACAGCTGAACAACAGACAGCCTGCGCTCGTGTGCCTTTGTAACAGCACCAGGCTGCGGAGATTGATATTGATCCGACTGCTCTTTGTACGTGAATGTCTGGAGCACAAGCTCCCTGCCTTTTACCCAGCCACACCAAAGAGGAAACACAGAGCAAACAGCTTTACAGAAGCTCGAACCTGAGGGAGCCCGCCTTCAAGCCAGGTGTATTAGATCCCTCTTGTCTCTCCCTACCATCATGTATTAAAGATCTTTATGCACTACATGCATATAGCACCTGCATTTTTCTCTTTGCTTGCTGGTACTGAGTACCCTGGAAAGCTGCACTGGGTTGAGCAATACCCTTTAAAGCATAATCCCACCAAAACTGGAACTCCAGTCTAAGCAGGACTAGCTCATTAAAGACTGGCGTTTGCTAGACCCGAGCAAGCGCCTAGAATTAGCAACACAGCAGGCATGCTTTGTAATCTGGCAGGAAGGGGATGCTCTCCGAAGGAAGAGATGGTTTCTAGCTGGTTACGTGTCACAGCAGGAGTGGTTATGAATCTCTGGTCCCACATGTCCCTGTGACAACAGCATCTGGCCCTGACATATCTGTGCCTTGCTTTCCTACATGCAAGTTATAACTGGACACCAGACAGCAGTTGCATTCACTTGACTGTTGTGAAATGCAAAGGATGTGTGCAAAGCACTAGCAGAGCTTAAGATGAAAGGCCTCATTGTGAGAGAAACTGGGGGTGATCAGAACCCAGGAGGAGATTCAACAGCAGCCCTAGTGTGTAACGGCTCCCCAGGGAGTGTATTAGAGCGCCTCACAATTAAAGAGATTCATCACCCCTCTTCCTCACACCACTTATTTTCATGTGGTGCATAAGGCAGTCCAAGTTAAGGACAAAAGCCAAGGAACAGTTCTGATAAATGATTCCTTTCAAGCTCTGTCAACCCTGTGGAAGCAGGTAATATTTCTCATGGACTTCACTACGCACCAAACATCCCACATTTCACCTGCCAGCTTGGAACTCAGGTGGAAAGCCACAGCAGGTGGAAGCCTCTGAGCACTGAAGGACAAATACTTTTAACAGAACCCAGAACAGGTGGGATCCAGCAGCCCATTGCAGGAGCCCGTCCAGGGCCACCTGGGCATGGCACAGCAGGAAGTCTGTTAGTGCCCAAACACCTCACACAGAGGTGGGACACAGGGTTATTCCCAAGGATAGCACAGAATAAATTAACAGAAGAAGGGACAGGAAAAGAAAGGGCTAAGGATGCTAATGAAGTCACTGCATGTTCCTTACAAAGCCAGCCGCCATCCCTTGCAGGCAACTGCTCCCGTAGCTCTAACCTTAACTGTAATACCAGGCAGGTGAGCACACAGTACCATACTAGTCAGGGGGCTGAACTGGGAACCAGTCACACTCTCTGGTTTATTCCTCTGGCCACCTCGATTTTTATTTATTACTTCAAAAAGATAAGGTAGTGGGAAGCCCACACCTTCTAAAGCAGCTCACTTCACAGGGTGAGAGAGAGGCAAAGATGATGAATAAAATGGCAGAGTCCTTGGAGGATCAAGCTACATCTGCACTTCATCGATTCATTGGGCTGTTTTGGTTGGAAAATACCTCTAAGATCAAGGTCAGCTGTCAACACCACCATAACCACTACACTACGCCCCAAAGTATCATGTCTAGATATATTTTTAACACCTCCAGCAACAGTGACCCCACCACCTCACTGAGCAACCTCTTCCAATGCCTAACCAGCTGCAGACCCATCCCCACCTGTGTCCTTGAGAATGAGCCCAGCAGCAACACAACATTTACAGAGCTGTTCTCTCTTTCTGAAAACAGTAGCAAATTGAACTGTTATATATTTCACTACTACTTATGTGGCAGAGTCTGAAGGCAAACTACAGCTATACAGCCTGCTGCCTGCACTACCCAGGCCACACAGAGGCTTTCCCAGAGACCGACTAGCAGCAGCCAAAGAAACACAGGAACGTGGACACACACAGACCAGCAAGGTACCAAATGCCACACCAGCTTCCAAGTAACACTTCAGAAACTATTTCATCTCCATCAAACTGAAAATATTTACATATCTAATAAAAAAATACAATAATATTAACAAATAAGACCAGCACTAACCTCTTTCACAGCAAGCAACCTCCACCTTCCTGCTCCCTCCAGGCATGCAAGCACACCTCTGCTCGCCCAAAGGCTTTTAAATCAGCTGCTGCGAATCAGGGCTAATGACTGATTGGCTAGTTAGCCCCACAGGGCCTTTAAATCAGCTGCTGGGAATCAGGGCTAATGACTGATTGCTAGTTAGCCCCACAGGGCCTTTAAATCAGCTGCTGGGAATCAGGGCTAATGGCTGATTTCTAAATGTCCCCTTGCCAGCAGGTCTGGAACAGGAGCTAACAAGTTTGAATGGGGAATGTTTTCTGTCTCAGAGATTATGTGGGTTTTTTGTTTTCTGAATTAAAAGATCTTTCTTTGCCAGTTGCCTCATCCCATATATTTATACTGGTTCCATATGCTTGGATTTCTTCTGTTAAATTTAACTTGCTTTGCCCTCTCTCAGTGTGGTGGGTTGAAGTTACCCCCCAACAAAAACTGCCAGACCAGCTCAGCTGAAAGCAAATGAAGCTGTATTTACAAACACAACTAGAAATAGTTTACAGCCACAATCTAGAAATAGGGAATGCAATGAATAGGCACAAAAGATCCAATACTTACATGCATTCACAATTTATAAACCACACAAGAACTCCCCTGGGCAAAGCCAGGGGGTTACCAACAGCTTCCCCCTCCCTGCTCCCTTCCCTTCCCCCTTATACAAGGTAAAAGAGAGAGACACAAGAGCAGAGTAGCTTTGTTAGTACTTAGCCACAACAAGAAGCCAAAAAAAAAAGAGAGAGAAAGTTACTTTACCAAACTACCTTTATGTTAGCTATCTGACCAGTGGGGTCATCGAGACCTTACCATTACTGTCCTTTTTACACCCACTGGGGATTTATTTACATTCTAATACTTTCTGTTCAAGATCTGTGGAACATCTTCTAGGCACAACCTAAAAGGACCACACTCAGAAATACCAGGTTTCAGGCTGGGAGAGAAATCATTTGTGTCCTGTTCTGGGCCCCTCAATTTAAGAAGGACATTGAGACACTTGAACGTGTCCAAAGAAAGGCAAGGAGGCTGGGGAGGGGTCTGGAGCACAGCCCTGTGAGGAGAGGCTGAGGGAGCTGGGGTTGCTTAGCCTGGAGAAGAGGAGGCTCAGGGGAGACCTTCTTGCAACTACCTGAAGGAGGGTTATAGCCAGGTGGGGGTTGGTCTCTTCTCTGTAGCAACCAGCCCCAGAACAAGAGGACACAGTCTCAAGCTGTGCCAGGGGAGGTTTAGGCTGGAGGTGAGGAGAAAGTTCTTCCCAGCAAGAGAGATTGGCCCTTGGGATGTGCTGCCCAGGGAGGTGGTGGAGACCCCATCCCTGGAGGTGTTCCACAAAGGCTTGGATGTGGCACTTGGAGCCATGGTTTAGTTGTCAGGAGGTGTTAGGTAATAGGGTGGACTTGATGATCTCTGAGGTCTTTTCCAACCTTGTTGATTCTATGATTAGGGTGATGCCATGAGCTGGAGGGTGACTGCCTGGCACGGAGGCAGCATTAGCAATAAAAGTGACCTCATCAATGTTTATAAAGATGTGCAGGGTGAGTGCCAAGAGGCTGGAGCCAGGCTCTGCTGGGTGATGCCCAATGCCAGCACAAGAGGCAATGGTGGAAATTGAGGTATAGGAAGTTTCATGTAAATATCAGGAAGAATTTTCCCCCTGTGAGGGTGACAGGGCCCTGGAACAGGCTGCCCAGGGGGGTTGTGGAGTCTCCCTCTCTGGGGATATTCAAAACTCGCTGGATGCATTCCTGTGTGATGTGCTCTAGGTGATCCTGCTCTGGCAGGGGGGTTGGACTGGATGAGCTTTTGAGATCCCTTCCAGTCCCTGAAATTCTGTGATTCTGTGAATAACTTCACACAGCTCTCACACTCTTCCCTATTTTTCCCAATGAAGAGGAGGAACCATTTCTTAGAGGAGCAAGTGTTCACAAAGTCATTGCTAACACACCTCACTGCCTTCTAAAGCAGCCATTTCCTGCAGAAGAAGAGAGAGAACACCATTGTTACTAGGCAAGCACCTTCAAAACAACAAATGTGTTTGGCAGGGCAGACATGCTGCTGCAATTTTTGCAGGCAGAGGCTTTTTGCAGGATGGCATTTAACAAGTCCAAGTGCTGGGTGTTCCACTTTGGCCACAGCAACCCCATGCAGTGCTACAGGCTGGGGTCAGAGTGGCTGGAGAGCAGCCAGGCAGAGAGGGACCTGGGGGCACTGGTTGACAGCAGCTGAACATGAGCCAGCAATGTGCCCAGGTGGCCAAGAAGGCCAATGACATCTTGGCCTGCATCAGGAACAGTGTGACCAGCAGGAGCAGGGAGGTCATTCTGCCCTGTGCTCAGCACTGGTTAGGCCACACCTTGAGTCCTGTGTCCAGCTCTGGGCTCTTCAGTTTAGGAAAGATGTTGAGATGCTGAAAGTGTCCAGAGAAGGGCAATGAGGCTGGGGAGGGGTTTGGAGCACAGCCCTGTGAGGAGAGGCTGAGGGAGCTGGGGTTGCTTAGCCTGGAGAAGAGGAGGCTCAGGGCAGACCTTCTTGCTGTCTACAACTCCCTGAAGGGAGGTTGCAGCCAGGTGGGGGTTGGTTTCTCCTCCCAGTCAATCAGCACCAGAACAAGAGGACACAGTCTGAAGCTGTGCCAGGGGAGGTTTAGGCTGGAGGTGAGGAGAAAGCTCTTCATAGAAAGAGAGACTGGCCATTGGGATGTGCTGCCCAGGGAGGTGGTGGAGTCACCATCACTGGAGATGTTTAGGAAGAGCCTGGCTGAGGCACTTGGTGCCATGGTTTAGTTGATTAGATGGTGCTGGGTGATAGGTTGGACTTGATCTCTGAGGTCTTTTCCAACCTGGTTGATTCTATGATGTAATTTGGGCTTCACTTCTACACCAACCTGTTAAAAAAATGGAGGAGGCAAGAAATGGCACAGTGCTCTCTCATACAGAAACTTGTAAGCAAGGTGTCATTTGGGTTTCCATTTCTTTTGTCATGCTATCAGCTCTTAGCCTTCCCCAGCATCAATCACTGGGAATTGAAATCATTAGAAATGATTTCAACTGAAAGCCTGCAGCAGGCTTTACCCAGTTGTAAGGGAGGGCAGAGTCTGTCCTGAAGCAAATGGCATTTGGTTGAAATTGTTCAAAGCTCCAAGGTTCATTATAACTTTTAAGCATTTCTTCTACAGCTATGGGGAAAAAATATTAAAAAAAAAAATAAAAGAAGAAGAAGAAGAAGAAGAAGAAATCTGAAGTCTTACAGTAATCTTTGCCTTTTTATTTCACAGAATAAAAGTGGATCTTGTTTTCCACTTCTTGGAACAGAAAAGTACTTTTCCAGCCAAACTTGCCACTGAAATAGCTTTATAATTCTTGCCTTGTTTAGCAATAACTTTTAGCAAGATCCTTCACAACAGCAAAAGCAAAAAATAAACCAACCAGTTAAAAATGATCCAGGTTACTTTCTAGGAGAGACTTTGGGAACAAAATGTTTCTGGGCAAAATTCATCAGAATAGTACCTTAAAAAACAAAGAGAAAGCCACAACCCCCTCCAGATACACAACTACCATCCATGCACAAAGTTCCTGAGAACATTTGATACTTCTAAGTTTGAAAGCCATAAAATTGTAGGAGGGCTTGGGTTGGAAGGGACCTTAAAGATCAGCCAGTTCCAAGCCCCCTGCCGCGGGCAGGGACACCTCCCACCAGCCCAGGTTGCTCAAGGCCTCATCCAACTTGGCCTTGAACACCACCAAGGAGGAGGCAGCCACAGCCTCCCTGGGCAACCTGTGCCAGAGTCTCCCCAGCCTCGCTGTAAAGAATTTCTTCCAAGTCTCCAGCATAAATCTACACTCCTCAAGCTTTCTTGTAGGCCCCATTCAGGTCTTGGAAGGCTGCTCTATGGTCTGCCTTCTCTTCTCCAGGCTCCCCAGCTCCTGCAGCCCTTTCTAGAGCTCAGATTTGCACAAGGACTTCCTTACTATTTTTTTTCTTTTTTTCTTTTTTTTTCCCCCTGGTTATCTAAAAGCAAACTCAGACCTTCTGTGTGCACAAGTATCAGATGGGAGATACTGAGCACACAGATATTTCCCTGATACACCTTTGTAGAGCTGGGATGATTTCAGATAGGGAACATAGACTCACAGAGGTTGGAAAAGACTTCTAAGATCATGTAGTCCAACTGTCAACCCAACTCCACCATGCCCACTAAGCCATGTCCTGCAGTGCCATGCCTACATGTGGTCTTTAACATCTCCAAGGGTGGTGACTCCACCACTTCCTCAGGTATCTTGAGAAGATCATTTTCTTGGCTATGGCACAGTGCCTGGCAAAATCCAAGCAGTTAGTACTAAAGACAAGCTTCCCAACCTGCTTTAGACACCTAGATGTGTCCTTGCAACATAGGAAAGACATGGAGCAGGTCCAGAGGAGTGATTAGGGGGTTGGAGCACTTCTGCTACAAAGACAGGCTGAAGGAGCTGGGGGGTGTTCAGCCTGGAGAAGAGGAGGCTCCAGGGAGACCTAATAGCAGCCTGCCAGTACCTGAAGGGGGCTACAGGAAGGATGGAGAGAGACTGTTTGCAAAGCCTGCAGTGACAGGATGAGGGGCAATGGCTTCAAACTAGAGAAGAGCAGATTTAAATTGGATGTTAGGAACAAATTCTTCACCATGAGGGTGGTGGAAAGCTGGAACAGGTTGCCCAGGGAGGTGGTTGAGGCCCCATAGTATCATAGTATTCTTTCCTGCTTTTCTCTTTGTTGGTATACATAGTATCTCCATCCCTGGAGATACTGATTGTGAGGCTGGACAGAGCTGGGGGCAACCTGATCTAGTTGAGGATGTCCCTGTTGAGTGCAGAGGGGGTTGGACTGGAGGTCCCTTCCAACCCAGACCATTCTGTGATCCTATGATTCTGTGACTCTCTGATTCAAACCATTTTGTTCCCAGTATTGGATAAAACATCAAAGAATGCAAGGTGTAAAGGTTCCTGAGACTCTACAGCAAGGATTGTGTGTGGTGCTGTCACGGATGCATAAAGGCAAACCAACTCAATCTAGTGGAAAAACAGCCCTAAGAGTGTGTCACACCTCATCTTCCGTCGGCCCAAATGGGAGATGCAGCGAGAAGCACAGCTTGCTTTGCACTTGAATACTGATGGTTATATCAAAATGGATTTTGTTGCTTCTTGTTGTTGTTTAGCAGATTACATTTTGCCTGTTTTAAGGGAGCAGCTACATTTATGTTAGATATTTTAAAGTGATTGCCTTCTCAGACCACATAACTCGCTGCAGTTCTTGCCTTGCTTGCGTACATCAGCTGGTACTTTAATATCAGAGGAAAAGATTCTGACTTGAGACACACAGGGCAAAATTCCTGTCAGCTGAACCATCTAAAATGTAACCTCAAGAGCTACATATTATTCAGCCTGTCATTTCTGTTTACTTCAGTGGGGAAAGCTTTTTTTTTGCTCTCTAATCCCATTAGCCCTGCTGACATAGCAGCCTGGAGTCTGCACCATCTGGAAGCAGTCAGAGCTAAAGGAGCAGCTCCACTGGTGGTGCTCAGTTGTGCAGCCCACTGCATGGTTTGAGGAGCGATGCTGACCTTTGCAAACATAGAAGCATAGAATTGTTGGGGTTGGAAAGGACCTTGAAGAGCATCTAGTTCCAACCCCCCTGCCATGGGCAGGGACACCTTCCACTACATGAGATTGCTCAGAGCCACATCCAACCTGGACTTGAACGTTTAAGCATCCACAGCTTCTCTGGGCAACCTGTTCCAGTGCCTCCCCACCCTCACAGTGAAGAGTTTCTTCCATACATCTAATATAAATCTACTTTATTCACTTTAAAGCCATTATCCTTTGTCCTATGACTACATTCTCTTGTGAGAAGTCCCTCCCCAGCTTTCCTGCTGCCCCCTTTACATACTGGAAGGTTGCTCTAAGCCTCTCCAGACCCTCTCTTCTCCAGGTGAACTCCAACTTTTCTCAGTCTATCTTGAGGAGAGGTGCTCCAGGCTTTGATGGTCTTTGTGGCCCTCCTCTGGGCTCACCCCAACAGATCCATGCCCTTCTTATGCTAGGGGTCCCAGAGCTGGACACAGTGCTGTGGGTGGGATTTCATGAGAGAAGAGTAGAGGAGTAGAATCTCCTCCCTCAACCTGCTGGTCATGCTTCTTTTGAAGCAACCTATGCTAGGGTTGTCTTTCTGAGCTGGGAGCACCCATTACCAGCTCATGTTGAGATTCTTGTCAACTGATAGCCTCCTTCTCAGTCTACTCAGCACCCAGCCTGCATTATTTGTGCTTTAGATTGAGCCTACCCACGTGCAGGACCATGCACTTTATTCACTTACACAGCAAACGAGGAGAGAAACTGGTTTCCACCGAACAAGTTCATCTGCCAACCCTCTTCTCAGGACTGGCAGCTAGAATCCTTTCCCAGGATGTGCTGGTCAGCAGCATGCTCATCCAACAGGAGGGCCCTGAACAGCACCCTGGACAGCAGGTCAGGGAGGAATTGGGGAAGAGAAGTGAGTGCAAGCTTGAGGGAGGGAGCTCCATGCAGGAGGCTGAGGGGCAGGGTGCCCTGCATGGTGTTGGGGAAGAAGTTCTGGCCCGTGAGGAAGAGGGTTCAAAGAACAATGACATGCTCTTTGGTCCTTCTTCCAAGATGTGCAGATGAGAAGCAAAACCAATCCTCTCTGGTTTGCAAAAATGTTTTTCTTTTCTGTTGCCTGTTTTTATCTTCTGAACTACAAATGAGACAAAACTCTCAAGCCGGTGCTGAAAGAGAAACAGCAGCAGCATGGAGGAAGGACTAACGCCAGAGCTTGCATTCTGCTGTCCCTGTAGCCAAGGCATGATTTAACCTGATGAAAGTCTCCATGATTAAGGTCTCCAGAGAAGGAGACTCCACAACCCCTCTGGGGAACCACTGGAACAGGTTGTGGAATCTCCTTCTCTGGAGGCTTTCAAGGCCCATCTGGATGTGTTCCTCTGTGACCTGAGCTAGATAGCTCTGGCAGGGGAGCTGGAGTCGGTGATCTGGGTCCCTTCCAACCCCTGACATCCTGTGATCCTATAACCTTTCCAGAGCTGTGGGATAGATATTCACACTGTCAAACTCGTGTGTCACGGCCCAATACTCTCCAGTGTTTCAATTTCAAGCCATCACACTCCTTAGCCCATCAGAGAGATTTAGTTACAAGTTGCCTTTGTGTTTTTTTCTGTCCCCAGCCAATTGAATTGGCCACTTACTCACTAATCCTGAAATGGTGTCTAGCAAGATTAATTAGTCTCCCTAGTAAGAATAACAAACAGCCAAGCTTTGGATTTCTCTGTTGTATTTTCTAATTAATTCATTGTGTGCATTTAACAAAGTGGTTTGTAAGAGAAGAGATACAGACTGCCAAGTCTCCTTCCCCTGTGAAATCCAGGCTCTGAGGCCTGCATCTGAAATCATTTCAGCTCACTAAAAAAAAAACCCCAAAACACAAAAACCCCCAAAGCAAACAAACAAAAAAACCCCCAAACCAAACAAACAAAAAAACACCAAACCAACAAACCAGCAACTCAGAGTAATACAGATTACAGAATAAACCAGGTTGAAAAAGACATTTGAGATCACTGAGTCCAACCTATCACCAAACACCATCTGATCAATTAAACCATGGCACCAAGTGCCCCAGCCAGGCTCTTCTTAAACATCTCCAGGGATGGTGACTCCACCACCTCCCTGGGCAGCACATTCCAATGGCCAATCTCTCTTCTTCCTAACATCCAGCCCAAACCTCCCCTGGCACAGCTTCAGACTGTGTCCTCTTGTTCTGGTGCTGGTTGCCTGGGAGAAGAGACCAACCCCCACCTGGCTACAACCTCCCTTCAGGGAGTTGGAGACAGCAAGAAGGTCTCCCCTGAGCCTCCTCTTCTCCAGGCTAAGCAACCCCAGCTCCCTCAGCCTCTCCTCACAGGGCTTGTGCTCCGACCCCTCCCCAGCTTTGTTGCCCTTCTCTGGACACCTTCCAGCAACTCAACATCTTTCCTAAACAGAGGGGCCCAGAACTGGACACAGGACTCAAGGTGTGGCCTGAGCAGTGCTGAGCACTGGAGAGAAATGTTTATGTTGAGAGATTAAATATATTCCAGTGCAGTCATAAGAGTCTGAATTTTGCTCTCACTAGCCTCCCATCTTATGAGCACATAGATCATTTTGCAATAGTGCACAACTAAACTGATTTCCTGACTGTGCTCTCTCAAAATTATCTTCTCTAAATTGCCAAGTAAGGGACCTTGACCTACCTGCAAAGAGATTTCCTTGCCCTCTTTCCTCTTCCCTCTGCAGTGTCTAATGAGTCCCTGATTTGCTGTCAGTCATCATCAAGTGTTGGAATGATTGTTAAAAGTGAGGGAAAGATTGCAGCTTGTTAGGTTTTCTTATCCTGATGAGCAGGACAACAAAGCTGAGGAGGAGTCTGGAGCACAGCCCTGTGAGGAGAGGCTGAGGGAGCTGGGGTTGCTTAGCCTGGAGAAGAGGAGGCTCAGAGGAGACCTTCTTGCTCTCTACAACTACCTGAAGGAAGGTTGTAGCCAGGTGGGGGTTGGTCTCTTCTCCCAGGTAACCAGCACCAGAACAAGAGGACACAGTCTCAAGCTGTGCCAGGGGAGGTTTAGGCTGGAGGTGAGGAGAAAGTTCTTCATAGAAAGAGAGACTGGCCTTTGGAATGTACTGCCCAGGGAGGTGGTGGAGTCACCATCCCTGGAGGTGTTTAGGAAGAGCCTGGCTGAGGCACTTGGTGCCATGGTTTAGTTGATGAGATGGTGTTGGGTGATAGGTTGGACTTGATGATCTCAGAGGTTTTTTCCAACCTGGCTAATTCTACTTGTATTCCATTCCATTCCACTGGGAGAAGATACAACTGTTTATTTTGTGTTTCCACAGACTTCCCTGAACTGAGGTATTGCCTGTTTCCTTAGCAGATATCAGCCTTAATTCTGACAAAAGGTTTGGATAAATGTGGTCTACTTCTGATAATTTATTGACTCTTAAGACTTTTCCAGCCTCTCACAGCAATGCTAATAAATCTTGCCTCTTTTTTGCTCCTTTTCTTTCTCCTCTTCTGTTTTCCTTCTGAAAGAAAGCGTGTCAGACTTTCCTTCACTAAATTTGTTCTTCACAGTGTTTCCAGAATTTTTTATTCATTAAAGTCTACCCTGCTTGGTTGTTTTTTTAATGTCAGTTGAAAACAAAGCAGAAACATAACCAGTGCTAGACTCTTGAGCCCTCTGTTTGAAATTACATGTCTGCTCTTAGATGAAAAAAAAAAAACCCCAAACTCCAAGACCCATTTGTAGTTAAAATAAGTTGTTTCCCACTATGTCTGTGAAAATAGCTATGTGGGGCTCGGTAAACAGAGGGAAGAAGAGTTTGCAGGAAACAGATATTGTTTTCATAATAAATGTTATCTTAAGTGGTTTAATCACAGAGATCACAGGATCACTGAAACATTCAGGTTGGAAAAGACCCTCAGGATCACCAAGTCTAACCCAGAACCCTACAGTGCAAGGCTCACCTCTAAACCATAGCCCCAAGCTCCACATCTGAACAACCTTTAAACACATCCAGGGTTGGTGACTCCACCACCTCCCTGGGCAGCACATTCCAATGGCCAATCTCTCTTTCTGGGAAGAATTTCTTCCTAACATCCATCCTAAACCTCCCCTGCTGCAGCTTGAGACTGTCTCCTCTTGTTCTGTTGATAGTTGCCTGGGAGAAGAGACCAAACCCCACCTGGCTACAGCCTCCCTTGTGCAAGGAAGGCTCAATAATCCTTGGTAGCTCAAACGAACATGCTGCAAAGTTAACAGCATTGAAGGGACAAAAGAGAACCATGTCTGAAACTCTGAGTAACCTACTTGTGGATCAGCAGCTGTCTTATTTCAGATGCAAACCATTTCTCCTGTGACAGGTGATATATGTGAGCGAGCACTAATGATGATGGCAAGGAAAGTGATGAATAACTGCACACCTACTGTCCAAATGCCAGGTTTTAGCCCACAGCTTTGGAGTGCCGGGTTGAGAGGTGCTGCACATCTGCACAGCTGCAGAGGAGCTTACCTAGCAAACCCAAATAAGCTCAAAAAGGCTTGGCCAATTAGTCTTTAGATAAGCTTTCACAGAGTAGGAAAAGAGTTGGGTGAGATGTTAATTTGAACTGTTTTTGAGCTTGGTGTATACACAGTGCTGGCAGAAAAAAAAAGAGGGGGGAGGGGGAGGAAAGGATGACACAGAATAGCAAAGAGGGAAAATACTAAACTGGAGAATGGGAAAGGAAAGAAGGGTAAAAATGGTTTGAGTGCAGGAAGATCTATCATGCAGAGCTGAAAATCAGGCTGAGAAAAGCCAATTAGCGCATGGCATATGGAAAGCGCACAAATTAAATACAGAGATCATCAAAGGGAGCTGAGATATGGATGTTCCCAGCGTGCAGGCACAAAGGCATTTCAGTGGAGTGCAGAAGAAAGTGGTTTCTTTTTCAAAGAAAGGAAATGCAGTGAGAACTCAGGAAAAAACAAGCCTGTAATGGGCAGAGGATAGATCATGAAATTCAAGCACAAAAGCCAACTCCTTCTATAATGTCTAACCCTGACAAGACACTTCAAGGTTGAATTTATGAAGCCCTGTGCCATAAACATCACGACTCAGAAAGCTGGTCTGTTACTTGATGCAATGTTTATATTTCATCCCTTGTCTTCTTGGAGTGTTAATGAGCAAAAGCTGTATCCTAGTTCAGCTCTGTATCACTGGAACAAAGGACAATGACCAGCAGCAGCGTTCGTGTTTTAAATGATCAACAAACGCCTTGAGCACAGTCCCACTTGTTAGGCAGCTTGAGTGCTCTTTGTGGTCTGAACACATTGAGGCATGCTTTGATATAAATAACAAATTCCTAAGTGATTTTTCTGCTTTTAGAGTGGTCACCTGCTGGCTTTCGTTCGGAGGAGATCAAACAAAGAGGGGGCTGACATCTGGATGAAAGGAATTCTGAGGCAGTGTAGGATGCTTTCGAAATGTTACAGCTGGAAACAAAAGGTTGCTGACAAAACTGGGCTTCAAACCTCTGCAGATCACAAGAAAATGCAAAATGATGGCAAAATCAACATATGGCTTAAGGAATATGGGTGCTTCCTACAGGCTAAATGAAGATTGTCTCTATGTGCTTGGGTAGATGCCCCAAGAGCTGGGTCACAGACTGCTCTTGCTGCATCTGCTTCCAGTGGGAATGTAAGGGCTGATGTCTGCCACCAGGGTGCCATGTATGGAAAACAGTTCTGGCAGACTGTTGGGGAATCTTGGCTTAGGATTAGTTGTATGAGGAGAGGCTGAGGGAGCTGGGGGTGTTCAGTCTGGAGAAGAGAAGACATAGAGGGGGTCTTCCTTCCTAAAAGGAGGTTGTAGTCAGGTGGGGTCAGGCTCTTCTCCCAGGCAACTTGTGACAGGACAAGAGGGCATGGCCTGAAGCTGTGCCAGGGGAGGTTTAGGTTGGATGTTAGGAAGCACTTCCTGACAGAAAGGGGAAACAGACACTGGGATGGACTGGCCAGGGAGCTGGTGAAGTTGCCATCACTGGAGGCATTTAAGAAAAGACTGGATGTGGCACTTGGTGGCATGGCTTAGCTGCTGTGGTGGTGTGAGGACATAGGCTGGACATGATGATCTCAGAGGTCTTTTCCAGCCTCAGTAATTCTGTGATTCTGAGCCTTCTGGGAAATGCTTATGAAAGATCTCTGAACTGACAAAACAGGGGAAGAAAAAAAGACAACAAATAAAACCAGCCACTTGTGCAGGAATTTGTAACCAGTCTTTTAAAGCTTGCTTATTACTCCATCTGCTGAAGTCTGGTGGAACAACCATGCAGAGGAACTGTCCAAGCAAACACAGCAGGGAAGCTACCATAAAGACTCTGCTTGTCTTCTTCTTCCTTTTCTTTTTAAACTCTCTTAATTTTTTTTGCATTGATGCATTTTACTTTTAAATCTACAAGGTATAGGTTTGGAAGAGTTTAAAGCTGCAATTCAAAATCAATATAGAACATAGACTCACAGAATCAACCAGGTTGGAAAAGGCCTCAGAGATCATCAAGTCCAACCTATTACCTAGTAGCTAATACCTCCTGACAACTAAATCATGGCTCCAAGTGCCCACATCCAAGCCTTTTTCAAACATCTCCAGGGATGGGGACTCCACCACCTCCCTGGGCAGCACATTCCAGTGGCCAGTTACTCTTTCTGGGAAGGACTTTCTCCTCACCTCCAGCCTAAACCTCCCCTGGCA
Source organism: Colaptes auratus (assembly GCA_015227895.2). Classification (NCBI taxonomy): domain Eukaryota; kingdom Metazoa; phylum Chordata; class Aves; order Piciformes; family Picidae; genus Colaptes; species Colaptes auratus. Next base: position 4,559,310 of record CM026886.1, read on the forward strand.
CAGCCTGAGACTGTGTCCTCTTGTTCTGATGCTGCTTACCTGGGAGAAGAGACCAACCCCCACCTGGCTGCAACCTCCCTTCAGGGAGTTGTAGACAGCAAGAAGGTCTCCCCTGAGCCTCCTCTTCTCCAGGCTAAGCAACCCCAGCTCCCTCAGCCTCTCCTCACAGGGCTGTGCTCCAGACCCCTCCCCAGCTTTGTTGCCCTTCTCTGGACACGTTCAAGAGTCTCAATGTCCTTCTTAAACTGAGTGGCCCAGAACTGGACACAGGACTCAAGGTCTGGCCTAGCCAAATAATCACAGTGTTTTTGCAATGCTTATTCACAGCACTGTAAAGACTAAGTAGCTAAGAAACCTAAACATTCCTCTTCATATTTGGGATGCTTTATTTTTGAATGCTTAATCCTGAGGCTGTACCTAGCAGAGAGGTTTTGCTCAAGCTTCTAGGTTAAGACTGAGCAGTGTGGTTAAAATCTCCTCTGCACAGCATTTCCCATCTTAGGTGGGAGAGCTTTAATCTGCAGCTTTTACAATTCACTTTCTATCACTCCCCTACTGAAAAGAAATAAATATTTTAAAAATGGGGAAGCAAAAACTATTGCTCCAATTCCAGCTTGGGCTCTACAAAAGTAGAAACAGCTTCAGTACTTCCTGAACTTATGTCTCAATTCATGGAAGTGACTTGAACCAAGTACAGAAACGACCTCTCCCAAGCTTTCTATCAAAGCTATCAAGCAGTTTCCATGGCAAGCGACGTGCCAGCAGCTTTCTGTGCTATTAGGCAGCAGCTATAAAATTAGATGGCAAGACAATCTGCATCCACAAGAACAACCAATCCACATGACTGCTATTCAGTGCCAAAGACATTTCAGGAAAGCTGAGGCAGCAGCAGTTTGCTGAGCTGCTTGCCAGGATTGTCACTTCGTAAGGGTGGCAGACATAAGGCTGGGCCATGGCAGTGTTCACTCTCTCTGATGCCTGTGGCACCTCCACTTACTCACCCATCAGCCTCTTTCAAACCAAGGCACATCCTCTGGATGTTACTGGCAGCCCTCTGGTTTGTGGTTATTGATCTCCAGAAGATTAATGTGCTAATGCCTGTCTGTACCTCAATGCTCAAATGCTACAGTAGAGTAGTTCTCTCCTCACCCTTTTCTGTGCTCAGCAGCAGGCAATTCCCCATGACAACCTCCATTAGTGCAGAGGCCCTATCTGACTTGCTGTGTAACTACTCAGAAACCTGGAAGGAGTGTTATTAAAAACAAAACAAAACAAACAACAACAACAAAAAACCCAAACCAAAATCTAAGCTGTCAACTGTTGATTATTTCCTTGAAACCAAAGTATTTGCTGCCTCACTGGTGTTTGGCCCCTAGCACCAAGCACCTAGCACCACTATGAATCCACAGATTCATAGAAACATTTATGTTGGAAAAGACCTTTAAGATCCTTGAGGTCCCTTCCAGCCCTAACAATTCTATGATTCCAAGATCATCAAGTCCAACCATGAACTATTTTCCTCTTCATTAGGCTGGTGTATGGGATTGGAACAGTCACACAGCACTGGGCAGTAATTGGAGTTACTGCTGGTGGCTAGTATGAGCACATCCAAAGTGGGAGACATTTTTCTGCAGTCCTTAACTGCAATCCACATCCCAAATTTAATAGAACTCTTAACAACGATCCCAACATTGGTGGTTGAGTCACCAAGCCTCGATGTGTTCAAAGGTGGTTTGGATGTGGTGCCTGGGGATATGGTTTAGGGGTGAACCTTTGCAGGGTAGGCTTCTGGGTTGGACTTGGTGATCCTGAAGGCCTTTTCCAACCTGAGTGTTTCAGTGATTCTGTGGTTGGGGACAAAGCTGAGCTGGCATCTGAAACATACAGTTTTTAAAAGCAACAGTGAAAAAGACACAACTTCACTCAGTTTGCTTGCTCAGACCACCTCCTTCCTCCATCCCCCTCCAGATGGATACTGTTTATAGCCCGGAGCTGGCTTGAAAGAGTCAGCCCCACAGCCCCAGCTACCACAGAGTAAGTTTCCATGAAGTTCTCTATTTTACAAGTGCACTTCTGCTGATTGGCATCTCCAAATTTCTCAGGAGTTGCTCTAGAGCAGAGTGATCTGACTCCACTCTGGGCCCAGTGTGCTTACCCCACTGACCATGCTGGGTCCAACTCTTCCCTGGGAGCAGAAATTATGTGAGAATACTCCAACTGGAGCAATTGACAGGCTCACAGGATGGCAGGGGTTGGAAGGGACCCAAAGAGAGCATCGAGTCCAACCCCCCTGCCAGAGCAGGACCATACCATCTGGCTCAGGTCACACAGGAACACATCCAGACAGGCCTTGAAATTCTCCAGAGAAGAAGACTCCACAACCTCTCTGGGCAGCCTGTTCCAGTGGTCTGTGACCCTCACAGTAACAAAGATCCCCCTTGTGTTGAGGTGGAACCTCCTGTGCTGCAGCTTACACCCATTGCTCCTTGTCCTGCAAGTGAGCAGAGCCTGTCCTCTCCCTCCTGACCCCCACTCCTCAGAGATTTAGAAACATTATTAAATACCCTCTCAGTCTTCTCTTCTCCAGACTAAAAAGCCCCAGGTCCCTCAGCCTCTCCTCACCAGGCAGTGCTCCAGTCCCCTAATCATCCTTATAGCCCTCTGCTGGACCCTCTCCAGCAGATCCCTGTCCCTCTTGAACTGGGGAGCCCCAAACTGAACACAGTACCCAAGATGAGGTCCCACCAGGGCAGAGTAGAGGGGGGGAAGAAGCTCCCTGGATCTGCTGGACACATTCTTCTTAATACACCCCAGGATCCCATTGGCCTTCTTGGCCACCAGGGCACATTGCTGTCCTTGTTATCTTTCTTATCCACCAGGACTCCCAGGTCCCTCTCCACGGGGCTGCTCTCCAGCAGATCACTTCCTAACCTGTACTGGTGCAGTTCATTATTAAATTACCCACTGATCTAGCCTCACCTTGGCACACTAGAAGTGGGTTTTTTACAGTCCTTGCTCAAAGCTTGCATCTTGAAACATGAAGAGAGAGCTGTCAAGCCTTCAGTTGTTGTTTTGCACAACAAACCATAGGGTCACAATATGCTGGATATTTAACTTCCAAATGAAAGCAGCTCCATAAAGCCTCCTTAAATGACTTACTTCTAGCTTTGAGCTAGAAATTACATAGCTGCAGATTCAGAGGACCTGAACAGCTAAACAGAGCTGAAAGCCTAAGCCCACCTGCAGCTCAGCCTTCAAACTAAGCTGATGTTCAGTGTTGCACATGGGCCAGCTTTGGCTGAGAAATGCAGGATAGGTCTGCCTGTGCTACCTATCCACTTCTGAAAGCTGAATATCTGATTTTGCAGCTCCTCAAGTGTTCTCTTAAGGCTTTTGATTAACTACTGTGCTTGAGTTCATTCTCATATGTCTTTTAATTTATCCAACATGTAAAACAGGGCACATTTAAAACCTCTCTTATAATTCTGTGTCTCTTTATCACCCTAAAACCCAGCACTGTTAATGATCTTGCTTTGAGATCTTTGTTCATTTTCTGAGGAATTCACATCTATGTGTCTGGATATATAGAGAGAGTACCTCCCTGCCTACAAATGTTTTGGGAATGGGAGAAATTCCCTCTCCTCCTAGAGCCCTGTTTTCCTGGCTGAATGTTCAGGCAGCACAAGTTATTCAAAGCTCAGCATTAAACTCACTGTATTTTATGGTGCAAATAAACCCCTTACCAGATGGCTAGCCAAGGCTATTACAGGCTGTCATTATTTTCCACACCCACCTGTCCCTCCAGATTAGGGAATATGACTGAGGAGTTGGTTTTCCTCCTGCACTTTCTGGTGGTGGCACTGCCAGCGAGCAGATGATGCCTGGCGGCTCTCTGCAGCTGCCCCTGAGCACTCTGCTGCTGCTGTTCAGTGGGGCTGCTTTGCTCTCCTTTCTCAGAGAAGGAAAAGAGCAAGTTGTAAAAACGTGTCTGCCTCCTCAGAGCAAAGTGCTGCCTGATGGAGAGTGCTGTGTTCCACTGCACAACGAAAATCTGATGGCAACAGAACATGATGAAAAATCAGCTTTGTGTCCAAACACAGCTGCATGCCAGAGCCAGCAGTATCACCCTGATAGCCAGCTGCAGCTCCCACCTTCTCTGACTTAGCCCAGAATCACACAAACATTCAGGTTGGAAAAGAGCTTCAGGATCACCAAGTCCAACACAGAACCCTACTCTACAAGGCTCACCCCTAAATCATAGCCCCAAGCATCACATCCAAACCACCTTTTAAACACATCCAGGCTTGGGGACTCCACCCTGGGCAGCACATTCCAATGCCTGACCACTCTTGCTGGGAAAAAATTCTTCCTAATGTCCAGCCTAAAGCTACCCAGTGGCAGCTTGAGGCCATTCCCTCTTGTTCTGTCACTAATTACCTGGGAGAAGAGACCAGCACCAACCTCTTCACGACTTCAGGTAGTTGCAGAAAGCCAGGAGGTCTCCCCTCAGCCTCCTCTTTTCCAATCTAACCATCCCCAGCTCCTTCATTTGCCCTTCATCAGATTTATTCTCCAGGCCCTTCACAGCTTCCTTGCCCTGCTCTGCCCTGGCTCCAGCACCTCCACATCTCTCTTGTATTGAGGTGCCCAAAACTGAACACAGTACTCGAGGTGTGGCCTCACCAGAGCTGAGTACAAGGGGACAATCCCCTCTGATGCTGCACAGTGTTCATTTACAGCAGGACACAGGTAGTAGTAACCAGACTCTCAGGAATTTCTCACAAACCAGGTATTTGTTTCTTCATTTCCAGTCCCTTACATCTCCCCACATTGCCTCACAGGTCACTGAGGCCCAGCAGCACATGCACATCTGTTCATGGGATTGGCCATGGTAGAGACTCTATTTACCACATCCACTGGAATGTGTCGGCGTCCATCCTGCCACCGCACTCCCAGAAACTGGATCTCTCTGGATCGCAGAGTGGTTTGAATGGGAAGGGACCTTTAAAGGTCATCCAGTAAAACCTCTCTGCCATGGGCTGGTAACAGCTTTCACTAGAGCAGGATCATAGAATCACAGAACTACCACAGAATCATAGAATTGTCAGGGTTGGAAGGGACCTCAAGGATCATCTAGTTCCAACCCCTCTGCCATGAGCAGGGACACCTCACACTAGAGCAGGTTACCCAGAGCCACATCCAGCCTGGCCTTAAAAACTCCCAGGATGAGGCTTCCACCAAAGCCTCATCCAGACTGAATTTGAACATTTACAATGAGGGGGCATCCACAGCTTCTCTGGGCAACCTGTGTCTTACCATTCTCATCATAAAAAAACATTACTTCCTTATGTCCAGTCTAAATCTGTCCTCTTCCAGTATAAAGCCACTCACAGAATCAGAGAATGGTCTGGCTTGGAAGGGACCTCCAAAGGTCATCCAGCCCAACCCCCTGCAGTCAGCAGGGACATCCTCAAGCAGATCAGGTTGTCCAGAGTCCAGTTGAGCCTCACCTTGAATTTGATGGAGTTTGCACTGTGTCCTGTCACTACAGACACCAAATGATTAAACATATAAATAAATAGATAGAAAAATAAAATCTCAAAGCAAAGAAAGAAATAAATAGATAAATAAATCAGACTCAAAAGCTAGCAAGTTACTGAGTCACTGTGCAGGGATGGTGGATGGCAGAGTCCCTAAATATTCCTAATTAATACTTTGACGATGTGATTCCAGCACTCCTGAAGTGATCCTGAAAACTGTTGTGGTGAGATGAGAATAGTTTCACTTCAGGGAATGGCAAAGGCACTGGCAGCTAAAAAATCTGCTCTAGAGCACATTCATTATCAAGCACAGCATCATTATTTAATCCATCCACTATTACATCACATTATTATTTACCCAGCCCTTTCTTGTTTCATTAACCATCACACACCTGAGCATACACAAGTCTCTGTGTGCTCAGATGTGCACTGGATAATTAAAATGATTTTCAATATTTGTTACATCTTTCCAAACATTACAACTGTTTTCCTGCTGTTGAGCTCATTCTTTTTTGCCTTAAACACGGGCTTTGATCCAAAGAAATGCAACACTGTGTGCAAGAGTGTCTTATTCCACAGTAATTAATCCACTTTGCACTCTTCACTGCCTTCCCCATTTGGGTGTGCATCTGCATATCACAGCAGAAGCCAGGCAGGAGCAGGTGAGAGCAGCAGTGGTGCAGGTTGCCACACAGGCATTCAGCACACACTGAGCATCCATGAACTTGCCAAGGATTCTGGCTACCTCCTCTGGATGAAATTATCCATTCACAATTCTCATTGTCATCCTCAGAATCATAGAGTGTTATGGTTGGAAGGGACCTAAAGGATCATACACTTCCAACCCCCCTGCCATGGGCAGGGACACCTCACACTACAGCAGGTTGCTCACAGCCACATCCAGCCTGGCCTTAGAAACCTCCAGGGATGAGGCTTCCACCACCTCCCTGGAAAACCTGTGCCAGTGTCTCGCCACCCTCATGGGGAAGAACTTCTTCCTAACATCCAATCTGATCTACCATTTCTAGTTTTGTTCCATTCCCCCCAGTCCTATCACTCCCTGACACCCTAAAAAGTCCTTCCCCAGCTTTCTTGTAGCCCCCTTCAGATACTGGAAGGCCACAATGAGGTCACCTCGGAGCCTTCTCTTCTCCAGTCTGAACAGCCCCAACTCCCTCAGTCTGTCCTCATAGCAGAGCAGCTCCAGCCCTCTGCTCATCCTTGTGGCCCTTCTCTGGACATGCTCCCCCAGCTGAGGGAGTTGGGGGCTATTCAGTCTGGAGAAGAGAAGGCTCTGAGGAGACCTAATTGTGGCCTTCCATTACCATCCCTTTGGTAGCTCTCCAAGTCATGGTGTGAAAGCAGAGGTGGTGTGCATTGCTGCTCAACCTATGGGCCAGTCACTGCTGATTCTCTTTCCATTTTTATTGAATGAAGACCTCAGAACTAATCTTTGCAGGACATGATACAAATACATCTACTCAGTGACATTTCCTTGCTTCTCATTATGTTTTGTGACCTTTTGGTCAGACAGATTTTAGCACGCTCAGGCAGTCCAAGAGGGTGCTCAGCACCTCTGGGACCACAGCAGGAGCTTTCAGCAGGAGAGGTAGTCATCATAGAATCAACCAGGTTGGAAAAGACCTCAGAGATCATCAAGTCCAACCTATCACCTAATACCTAACACCTCCTGACAACTAAACCATGGCCCCAAGTGCCACATCCAAGCCTTTTCTGAACACCCCCAGGGATGTTGACTCCACCAACTCCCTGGGCAGCACATTCCAATAGCCAATTGCTCTGTCTGGGAAGAACTTTCTCCTCACCCTGAGCCTAACCTTCCCCTAGAAGTCACAGGATCACAGGCTCACAGGATGTTAGGGGTTGGAAGGGACCTCTGGAAATCTTTGAGTCCAACCCCCCTGCCAGAGCAGGACCTTAGACTCTAGTGCAGGCTGCACAGGAGCACATCCAGACAGGGCTTCAAAGTCTCCAGCCACCTCGTGCAGCTGCTTTGGCCACATTCAGGTTCCTCAGCACACACAGAAGCTGAGGAAGTGTGAAGTGGGTAACAAGGTGGAAGTGTGAATCTCACATACAAGGATTTCCCTATTTTTCCTTCCATTTTTCCCCCTCACAACATCAGTTCTACAGCTAGAGTTTACAAGAACATTGGGAAATGGAAGAGTTGCCATAATTAGGCTTGAAGAGCTGTTGACAAACATATTTTCAACATGAAGCTTCAGCACCTGTGTAAAAACTTTCAGAAATAGCTCACAAACACCAGACAGAAAGATCACTGAGAAGAGAAAGCTGTTTGCCAAATCCCTGATGTGTCTCTGATTCAGGGTTACAAAAGGTAACTTCCATTTGCATTTTTGATCCCAGCTGTGATCTCTCAAGGCTTTACTAAGTTCAGTGATGATGAGGAATAAGGAGCAAAGGACATGGCTTAAATCTCAAGTATGCCACTTACAGGGCAAGCAGTAAGGCAGAAGAAATGGTGGTTTGCTTAGGAACTTGGAAGTTAAGTGACAAATAAATGTGCCATGTCCCAGTGCCACTCCTAGAGTGACTTTCCAGATCAGAGCCATACCTTAGCTTGAAAGCAAAAGATACCTCTGCCAAGTAATACATATTAAACAATGTGATGTTAATTACAGCTCATTAGTTTTTGTTGACTATGTCTAGCTAGCTCAGAAAGTGTCTAGGAGACAACAGCCTGGCCTGACATTCATCAAAGCTGATGGATGGAATGTCATTAATTTTAATGGGCTCAAAATGATCCCTTGAAAGGCATGTGTTTTACGAATGTAAGGTGTGCTTCCTCATTCCTTTGCCATCAAAAGATTTCTTTCTTGCATGCTTTTGTAGGCCCAGAAGTCTAGAAACAATCAGGCTGCTCAGGCAGGACCTGCCCTTCAATCTTGATGGAGCCACTGCTGCTGAGGTTAATGACAGGTATTATAGAAGCAGTTAAAATGTTGAAGTCTTGAGCAGCTGAGAGAAAGGTCTGACTTCCTTTCATGCTCAGGAGGTCACTAAAGTGAATTTAAAGCTGGTATGATGTCATTTACCTGCACCAAGTGGAGGCCAGTGACAAGCGGAGTCCCTCAGGGATCAGTCCTGGGACCAGGCTTGTTTAACATCTTTGTGGCTGACATGGACAGTGGCATCGAGTGCACCCTCAGCAAGTTTGCTGATGACACCAAGCTGTGTGGTGCAGCAGACATGCTGGGGGGAAGGGATGCCATCCAGAGGGACCTGGGCAGGCTGGAGAGGTGGGCACAAGCCAACCTAATGAAGGTCAACAAGACCAAGTGCAAGGTCCTGCTGCTGGGTCAGGGCAATCCCAGGCACTGATATAGGTTGGGCAGGGACTGGCTTGAGAGCAGCCCTGAAAAAAAGGACCTGGGGGTGCTGGAGGATGAGAAGCTCAACAAGAGCCAGCAGTGAGCAGCTGCAGCCCAGAAAGCCAAACACATCCAGGACTGCATCAAGAGAAGCATAGCCAGCAGGGCAAGGGAGGTGATTCTCCCCCTCTGCTCCACTCTCATGAGACCCCACCTGGAGCACTGTGTCCAGTTCTGGAGCCTGTGTTACAGGAAGGATCTGGAGGTGCTGGAAGGTGTCCAGAGAAGGGCCACGAGGATGAGCAGAGGGCTGGAGCTGCTCTGCTATGAGGACAGACTGAGGGAGTTGGGGCTGTTCAGTCTGGAGAAGAGAAGGCTCCAAGGAGACCTCATTGTGGTCTTCCAGTATCTGAAGGGGGCTCCAAGAAAGCTGGGGAGGGACTTTTTAGGGTGTCAGGGAGTGATAGGACTGGGGGGAATGGAGCAAAACTAGAAATGGTAGATTGGATTGGATGTTAGAAGAAGTTCTTCCCCATGAGGGGTGGTGAGAGCCTGGCACAGGTTTTCCAGGGAGGTGGTGGAAGCCTCATGCCTGAAGGTTTTTGCATCCAGGCTGGATGTGGCTGTGAGCAACCTTCTGTAGAATGAGGTGTCTCTGCCCATGGCAGGGGGCTTGGAACTGGATGATCCATGAGGTCCTTTCCAACCCTGACGATTCTATGACAGAACTGAATGACTTCTAAGTAAGAACCTGACATCGAATTAGCAGAGTTTGACAAGGACTGTCAAATGATTTTTGCAGAGCTCAAAGCACTCACTTCTGATTATTTGTGAAGGAAAAGTATCATAAGAGTATGGAAGTGGTTTGTCCAAGCTAGGCAGTTGAATAAGCTATAAGAAATAATATTTTATGCTGATCTGTGCAATAAATTCCAAGCAATCTCACGTCTGGAATTTCTAACCCAGAAGAGGAGCCCAATATTATCTCAGCAGAAGACAAAATGAGTTGAAGGAAAAGTTTTTGATAACAGTCGTGACCTCTACAGCTCTAAGGACATTTAGAAAGACAACATCAGCTTCTAGAAAAGGCTGGAATTCAAACACATTGCTGCCACACAAAGCTGAGAACTGGTGCTGCCATTTCTCTTGTCTCACCCAAGCAGGCAGCTCAGAGCTGTGGCTGCTGTAAAGGGGGCGTCGCTCCATAACATCCTAAAGTAACCTTCACAATCTCCCACAAAGGGGGAGGGAAAGAGTGAAATATTCCCATGGCAACAGAACAAGCTGGAATCTAGAAGACACATCACTTCTACACAGGCTGCACCTATCTCTGGGTCATCCTCAGCCACGAAAGGCCAAGGAGTGAAGAAGGCTGCAACTGGCAGAGTTTTTCCCTCTTTCACAGCCCCGCTCCAGCTTGACCACTCCTGAGCTCTCTCACAGCCAGCAGTTGCTTTCTCCTGCCTGCAAGGTTTCTTATGATTAATTTTCCTTTGCCAATTTGTGAGTCCCCAGTTCTCTTATCTCATTCTTGTTTCAGCCACAGCAGGGCTGGACACAGGTGTCCTCACACCGTGGTTGTTTTTAACCCCTTTCTTTCTTCAGGGGCTCGCTGTAGCTGTTCAGCTCTGTTTATGCTGGTGGTGGTAGGGCATGAGAAATGAAGCTCAACAGGTGGTAGGATTGCTAGTGGCAGCTGATTTATTATCATTAGCTAGCAGAAGGAAAGCAATGTTCAAGTAAAAAGTTTTTACCACACAGCAGCTGATGGGGCACTGATGCCTGTACTCAGCATGATTCTTAATTTAAACAGAGCCTCACAGTAATTATTCATCAAATGCTTTGCCCAAAGAAAGCTTTCTTGCTACAACCTCAGAGGAGAGAATATGTTAGCTCAAAGTCTGCAAAAGTCATACTGCTTTGGTATCTATGTAGAACAAAAAGAGAGAGAGAGAGATTCCTTTCCTTCATTCCAGAGTAAATCATGAGCAATGCAATGATTCCCACTGAGTAACATCAGACTGGGACTAAAGACATACAATAAACACATCAGCTTTACCACACTGGTGATTAAATCAGCCTGGTAGGAAATTTATTGATGGTATTAAAAAACACTGGAGCCTGGGAATGCTATAATCACATTTAGCCCTAGACCCCCCAGAAAAATCATATTTAACCATTCTTCTAACCCTAAATTTGTAATTCAATCAGGATAAGAATCATTAGACGGAATTTTGCCTTCTTTTTTTATCCCTAGTATTTGCAAATAAGTAAATCTTCACATTCAAGAAAGACAATATGAGGCTCACATTTACCTGCACTGAACTCCCAGTAGCAGTAATGACATTGGAACGACCTCAGAGGTCTCCTCAAACTGCAGGGTGGATCTATGCCAAGGAGACATGCAGGCAGGAGTGGCATTCTTGGGAAAATAAAGACAGTTTCATCCTCAGCCATGCTGTGTTTTCTCAAGTCCTTGGGGGAAGTGCAGAGATTTCTCCTTCTAACTACCCAAAGGAGGGGGCAGAGAGCAAGCTCCCCTGTCCCTCCAGCAGCCATGCAGAGGGTTGAGCTGCATCGCCTGAGGAGGCAGCCCAAAGCTTGCAGGGATGCTTCAGCAGACGGCAAGCCCCTGCACAGCCCTTACCTTGCCGCATTTAAAGAGTGCAGCAAGAGAGAAACTGTGGCCACTAAGGAATACCAGACCTGCTTCAGGTGCCCACTTGTTGTAAATCGTATCTCTTGCCCCTGTGATACTGCAAGGAGAGAATACAGAACCCAGGCTGGCACATACATGAGGGACAGCTTGTAGCCTCACATAAAAATAAACCACAGCAAACCTGAGGATGGAGCTAACTGAAGGTTAAGGAGCTGCTACATAATGGGTTTGCTGTACTGACTTCAGAGGGATAAGCTAAAGACAGGTTCCTGAGGAGCCACCATGCCTGTCTGTTATAATGGAGTGTGGCTTCTGGCAGAAACCACCCAAGCTGCTCCAGCAAAGTGGGCAGCAGAAGAAAGCAGCTCAGAATGATTTTGGAAGTGAGCCTCTACTCTGTAACTCTCCAGCTGAATCCTAAGCCCTTGATGTCACTATGCAAACTGCCCAAGCCACCTGTGAACCCAGGTTGGGGAAGCAGCAGGCTATTAATTCAGTGTTGTTCCTCTTGCTAAGTCCACTGCAGCTGCAGAGCCACTGCTGAAAACTGCTCCCCCCGTTCCTGGATTCATTAGTATGCTGCTCTGGTTTAAATGTCAGCAGCAGAACATGTAGTATATGATGAGTTTAGAGAGAATTTCAGGGAGTGAACTAAAATGAGCTCTCATGAGGAGCATGTGTACTGCTCTGGATGTTACAGTCATTGAAGCAATCCACTGGCTCCCTAAATATCTCCCCTTAAGCCTTAATGATGCAGGGGCACATCAGCATAATTAGCCAGGGTATTTTGCTGCAACTGCTTCATTCCCATCTCTTTTTCTGTTGTCTGGGTTTTGGGGTAGCTTGTCACTTGTTGATGTTCTGGGGCTACAGAAGGCTTGCTTTAGTACTGAAAATGAGAAAGAAAGTCAAAGCATCTCAGTGAGATAACCGAGCTGCCCCAAATTATTCCTGAATGAGAAAGTCTTACATCATGTTCACACTCATTTCAGTGTCAATCTCACCACTGACTTCCCCAGGAGCAGGTATAGGTTGCTGCAGGCTAAGCAACTGGCTTACAGTTATCAGGACAGTACACAACCTTGGAGTCAACCATCTAACACACACAGAAGCCAAAAATACTACCAAGCATTGATTCTGCAGAGCAAAAGCCCTGAAACACCTGGACCTTCTGTAATGGACTTCAGATCTTGAGTACTAACACATTGAAAGCCAGGAAAAGCAGAAAACATTGCAGCACTCAAACCAAACAAGTGCTATGCATTGGAGTGGGAGGGGCTGTGAGGGGTTTGGGGTGGTGGGGTATTTTTGCTATGAAGAGGATGAAACATAGCTGGCTTTAGAGAACTAAACAAACATTTCTGGGGCAGATCGTGCCATCTGGGCAGCTGGCAGGCAAAACAAAGTATTCCTCGTAAGGATGGATCCACTTTGCTATCAGCAAACCACTGAAATTAGGGAGGCTGTTAAACAAATAAATCAGCCTCTTATGACCTGCAGAAGCAGCCTGGGAAAAGGAGCACAAGAGTTGTGTGAGCTCTGACTGCTCTGGGATTTATATATCTGTGGGCGGTGAAGCCAGAAAGGGTTAGCATCACTGGGGTGCAGGCTGCAGGTCTCCTCTAAGTGTAACTAAACCTCACTTCAAAGCATGACATAGGGATTGGACTTGATGATCTGGGAACATCCCTTCCAACCCCTAACATCCTATGCCCCTATGATTCTTGACTTCTTGGCTGCCCTTGGGGAAGAAAACTTCACCACTGGTTAGCATATGGTCCCAGTCATCAAAACTAACCTGTTAACCATAAACCTTACTCCTTTGACTCTAACAGGCCAAAGACTTTTTAGCAGCTGACAGCATTCTCAACCTTCCTTCACCATCGAGTTTTAAGATCATAGAATCACAGAATGGTCTGGATTGGAAGGGACTTCCAAAGGTCATCCAGTCCAACCCCCTCTCTAGTCAACAGAGGCATCCCCAACTAGATCAGGTTGCCCAGAGCCCTGTCCAGCCTCATTTTGAATATCTCCAGGGAAGGGGCCCCAAACACCTCCCTGGGCAACCTGCTCCAGTGTTCCACCACCCTCATGGTGCAGAACTTGTTCCTAACATCCAATCTAAATCTGCTCTGCTCTAGTCTGAAGCCATTGCCCCTGGTCCTGTCCCTGCAGACCTTTGCAAACAGTCTCTCTCCATCCTTCTTGTAGCCCCCTTCAGGTACTGGCAGGCTGCTATTAGGTCTCCTTGAAGGCTCCTCTTCTCCAGGCTGAACACCCCTAGCTCCCTCAGCCTGTCCTCATAGCAGAAGACCTCCAGCCCCATGACCAATTTCAAGGCCCTCCTCCGGACCTGTTCCATCAGGTCCATGTCCTTCCTGTATGGAGGGCTCCAGTCCTGCATGCAGTACCCCACATAGTGTCAGAGATACAGTTTACAGGGGTTCCCTGTGCAGGTCCTTGGTGGGTGTTGGTCTCTTATCTCAAGTAATTAGCAGTAAGACAAAGGGGAAATGGCCTCCAGTTGCCAGTGAGGTTTAGATTGGATATTAGGGAAAATGTCTTTGCTGAAAGTGTGATCAGGCACTGGAACAGGCTGCCCAGGGAGGTGGTGGAGTTCCCATCCCTGGAGGTATTTAAAAGACACATAGAGGTGGTGCTGAGGGACATGGTTTAGCAGTCATAGTGTTGTTGGATCTACAACTGCAAAACTCATTTGTGCCAAGGGAATAAGCTCAAAGTGGCTCTCAAGCAGGGCTCCATCTATACCCTAGACCAGGCTGAACTGTGGTCATTCTGAGTGGGGGCAAGCACAGGACAAAATCAGACTGAGGTCCTGGGTGGTGAGGCACTTTCCAATGGTCCTGAGGTGCCAATCTGATCTTTACCAGGTATTTGTCCAGCCCTGATCTTTGTTAGGAGTATCAGGGAAGCTGTTTCTGCCACAGGTATCCAAGCAAAGCAGAGCCAGGGCCAGTAGCCACATCCAACCAAAAGCCCATAGCAGAGGGATGAGGCAAGTCCTAGTCCAGCTAGGAAGTAATCCACAGGTCAGGATCCGGTTCAGCCATCACCACTTCCATTTCTCACACCTGTGTTTGGGTGTAATTTCATACTTCCTGCAAGAACACATTGCAACTGCTACATCTTAAGCCTTATGAGATAATAGAAATGTCCCAATTTCATGTTCTGCATCAGCTATAAATGGAGCTGTCATGCAACATTCCATTTCTGACAAGAAACCAATAAACCAAGAGGAGAAAGAAGGGGAAAAGACATTTTTCTAAAAAACCAACCCAAAAAAGCAGTGATTGATGGGCACATAGCTGAGCTAGGATTGCCATGAATAATGTTAGTGACACAAGGTGCCAAAAGACAGAGGTACCAGAGAGCAGGATTTTATGATGAGATGTAAATTGTAATCAGGAGCAGGAGAGTTCTAGGAATTAAATCCTGCTAAGCATGGAAATGAAGAAAAAATAAAGCAGAACTATTCTCATTGTAATCAAGGTTTTGTTTTCCCTGGCATCTTATTTCGTGGCAGCTATCCTGCCTATAAATGATGGATTTTATTGTTTCTTTTAATTGACAAGTGAAAGACCTCATTAAGTGTTGGGCCTGATCCTATTCAATGTCTTTATTGATGATCTGGATGAGGGGATTGAGCCCACCATTAGTAAGTTTTCAGATGACACCAAGCTGGGGCCAGGAGTTGATCTGTTAGAAGGTAGGAGAGCTCTGCAGAGGGACCTTGCCAGGCTGAAGAGAGAGGCAGAGTCCAACAGGATGGCACTTGACAAGTCCAAGTACTGGGTGCTGCACTTTAGTCACAACAACCCCATGCAGTGCTACAGGCTGGGGTCAGAGTGGCTGGAGAGCAGCCAGGCAGAAAGGGACCTGGGGTACTGGTTGATGGTAGGCTGAACATGACCTGCAGTGTGCCCAGTGGCCAAGAAGGCCATGGCATCCTGGCCTGCATCAGGAACAGTGTGGCCAGCAGGAGCAGGGAGGTCATTCTGCCCCTGCATCTCAGCACTGGTTAGGCCACACCTTGAGTCCTGTGTCCAGTTCTGGATCCCTCAGTTTAGGAAAGAGGTTGAGGTGCTGGAATGTGTCCAGAGAAGGGCAACAAAGCTGGGGAGGGGCCTGGAGCACAGCCCTGTGAGGAGAGGCTGAGGGAGCTGGGGTTGCTTAGCCTGGAGAAGAGGAGGCTCAGGGGACACCTTATTGCTCTCCACAACTAGCTGAAGGGATGCTGTAGCCAAGTGGGGATTGGTCTCTTCTCCCAGGCAACCAGCACCAGAACAAGAGGACACAGTCTCAAGCTGTGCCAGGGGAGGTTTCAGCTGGAGGTGAGGCGAAAGTTCTTGTCAGAAAGAGAGGTTGGCCATTGGGATGTGCTGCCCAAGGAGGTGGTGGAGTCACCATCCCTGGAGGTGTTCCACAAAGGCTTGGATGTGGCACTTGGAGCCATGGTTTTGTTGTCAGGAGGTGTTAGGTATTAGGTGATAGGTTGGACTTGATGATCCCTGAGGTCTTTTCCAACCTAGTTGATTCTATGATTCTATAAACAAACCCCTCTCTGTGATGCTGGCAGCAGTCCCTGGTATTAACTCTGACAGAATGTTTGGGGGGGGGGTGTTAAATCTCATTTACTGCTCAACGTTTGGCGCTCACAGGTTAGATGTCTTGGGCCATCCCTGTCTCTGTACTCACTTTGCTTTCTGAGCAGGGTCCTCTAACATGTGAAGTACTGAGAGAGATTTGGAATGAAGCTGGAGGTGGGGAGATTCAGGCTAGATGTGAGGAGGAAGTTCTTCACCATGAGAGTGGTGAAGCCCTGGAATGGGTTATCCAGGGAGGTGGTTGGGGCCCCGTCCCTGGAGGTGTTTAAGCCCAGGCTGGATGAGGCTCTGGCCAGCCTGATCTAGTGTGGGGTGTCCCTCCCCATGGCAGGGGGGTTGGAACTAGATGATCCTTGTGGTCCCTTCCAACCCTGACTGATACTATGATTTGTAGGCAAAGGTTTCCTTCACTTCATTTCAACAAAATGAAAATACAGTGAAAGGTTTCAAGCAATATTAGAGCCTGTAAAATGTCTTTTGCCTTCTCCTGGAACATCAATTATTTGACAACACTAATAGAGATTAATGAGGTGTTTGAGGTAAAAACCTGTGAAATTTGGTTTAGAGGCTGACATGACAGTTTAATTATAGAATCATTCATTATAGAAGAGACATTCAACATCATCAGTCCTACCATTAACCCAGCACAGCACACGTCCCTAAGCACCACATGTGCATGTCTTTTACACCATTTCCCTGGACAGCCTGTTCCAGGCCTTGACAACCTTTCTGGGGAAGAAATATTTCCTGAGGTCCATCCTAATCCTCCCCTGGTGCAACTTAAGGCCCTTTCCTATCATCTTATCACTTGTTACTGGAGAGAAGAGACCCCCCCCATCTTGGAATAACCTCATTTCAGGTAGCTGTGGAGAGCAAGAAGGTCTCCTCTCAGTCTCCTTTACTTCTGGGTGAACAAGCCCAGTTCCCTCAGTCAGCCCTCTTAAGACTTGGGCTCTAGACCCTTCACCAAAAAGACAAGCTGTCCAAGCATAACATTCTAGTACCCAGCACAAGGCTACAAACAGAAATGGAAATCATAGAACCCAGGGTTGTAAGCCAAACCCAACCTCTTTATCTCCAAGTCCATGTAAACTCACAGTCATGGTGTTAGGTCATAGGCTGGACTTGATGATCTTAGAGGTCTTTTCCAGCCTCAATAATTCTGTGATTCTGTTCCTCTGAGCAGCAAGATGTCTATGGGATATCTGCAAAGGGGCTGTGACCATCTTACCCTGTTCTTCCTTCTAGTCTTCCACTTCTCTCCAGTAGAAGATCAGATCAAGCCATCAGCATCTTGTGTGAAAATGTGACTGTCTGCAGACATCTGTGTGCACTTGAGCACTTGTGCTCTCACAGGATGTTCAGGGCCAGAAGGGACCTCTGGAGATCCTCAAGATCAACCCCACTGCCAGAGCAGGACCATAGAATCCAGCACAGGTCACACAGGAACACATCCAGATGGGGCTGGAAAGTCTCCAGAGGAGACTCCACAACCTCTCTGGGCAGCCTGTTCCAGTTCTCTGTGACCCTCACAGTGAAGAAGTTCCTCCTCTCATTAAGCACCAAGCTTAAGGATTCAGCTATGGAATAAAAATCAGACATGAGCTGAAGGATCTGCCCCAGAAAAGGCCAAGTTGGAGGCTGCAGCCTGACTCGATGTGTGCAGAAGAGGGGCAAAGTTTTGATACCCAGGAGCACTGCAATGGCAGTGAACACAAATCTGCTCTAAATTATGAGGGATGTTAATGTTTGCTCAGAGGAGGGACTACATAAACCTTTTTTGAAGTACAATTCCCCCCCACACCCCCTTTTCAGTAGACTTTCATCTTGTAGTTCTTTCCTTACTCCCTAGAGTTAAAACTAAAGGAGAGGGGGTGGGAAAAAAATGAAGTCAACTTTTGTGTTCATGCCTCACACACAAATTATCTCCCTACAAGGTCGACATTGTGCACCTAGTTCTCCCATGGATTTCCTGCACTTGCTGCTATTCATTCATTCATTTTCTGGCTCATCACCTCTTCCTTCCAAGGGATTCAATGGCCCTCCTGTCTCCTCAAGGAACAGGAGAGCGCCTGAGTGCACAGGGATGACAAGAAGGGATGAATGGCTTGAGTTCCAACGTGGCTCTTCTTGCTTTACTTATCCCCCTGCTCCTTCTCCAGGGCCAGTGTGCATGAGGAAAGCAGGACAGGCACTGGGAAACCTTGCTCTCCAGAAAAAGAGCTCAGGGCAGATGCCAACAGGTGGTGTCACCGCGGGAAGAATCCCTCTGCACAGGAGGGTGCTGCTGTCTTCACACATCCTTCACACCCACTTTTTCTTGTCTCTGGAAAAAGTTCTTGCAGTTGGGCTTTCCTTCCCATATCAAAGAAGAAATTTTAACTACCACAGTGGTAGGAAAAACAAACCAAACCAACACCACAAACCAACACCAACCATCCTCATGGCCCTTCTCTGGACACCTTCCAGCACCTCCAGATCCTTCCTGTACTAGGGGCTCCAGAACTGGACACAGTGTTCCAGGTGTGGTCTCACCAGAGTGGAGCAGAGGGGGAGAATCACTTCCCTGGCCCTGCTGGCCACACTTCTCTTGGTGCATCAAGTGGCATCTATTCATTGCATTTGAAACTTGGTGTATTCCTAAGGGAACTGCTTACAAAGATGACAAGCCATCTGTCTCTGCTTCTGGTGTTTCCTCTGCTTCCACATCTATATGTTAAGGCAGAAATAATGTTTTCAACTCAAAAGCCTAATTTGGCCTGTAAATGGCAGATTTGTGGTGATCAAACCTAGTTTAAGACAGACAGTGAAGATTTTTTCCATCACCATTTGCTGACAGCAAATTCCTTACACCTAGCAGTAATGGCTCCCTGTGTGCCAGTCAGTGCCCCAGTATTTGAATTTGGTAAATTTTACCTTCACCAAGTCACAGAATCAATAAGGTTGGAAAAGACCTCAGAGATCACCAAGTCCAACCTATTACCTAACATCTCCTGACAACAAAACCATGGCTCCAAGTGCCACATCCAAGCCTTTGTGGAACACCTCCAGGGATGGTGACTACATCACCTCCCTGGGCAGCACATCCCAATGGCCAATCTCTCTTGCTGGCAAGAACTTTCTCCTCACCTCCAGCCTAAACCTCCCCTGGCACAGCCTGAGACTGTGTCTTCTTGTTCTGGTGCTGGTTGCCTGGGAGATGAGACCAAATCCCACCTGGCTACGACCCCCTTTCAGATAGTTGTAGAGAGCAAGAAGGTCTCCCCTGAGCCTCCTCTTCTCCAGGCTAAGCAACCCCAGCTCCCTCAGCCTCTCCTCACAGGGCTGTGCTCCAGACCCCTCCCCAGCCTTTGTTGCCCTCTCTGGACACATTCCAGCAACTAACCTCTCTCCTAAACTGAGGGTCCAGAACTGGACACAGGACTCAA
>CM026886.1:5289309-5322885 GCA_015227895.2 Colaptes auratus
CACCAGTGTGCTCTGCCAGGTCCCCGGCCAAAGGCTTTTTGTTCAGAGGCCAATGCAGCAAACCTGTCCTGGCTCCAGTGTCCCCGGTGCAAGTCCTGCTTCTAGGGGAGCACTGCCGGTGCTTCTGCTGTGCCTTATTTGGAGCTCAACACAGCAAACCTGGGTGAGGAAGCAATAAAAATGCCTCCAGCTGTCTCTACAGGCAAGCTGTCCTGCTGCTTCAAAAAAGAGGTAACCAGCCTGCCTCAAGGGGAGATGTCCTGACAAACCTCTCTGTAACCACAGGCCTGTCAGTGCCTTGTCTGGGAGCCATGCTGCTCACAGTCAAGCAGTTCACTTGCTTCAAAAACAGATTGCAGGAGGATTCAGAACTAATCCCCTCCCCAGCTCTGCAGTTCAGGCTCACCTACTTTCAGCTGTATTATCCTCTTTTTGAAGTAACATCTGAGGACTTTTTCTTTTGCATCCATCAGGAATCTTCTTCAATCCATCACTCTATTCTCTGAAAGATTTGACAGTGGTGTCCTCTGGGCTTGCTCTTCTTCAGTGCTTCCTTCCTCAAACCAGATTTCTGCCTCCCAATACTTTAATGAGGTTTTTGATTATTTCCTGCCCTCCACCCAGTGCTTTCTTTCCCCATCATTTCTGTATCCCTTTCTGATATCCAGTCTCTCCGTAGGCCAATGGCTCTTACCTGAATACTCAGTTTTGTGAATATCATTTTCCCCCCTTTCACTTTCATTTAAATGTGTTTTGCTCCCAAATAGCTCCAAACTGCCACAACAATTATTTCCTAGTGAGACTGGAAGAGATGCAAATCTTTCCAAATCACTGCATTCATCATTCCTAGCTTCCCATGTTACCTCTCTAATTATTTTGGGCAGCCAGCAAGACGAATGTGGGCTAGGAATAACCCAGCTTTCTGCCCTGAACACCTCTCCGAAGCAAAACCCTCCCTCTTCTCTCAGCTTTAATTTTCACACGCTGCATTTGCTGCCATGCTTCCCTCCAGGATGCCTGCCAAAAGAAGTTCTAGCTCTGTGTGAGGGCAGTGATTCTGATGGGTCTGTTGTTTTCCTGCATCCTAACACAAGAGGTGGTTCTGCCAGTGCAGGTGTCACCGCTGGCCCTGGGCATGTCTCTAACAGCATCCCAACAGCTGGACCCCTCAAGCTCTCCCTGCCCAGAGGTGGGTTCTGCAGGTGGCTCTCACAGGTCATTTCTGTATAGTATCACAGAAGCATAGAATCCATAAGATTGGAAAAGACCTCAGAGATCATCAAGTCCAACCTCTCACCCAGCACCTCCTGACTAGCTAAACCATGGCCTCAAGTGTCCAGTCCCTTCTTGAACACCTCCAGGGATGGGGACTCCACCACCTCCCTGGGCAGCACATTCCAATGGCCAATTACTCTTTCTGGGAAGAACTTTCTCCTCACCTCCAGCCTAAACCTCCCCTGGCACAGCTTGAGACTGTGTCCTCTTGTTCTGCCACAGGTTGCCTGGGAGAAGAGACCAACCCCCTCCCGGCTACAACCTCCCTTCAGGTGTTGTAGAGAGCAATGAGGTCTCCCCTGAGCCTCCTCTTCTCCAGACTAATCAACCCCAGCTCCCTCAGCCCCTCCTCACAGGGCTGTGCTCCAGACCCCTCCCCAGCCTTGCTGCCCTTCTCTGGACATGTTCAAGTGTCTCCATGTCCTTCCTAAACGGTCTGGGTTGGAAGGGGCCTCCAAAGTTCATCCAGTCCAACCCCCTCTGCACTCAGCAGGGACATCCTCAACTAGATCAGGTTGCCCAGAGCCCTGCAGAGCCTCACTTTGAATATCTCCAGGGATGGGACCCCAAGCACCTCCCTGGGCAACCCGTTCCAGTGTTCCACTAGCAGTGGAACAGCGTATCACCAAGCCCAGGATGTTTGTGCCCATCCTCTGTGGCTGCCTTTTGTCTCTCCAGCTTTTTTAGTCATTTCCTTGGGTTGGCAGTAAATCAGGAAATTCCCTAGGGACTGGGAAAGCTGCTCCCATGAAAGAGGCTAATCAGAGAGACAAGGATGAAAATATGGTAATGATATTTAAACCTGCAGTACTCCTCTAGCTCAGAGCTGCCTAGCTTGGCTCTTTCTGCGAGGCTCTACCTTTGTGGAGCAGGGAAGCCTGAGGTGAAGCAAGGCTGTAATCTGCAGCTCCTGCTTATCTGTAAAACACAAACCTGGAAAGAAAATAGCAGCCCTTCAGACTTGGCTTGATCTAACAAAGAAATACACTGTGGTAGACTTAGGATTAAATCCTTGAACAGTGGTAATTCTCCCATTACAGCACAAAGCATTTTCTTTTCTGTGGGGATATGCCCAGGAAAGAAAGGCTCTTTAGGAGAATTGATTAAAGACTTGAATAATAGCTTAAATATTTAGATTATCAGCCACTATCCCAGATCCAACCTCATAAGGGAAGAAAGAGACAGAACTTTTTTTCGAGAGCCAGAGGACTCAGGATGCTGAAGGCAGAAGTCCAGCTGGGTGGAAATAATGGAAACATGTCAGCTGCTCTGTCAGCTGGGCAATTTTTTATTGCTCCTATGAAAATGCCTCTGTTTCAATGCAGATGTTGCTGTTTCAATACAAGACCAAACTGAATAATTGCTCTCCTGCTGGTAAAGAATGAAAATCTACAACATGTAGATCATAGTATCATAGTATCAGTCAGGGTTGGAAGGGACCACAAGGATCATCTAGTTCCAACCCCCCAGCCATGGATTATTTTTAGCTTTAGTTTTTATTTTAACCTAAGGTCCTGCAGCTGGGTCAGGGCAATCCCAGGCACCAATACAGGCTGGGCAGGGACTGGCTTGAGAGCAGCCCGGGAGAAAAGGACTTGGGGGTGCTGGTGGATGAGAAGGTCAACAGGAGCCAGCAGTGAGCAATTGCAGCCCAGAAAGCCAACCAGAGCCTGGGCTGCAGCAAGAGAAGCAGAGCCAGCAGGGCAAGGGAGGTGATTCTCCTCCTCTCCTCTACTCTGGGGAGACCCCACCTGGAGCACTGTGCCCAGTTCTGGAGCCTCTGTTACAGGAAGGATCTGGAGGTGCTGGAAGGTGTCCAGAGAAGGGCCGCAAGGATGAGCAGAGGGCTGGAGCTGCTCTGCTATGAGGACAGACTGAGGGAGTTGGGGCTGTTCAGTTTGGGGAAGAGAAGGCTCTGAGGAGACCTTCTTGTGGCCTTCCAGTATCTGAAGGGGGCTACAAACAAGAAAGCTGGGGAGGGACTTTTGAGGGTGTCAGGGAGTGATAGGACTGGGGGGGATGGAACAAAACTAGAAATGGGTAGATTCAGATTGGATGTCAGGAAGAAATTCTTCCCCATGAGGATGGTGAGAGCTTGGCACAGGTTGCCCAGGGAGGTGGTGGAAGCCAGGCTGGATGTGGCTGTGAGCAACCTGCTGTAGTGTGAGGTGTCCCTGCCCATGGCAGGGGGGTTGGAACTGGCTGATGCTTGAGGTCCCTTCCAACCCTGACAATTCCATGATTCTGTGATTATGTCTAGAGCAGTATTATTTTGTGAACCTGTCACCCATAGTGATGTGCCAGGAGGAAGGGTGAGCACAATCATTTCCTCCTGAGGTGATTTATGAACTCAATGATCTTTTCATAGATTCATAATATTCGAGTCCAGAAGGGATTGTTGCATTTAGCCTGACCTCTATATCACATCCTTATAAAGCAGGAGCTGCTTCTACTGCACTAATCATTTTTGAGGCCTATGTTGCATACAATTACCAGTCTCCTGGATAAATACCAGCTGTTGGGATCCTTCCAGCTATGTCTTTTCCTGAAGAGGCTTCTGTATAATAGAAGGGGACTGATGATGCTCTCTTTGAAAGAGAATTCTGCTACAGAAGCCAGGAATGTAGAAAGGAGCTGCAGGTCCAGGGAGAATTAGGGTTTCTGGCACAGCTCTAAAACTAGTAAGGGTGAGTGTTGAAATGAAAGGATTTTCCCCAGTCTGGCAGCCAGTGTTTCACTTCATAGGAGAAGTAGTGGAGAAGGTAGCTTGTGGAGATCAGACAGCAGTGCCCCAGCGTAGGAAACATCTTCCTCAGTTTGCAGTAGCATTCAAGAGGAAGGATGCTTCTCTTCCCTCTCTTTCCTCTCCCCCTCCTCCCCCTCTCTCTACCCCTCTACTCTCCCCGCTCTCTCTCACCCTCATTCCCCCCCTCTCTCCCTCCTCCCCTCCTCCCTCCCTCTTTCCCCCTCCCATCTCTCCCCCTCTCTCCCTCTCTCTCCACTCTCTTCTTTCCTCTCTTCCCTCTCTTCCCCTCTCTCCCCTTCTCTCCTTCTCCCCTCTCCCCTCTCTTCCCCCCTCTCCCCTCTCTTCCCCCCTCTCCCCTCTCTTCCCCCCTCTCCCCTCTCTTCCCCCCTCCCCCCTTTCTTCCCCCTCTCCCTCTCTCCCCCCTCTCCCCTCTCTTCCCCCCTCTCCCCTCTCTTCCCCCTCTTCCCTCCTTCCCCCCTCTCCCTCTCTTCCCCCTCTCCCCTCTCTTCCCCCCTCTCCCCTCTTCTTCCCCCTCTCCCCTCTCTTCCCCTCTCCCCTCTCCTCTCTCTTTCGTTTTTACCTTGTGCCTGTTGTTTCAGCAATGAGCAGCTTGCCCATAACCACAGCAGCCAGCAATGATGTGATGGGTTTCTAATGGGCTAATCACAAAGGGTTATAAATGCCCTGCAGTGCAACTGTTTTTTTTGTAGGGCTTCTAACTAGTGCTGCCTATAATTGTTAAGTGCTATCAGTGCATATGCTGGAGTGCACACACGGGGAGGGGATGCAGTGCCCTGACTGCAGCGAGCAGTGAGGTTTTGGTTGTATTGGGCTTTACCAGGAGCCTCATGTGCTTGACAGGCAGCTGCTGCAGCTCTCCAAATGCTCATGCCAGTGCATTTTTGACACCTGCCTGCATAGATACAGTTCCACTAGCACATCAATATCAGATCATTAGCCAGCATCAGTTGGTAGTGGTTAGGGCTGCAGTTCCAAAAGCAGGGTGGCAATAGGATGCCTGCAAAATGAACCTCCCATTTTACCCTGTGTAGAGCGTGGACTGTGGTGGGGATTGGGCTGTGGCTGTCTCTCATTTCTGAATCCTCTGTTTTCCCTGAAAAATGAGCATGCAGTGACCTTTATCCCAGGCTCTTCCTGTGTGCCTTGTGCTTGTGAGGCTGTAACAAGCTCTCCTAAGAAGATTGCTTCTCTCTCCTGACATGCACCAGATGGGAGCCTCAGGTGTGGAGCCTGGACATGGCTGCTCCACCTTCTTTCAGGACTGCAACTGGGAGCTCTGATGGTTTCTCTTCTCCAGTCTGTGGGTTTGGGTGGGTTTTTTCTTACAAGTAATGAATGCAGCATTTGGTTGGGGCTCTCATCTTTTCTGAGTGAAATGCTTTCAACCTAATCTTGAACCTCTCTCTGGGAGAAAGATACTTGGGAGAAAAATATCTTCCTCCTCGTTTTGACACAGCCTCCTATATAGCCTGAATGTCAGGAAAGCCATTTATAGAGCATGTACAGTAATTGCATGCTGAATATTTCATCAGCTGCATTAACAGTAATGTCAGTAAAACCAGGTATAGATTTGGAAAGATCTCTTTTGATTAAATGTGGCTTTAGAGCTTCTTGTGTATAATAATAGCAGCGGTGTGCAGTATCATGGATGGTGCCGGGGGTTTCTGAGCTTAATAATTCAGCACATACATGTGCACACAGACAGATTTGCACTGAGATTTTGGACAAAGCAGGTGCTTTATATCTGGCACTGATCCCCTCATTACACCAAGATTAGAGTGGTGTGAAGTAGATTGCTCCAGCTCGAGCCACACGCTCTTCTTTCACAGCCAGCGCTTCAGGACTGCGCAGCCCCCTCCCATCCCTGCTTTGCTTACCATGCCACAGTTGGCAGCTGCAGGAAACAGCCATCAGAATAGCTGAGGAGTTTTCTACCAGGCTTACTTCATCCTCTCTGCTACAGTGCCACACGATATGTGGACATGAGGCAGAGAGGCTTGTTTTGAAACAGTGCTTCAATTCACTTAACTCTACTGCATTGTGGTAGGAGGAACAGAGAACAAAGATCTGCTGCCAGCTCTCGGTGGGGCTGAAACCCTGTGAGCAGGCTTGCAAATAAAAGAAGGAATTTATTGGCTGTGTCTTTAACAATAAATCTCTCAGACTTCATTCTCGTCTTAGAAATGAGAAATAAACTTTGCAAGAAGATCTTGTGTTAAATGGGAATGAGGAGCCCCTCGACAGCAAGTGTCATGGCTGGCTCATGATCAGCCTCTGTCCACCAGCACCCTCCTATTGCCTTTCTCCTACACTGTTCTCCAACAGGTCAGTCCCCAACCAATACATGGCATTGTTCTTCCTCAGATGCAAGACACTACACTTGTCCTTGTCCTATTTCATGGAATTTCTCCCTGCCCAACTCTGCACCCTGTCTAGGTGTCACCGAATGGCAGCACAGCCTTCAGCTGTGTCAGCCACTCCTCCCAGTTTGGCCAGCCTGTGCTCTCAATTAAATATGTATGTAGATAGAAGGGTTAGATTTATATAAAAGTCTTTTATACATGTATGTGTGTACACATTTATACACATTTCTTTAGTGAATAGAACAGAATACAAAATTCACCAGGTTGGAAGAGACCTTTGAGGTCATCGAGTCCAACCTGTCACCCAACACCATCTAATCAACTAACCCATGGCACCAAGTGCCTCAGCCAGGCTCTTCCTAAACACCTCCAGGGATGGTGACTCCACCATCTCCCTGGGCAGCACATTCCAATGGCCAATCTCTCTTTCTGGGAAGAATTTCTTCCTAGCATCCAGCCTAAACCTCCCCTGGAACAGCTTGAGACTGTGTCCTCTTGTTCTGATGCTGGTTACCTAGGAGAAGAGACCAACCCCCACCTGGCTACAGCCTCCCTTCAGGGAGTTGGAGACAGCAAGAAGGTCTCCCCTGAGCCTCCTCTTCTCCAGGCTAAGCAACCCCAACTCCCTCAGCCTCTCCTCACAGGGCTGTGCTCCAGACCTCTTCCCAGCCTCATTGCCCTTCTCTGGACACCTTCCAGCAACTCAACATCCTTCCTAAACTGAGGAGCCCAGAACTGGACACAGGGCTCAAGGTGTGGCCCAACCAGTGCTGAGTATAGGGCAGAATGACTTCCCTGCTCCTGCTGGCTCCGCTAGTCCTGATCTAGGCCAGGATGCCATTGGCCTTCTTGGCTGCCTGGGCACACTGCTAGCTCATGTTCAGCCTACTATCAACCCCAGGTCCCTTTCTGCCTGGCTGCTCTCAGCCACTCTGACCCCAGCCTGTAGCACTGCCTGGGGTTGTTGTGGCCGATGTGCAGAACCTGGCACTTAGATGTGTTCAATCTCCTGCCCTTGGACTCTGCCCATCTGTCCAGCCTGTTAGGGTCCCTCTGCAGAGCCCTCTAACCCTCTAACAGATCAACTCCTGCCCCCAGCTTGGTGTCATCAGCAAATTTACTGATGATGGACTCCATCCCCTCATTGGGGTGAGGGGTGGAGGAATTCTTGCTCAGCCCTGCATGGATAATGTGCTGCCTTCAAAACGTGCATAGAAGTTCTGGCCAACCTTTGCTCACTTTCTGTCCGGATCATCCATGCCACGTGCAGCCACTGTACATCTGCTCTGAGTTTTATAGGTGAGGAGAACTTATCCATCTGAGCAAAATGAAACTCAGCTTCAGTGCTTACTTATGATTGAAAGTGCAATTAGCTGGTTTATAAATGCAGTCCTCCTCATAAGAGTAGTGGAGCGAGAAATATATCACTCTGGTGCTTCTGGTCGTTCTGTTTTCTAGTCTGTTGGGGTGAGAGCAAATATACTTCAAGTTTCCTTCAGGCTTCTGTTTTCTTCACAGGCCTTGTGGGACAGCAGTTTCATGGGCAGCATGCAAATTGCAACACCAGTGGGACATGGCAGAAGTTAATTCTCAGGTTCTGGTTAGGTGACAGTTCCATTTCTGGATCTTGTATTACCTTAAATGTGCCTCCTGCTTTTGTGTAGGAATGACAGCTCCTCCTCACCCCCTACATGAAATGAAAGTTGGGTCTTGCAGCTCACAGTTGTGAATGATAAACTAATGCTTGTTTTAGATCTGATGGGGTTGCTCTTTAAAGATAGTCAGAAAGAGCAGTTAAAAAGAGACAGTTGTGGCTGACTTCACTGTTGAGAAATATTTAATGATGGAGCTCTTATAGAAACTCTAGTTTTTGGTTCAGTAGGAGGCATGGAGGTTGGACTCAATGATCTTACAGGTGTTTGCCAACTGCAAAGACTCTTTGATTCTGTACTTTGAAGCTAAACCATCATTGTACTACAAACTGATGTAGTAACTTAGTCTAATGCTGTCTTTACACTGTAAAACATCAGGGTTAGCTCTTGATTCAGAGGATCAGAGAATTGTTAGAGTTGGAAGGGACCTCAAGGATCATCCAGTTCCAACCCCCCTGCCATGGGCAGGGACACCTCACACTACAGCAGGTTGCTCACAGCCACATCCAGCCTGGCTGCAAAAACCTCCAGGGCTGAGGCTTCCACCACCTCCCTGGGCAACTTGTGCCAGTGTCTCACCACCCTCATGGGGAACACTTCTTCCTGACATCCAATCTGAATCTCCCCATTTCTAGTTTTGTTGCATCACCCCCCAGTCCTATCACTCCCTGACACCCTAAACAGTCCCTCCCCAGCTTTCTTGTAGCTCCCTTCAGATACTGGAAGGCCATAATATATGGGTTGGATGCTATGACCTTGAAGGTCTCTTCCAACCTGGTCCATTCCTTTCCTATTCTATTCTATTCTATTCTATTCTATTCTATTCTATTCTATTCTATTCTATTCTATTCTATTCTATTCTATTCCATTCCATTCCATTCCATTCCATTCCATTCTTCTTGGAGCCTCCTCTTCTCCAGACTGAATAACCCAAACCTTCTCAGTTCTAGGAAAGAGTTTAAAAAACACAAATCAATTGCTGTTGCTGCTCATCTGGAGGCTGCAATTAAGCAACTGGTAACTAGGAGGTGAGAAATGCTTACCACTGAGAAAAAGCAATCTCCATCTTGTCATCAGCCTTTTAGAGCTGGTTTTAATACTCATAGCTAAAAAGGAAGTAAATCAGTACAATCCTCAATAATTACTGGCTTTGCCTCTCTCTGTGTGGGAATGGTGTGGTAGCTTCATCACAGTCCTTCCTGGAATTTTACTCCATTTAATGAGGGGCCAAGTTTATTGTTTAAATGCTCTGAAGAATTTGGCTTCCAGTCCTGGGAGTTTTCCAAGCTGTAAACTGTTGATCATCCTTTCAGGCATTGCTTGAGGTATGGGCTCCTCAAGCCTAATTACATCTCTTTCTGATAGAACTGCCTGATGAGCTCATTCCAACAGTCTGCATCTGCCGTGTAGCTTATTTCTCTCTGCCTAATTCGGCTAAGAAATCCTGAAAAGTGGATTTGGTGGATCTAGGATCGCCTTTGGTTCTGTGTAAGTGGATGTGGCAGTGCTTCATCTGCTTTGCTTCCCTCCTCTTAAAGGCAGTTTCAACCAATATTCTTGGTGCTGTTTTTCGCTCCTTCAGTAGTACAATAATTTCTCCACTAACATTGCCTAGTTTCCTTCCACCTTCCTGAACTGATGAGGAGATCTTCATAATTTGAACAGAGATCTTTTCTTCCACACAGTTCCCCTTTATTTTTACCCCCTTTTTCTTTTTCCCTTTCCCCATCACCCCTTTTGCTTTGCTTTCCCCTTTTGCTTTGCTTTCCCTTTTTGTTTGCTTTCCCCTTTTGCTTTGCTTTTCCCCTTTTGCTTTGCTTTCCCCTTTTGCTTTGCTTTCCCCTTTTTGCTTTGCTTTCCCCTTTTTGCTTTGCTTTCCCCTTTTTGCTTTGCTTTCCCCCTTTGCTTTGCTTTCCCCTTTGCTTTGCTTTCCCCCTTTGCTTTACTTTCCCTTTTTGTTTTGCTTTCCCCTTCTACTTTGCTTTTCCCCTTTTGCTTTGCTTTCCCCTTTTTGCTTTGCTTTCCCCTTTTTGCTTTGCTTTCCCCTTTTTGCTTTGCTTTCCCTTTTGCTTTGCTTTCCCCCTTTTCTTTGCTTCCCCCTACTTTTGCCATTCCCTCCCTTTTGCTTTTCTTTTTACTTTATGTTTTGGTTTTTCTCCCCCCCCTCCCCTTCTCTATTTCCCCCCCGATGTTTCTCCCTTTTTTGTTTTTCCTGTCCCTTTCTAGCCATGCCATGCAACTTTCCTTGCCAGGCTACATTTGCCACACCCCACAGCATCACCTTGCTCACACCTCCTGCCTTTTTTTTTGTTTGTTTCTACCTTCAGCCACCCCTTTGATTTTATCCTTTTGCCTG
This sequence comes from Colaptes auratus, assembly GCA_015227895.2. Classification (NCBI taxonomy): domain Eukaryota; kingdom Metazoa; phylum Chordata; class Aves; order Piciformes; family Picidae; genus Colaptes; species Colaptes auratus. The sequence continues at coordinate 5,299,723 of CM026886.1, forward strand.
GGAGAACGCTGAAGCTCTGTGAACTGCCTCAGTAGAACTCAGCAGACCTGGGGGTGGATGCTATCCAGAAGCTCCCATTGTGTCGAATCCATATGTGCTTTGCCATGCAGGATTAGGCTCAGACACATCCTCAGCATTGATGTGAATGTGGCAGGAGGGATGTTGCAGGGATCCTTAGGAGAGTTCTTGATGCATCAGGAAGAGTAATCTGAATCCTGTCCACGCCACATCAGGTTCAGAACAGGCACTCCAGGGGTGGGAATGAACCATTGCTGACAGCTCTTTGAAAAGAGGAGATGTGCAGCAGTAACTAACAGTGCTGGGTGCCATCAGGAAGGGCACTGAGAGCAAAGCCTTAGGAATTGCTTTACAACTGAGTAAGGTGTGAGGAAGATATCATCAAAGTTAGCAAAATCATGAATCAGGTGGATACAGAACTATTTCTCACCAAATTCTGTGCTGCCACTGGGTGTAGGAATTCATGAAGCTAGTAGGAAATGAGTGTTAAGAGAGGTGAAAGAGATTATTCCAGCATGCAGTGAACTTCTAGGATGGGTTGCCACAGGGGGTTGTGGAGGCTCATGGTGTCAGCAGGTTCAAGACAGAGTTAAACACATTTAATTCCAGCCAATGGGTCTGAAGTGAATATCAAGAGTGCAGGCAGAGCAGTGCTCTGTCCCTATCATGGGCTACTACAGGGGCAACAGTCTGCTGAGAGCAGCCAGGCTCACATACTCTCCCTAAACAACATCTCCCACAGCCATGGTCCAAGGCAGTGGATTTCTGGACTGGACAGACCATAGCTGCATCCCCCGAGAGCATTTCCTTTTCATCCAGGCCACAGTGCTCCCAGTGGTCCTGCTGTGTTCAAGCACTAGCCTGGCTCACTGTCACACAGTCATGTGCCATGCAAGTTTCCATCCCTCCGCTGCTGCTTGCTGGTCAAAATCAAACCTTTTGGAAGCAGGGGTCCCACCTCTTGCAGGCATTTCCCCCTCTCTCATACAGTGCAGCCCACGTTTTGGCTTGGTCCTTAGGTGCTGCTGTGATGTATGCTTCTAAAAACATTTGTGCCCTACACAAATGGATTTAGGTACACAGTGCACATGAGTGTGTAGGGTTTGTGTTCTCCTTGAAATGTCTGGGCACAGGTGACTAGTGTGAGGCAAGCAATGAAATTCATGGGTTTCAATTGCTAAAAGAGGCTAAACCTCCCCTGGCACAGCTTGACACTGTGTCCTCTTGTTCTGGTGCTGCTTGCCTGGGAGAAGAGACCAACCCCCACCTGGCTACAACCTCCCTTCAGGTAGTTGTAGACAGCAAGAAGGTCTCCCCTGAGCCTCCTCTTCTCCAGGCTAAGCATCTCAATGTCCTTCTTAAATTGAGGAGCAAAGAACTGGACACAGGACTCAAGGTGTGGCCTAACCAGTGCTGAGTACAGGGGCAGAATGACCTCCCTGCTCCTGCTGGCCATGCTATTCCTGATGCTGGCCAGGATGCCATTGGCCTTCATGGTCACCTAGGCACACTGCTGGCTCGTGTTCAGCTGCTGTCAACCAGTACCCCCAGGTCCTTTTCCTCAGGTCCCTTTCTGCCTGGCTGCTCTCCAGCCGCTCTGTCCCCAGCCTGAAGTGCTGCTTGGGGTTGTTGTGGCAAATGTGTAGAACCCTAAAGCTATCCCCCAGGCCAGCACTGTAAGTGCCTTTCATCTTGCTGATGTCAGCCCACTTCCCTTTTGGCTTTGCCCTGTCACAGTGTCATTACTATTTCCAACCCCCCTCCACTGTATCTTTAATGATCTACTAGGTTGACCTGCATCATTTAAAGTATTTTTTCATGATAGTGATTTTCTCATTTAGGCCCCCAGGAGATCTCAATATGTAATCAGTTTTCTCTAACAAATGACCTCCTTTAACTTAATTAGTTCCAAATTAATTTACTGGCCTCCAAGATATTGAATGACTGAGAGTAAAATACAGCAAAGAAAATAATAAATGAGAGTCCTCTTTCATTTATGGTCAAGGCAAACATTAATTAAAGCCCACATTCCTGTGATAATTTTGTTCACAGCTGAATTTAATAAAACAAACCAAAGGAGGAAGGTTTGATGGGCTGTCACCAGGCTTCAGCTGAGGGTGGGGATGGGATTACAGGCTTCCTGGGTGTGCAGCATCTTCAAGAGGCTTCATTGTGCCAAATGCTTCACTTCTTTTGCAGCTTCCTTCATCTTTTAGGGAGTTTTTACATGAGCAGGCCAGGAAAGAGCTACTGTCTACAGGCAGAGAAGGAGCTGAGGGAGCTGGGGTTGCTTAGCCTGGAGAAGAGGAGGCTCAGGGGAGACCTCATTGCTCTCTACAGCTACCTGAAGGGAGGTTGTAGCCAGGTGGGGGTTGGTCTCTTCTGCCAGGCAACCAGCACCAGAAGAAGAGGACACAGTCTCAAGCTGTGCCAGGGGAAGTTTAGGCTGGAGGTTAGGAAGAAATTCTTCCCAGCAAGAGAGATTTGCCATTGGAATGTGCTGCCCAGGGAGGTGGTGGAGTCACCATCCCTGGAGGTGTTCAAAAGAGGATTGGATGTGGCACTTGGAGCCATGGCTTAGTTTTCAGGAGGTGCTGGGTGAGAGGTTGGACTTGATGATCTCTGAGGTCTTTTCCAACCTTGTTGATTCTATGATTCCTTGCTTCTGTACTGAGGGCTTTAGGGAGGATGTGCTTTCTGCTGGCTAGCAGTGCTCAGCCATGTGCTCCTGCTGCCTGTGCACGTCAGCTTCAGCTCTGGGGCTGTCTGTCTTATCTTGGCTTCTCTCCTAAGAGATCTGCCTCCCTTTGGAGGCGTGCAGGTTATTTACAGAGGTAGCTCTGCTGCCTGCCCCTTACCCTTTAAGGCTTTGCATGTTTCCATTTTGGAAATGTGCTGCAGCAGGCCATGGCCTGGTGATGGCATTTTTCTTCCTGTCCCTTGACAGTAGGCATGCTTGCACTTTGCACTGCGCATGGGGTGGCTGAGGGGCTGTGTGGAATGTCTGCAGCAAAGAGCCAGCAAGGTTTGGCTTGGGGGGTGATTCCTGGGAAAGTCCAGCCATCTGAGGGAGGGTGTTCTCCTTGCCTTGCTCTGTCCCCCTCATCACTCCTCTGTTTTTCTTTTCCCAAAGGCATAATCAGAAGGTGCAGACAGTTCAAACTAAGCTTCCTTCTTCTTTTTATTTAACACCATGCTGTTGGCCTGCCAAAGGCTTTCTGGCAGTTGCTGTAATGTGTGTTGGAAACTGCACTGCCAGAAGCTTCACCTTTGCTCTGGTCTCTAGATGAATAAGTAGGTTTGGTAAGGCTCCATCCATGGCTTGGATGCCCAGTGTGCTGGAAGCAGAAGCAAGCTGGACCCTCTGCCCACACAACTCCCTCAAACAATCTTCTGGTGTCAGTAGTCGTAGCTGTGGAGGCAACTTTCTGACTGTGCATGACTGAAAGCCTCTTCAGATACAGATTTTGGATTTCCATGAAGGTTTGTTCCTCCATATGTGTGGAAGATCTTAGGAAGAAGTTCTATACCGAGAGAGTGATTGCCCACTGGAATCAGCTGCCTGTGGAAGTGGTGGAGTCACCTTCATTGGAGGTGTTCAAGAAGAGGCTTGATGGGGTGCTTGGTGCCAGGGTTTAGTTTTTTAGTTGTTTAGGTGGGTTGTATTGTACTGTATTGTACTGTATTGTACTGTATTGTATTTAGGTGGGTTGGATTGGTTGATGGGTTGGACGTGATGATCTTGAAGGTCTCTTCCAACCTGGTGTATTGTATTGTAAGTAGAAGGTCCAGGGCAGATACAGGGTCCTGATGAGCAGCAAGGTCTGTTGAGCCCGGAGGTGCCGGGCAGCTCATGCTGGTGGCAAGCAGCATGTCTATGGCAGGGTGTTGCTACTGATGCTGTGTGCTCACTGTGACCAGAGCCAGCAGTGAGTAACCAGTAATGCAGGTGAGATGGCCTTGGGTGTTCACGCTGCCCCCAACCTCCTCCCAGCTGCTGCTTTGGCCGCTGCCTCAGCCAGCCAGCCCAGCTTGCTGCGGGGTGGGTTTGTGCAGACCTGCCTTCATGGCAGTTTAGACTACGATTTGAGCTGACCTGGCCTGGAAAAAGGCAGAATCACAGGGCAGATCCTGTCCTGTCAGCAGTATACTGGAGGTGGTCACCTCCTGTGGAAGAGCATTGCAGATCTCCTGTGAAAGCACCTCAAAGCACTCTACCAGGGTTTACGGGAGACTGCTGGTCCTGTGGCTGGAGCCCGAAGTGGTCATGCCCTCAGCCTGAGTCCAATGGGCCTTCTCTTTCCTAAACTGTGCCAGCTGGCAACAGCTGTTTTCCCAGTTGGACAAGTCACTTTATACCTATTTTGTAGCTGATTTGTCCCTCAGAGAGCCAGGACGTTTGAGAACCAATCTGTTTGGCTTATACATAATTGGTTTACTAGCCCCAGAAGTATTACTGTTCAGGCAATATCCCAGGAGTGTCTCTGAGGAGCATCCTTTATCCCTTTATCCCTCTGGGTCCAGTTGCATTTTCCACACCACTGAGCTGAAAGGAACAACTGACCCACCTCACCCAGGCTGGGAGGTGTCACTGGTGTGGGGCTGTAGAGGCTGCTGCTGCTGCTCTGCTCTTTGGCTGGACATGAAGTGTTGTTCTGAAGACTTCTGAGAAAGGAGACCTGGAACTAAAGAGGGATTAGATAGAATCAAGGAATCAACCAGGTTGGAATAGACCTCCAAGATCACCCAGTCCAACCTATCACCCAGCCCTATCCAATCAACTAGACCATGGCACTAAGTGCCTTGTCCAGGCTTTTCTTGAAGATCTCCAGGGACAGGGACTCCATCACCTCCCTGGGCAGCACATTCCAATGGCAAATCACTCTCTGTGTGAAGAACTTCTTCCTAACATCCAGCCTGAACCTTCCCTGGCACAACTTGAGACTGTGTCCCCTCATTCTGCTGCTGGTTGCCTGGGAGAAGAGACCAACCCCCACCTGGCTATAACCTCCCTTCAGGTAGTTGTAGAGAGCAGTAAGGTCTCTCCTGAGCCTCCTCTTCTCCAGGCTGAACAACCCCAGCTCCCTCAGCCTCTCCTCATAAGGCTTGTGTTCCAGGCCCAATAGGTCCAATGGCCTTGTAAAGTTTTCTCCTCTATTCATAAGAATGAAGTTTGTAGAGGGATTCAGGCAATCAGTTTACATCTCTTGAAGGAGAAAGAGATTGAAAACACTAAAGGAATTTATTGCCTTTTACATTTGGAGATGAGGGAGAATGTAAGTAGCTCTTGAATTTAACTACCTGCAAAGGCAAATAAAGGAAACTCTAATATTGCACAGAGCCCTAATCCACTCTACAATAATTGCATTTTCTGTTTCATTGTGGAAAATAGGAGTCACTGCTGCCTTCTGCCTAAGCACTGGCCCATAAAGCAGCATCTGATAAAGAGCATTTCTGATGAAACTTTTCCCCCCTTTTCTTCTTCCTTTCTTAACAATTTGCATAAAAGATTCAGGCAGGAATTCTCCCTATGCCTCCTATCACAGCATTCCAAGCTTTCAATGCAATAAATGTTTTGCCTGCAAGGCCTATATCTAATATGGGTTCATTCTTAATGTCTTTTCCCATTTTCCTGTTAGTCCAGGAAACCAAAGTGATTGTAATCAAATGAGTATGCTCAATATATAGCTTATATGACTACAGGCTGGCTTTCTCAGTCTGATTCAAATGCTCTTAGAGAACAGGAGAGATGATTCAGGAGCTGTTCTAAGAGGAGCCTTGCTTCTGGCAAAAGCTGCTCTTAGGCAGAGTAGAAAAAATAAGAGCTGGCATCTGAGAAGAACATGGAAAACAAAATGTGCTAATATCTGCTCATTCCATGAGGGCAAAGCCACTGACACCGATGCAGCTTAATTGCCCCCTTCTGCCTGTGAGAGGGTTTCAGAAGAGCCCTGGAGAAGTTCATTGCATGAAAAGAATATGAGAGAGAGAACTTGAGCTGCAGCCAGGCCACAAACCCATCCTGTTCATTTCTCCCTCCAGCAAAAGTAATTCTCATTCTGCAGGATGAATCATTGATGGCTTGCTCGTGTGGGCAGCCTGATTGCCTGAGCTATTCTGGGTGGGACAGATACTGCTCTACAGGTATTGTGGAGTATTTCTTGTGCTCAGATCCAGGCAGCTTCTGAGAAAAAGCTAACTTTTTCCTGCCATCATCACCTGAAGCACGGCTTCACTTCTCTCTTGGAGCAGGCTCCCCAAGGCAGCTCTTGGGATAGCAGTCCCTTTCCTCTGCCTGGAGAGCTGACAGCTCGTCCATGTGAAAAATTGCTATCAGCTAGAGCCAGGCCAGCCAGCCATCCCCACATGGCTCTGCGAGGGGAGCTGGGAGGTGCCAACACCAACAGCAAAACGCCTGGACCCTTTGCTGAGAGCCTGTGTCGGCTTTCTGCCCTCCCAGCCTGCCTTAGCTGTGATCTCTGTGCCTCTGCTGATCCTCATCCTCCTATCAGAACACAAAGGGCTGAGCCTGCAGCGGCTTGTTACAATACAATATACCAGGTTGGAAGAGACCTTCAAGATCATCGTGTCCAACCCACCCACCAATCCAACCCACCCAAACAACTAGATCATGGCACCAAGCACCCCAGCAAGTCTCCTCCTGAACACCTCCAATGAAGGTGACTCCACCACCCCCCCAGGCAGCCCATTCCAATGGGCAATCGCTCTCTCTGTATAGAACTTCCTCCTAACAGCCAGTCTAAACATCCCCTGGCGCAGCCTGAGACTGTGTCCTCTTGTTCTGGGGCTGCCTGCCTGGGAGAAGAGACCAACCTCTTGCCCGCAGCTGAGAAAGCTTTGTAGCAGTTTACATTTAGCTAAGGATTTTCACACCTTTTTTGTCCCTGCTTCACACACACACACACGTACTAGTGCCTCTGTTTTATTAGCTACTTGTAAACACCTGAATAAGTTATGCAGATACGATTGATTGTTATGCTTCTAGAGGCACTGCTGGTATTCTAGACACTTTGTGCTGGCCCTATTGAGTCTTACCACAGAGGGGAAATTCATATATTTTACCCTTCAGAAATGCCAGAGCTGTTCTCTGCAGCTGTCAGTCTGAATTTAGGCAGAGGTATTGCCCTGACCCTATCATACCAGCAGAGATTTTGATTGCACGTTCAGGATACAGTTCTGTGCACAGGGGTTTTATCTCCAGGGCTGTACAAAGGAGAGTTTAGAGTGGATGGAGTGTTTCTCTTGTATCAATTCATTCTTATGTACTCCAGAGGCTGAAGTGAGCTTTCAATCCAGGTGTGCTCCATGCAGACTGTCTTCACAGGGGTGAGTTTCAGCCACCATGACAATAGATACCTAGCCTAACTGATAACAGAAAATGGCTTTGTAGAGGACTGAGTTTCTCCAGAGATGCACTAACTGCCTGCTGCTCCAAGGACAGGTGAATAATCCTTTTAGCCCATTGCAGGATAAAACCTCCAACATTTAAGACCCACTTTGGCACTGCAAACCCTTAAATGTAATGGACTCTGCTGCTGTAAAATGATGTAGCTCCAGTGGCATCAACCCTTTGGAGCTGGAGCCTGCGGGATTGAAATGGGACTCTGCAGATTTACATGAGAATCTGGCTGCATCTCCTTACAAACCAGCCTTTGGTGGTCTCTTGCCAGCAGGAGCAGGGAGGTCATTCTGCCCTGTACTCAGCACTGGTTAGGCCACACCTTGAGTCCTGTGTCCAGTTCTGGGCTCCTCAGTTTAGGAAAGAGGTTGAGTTGCTGGAAGGTGTCCAGAGAAGGGCAACAAAGCTGGGGAGGGGTCTGGAGCACAGCCCTGTGAGGAGAGGCTGAGGGAGCTGGGGCCTGCTTAGCCTGGAGAAGAGGATGCTCAGAGGAGACCTTCTTGCTGTCTACACCTACCTGAAGGGAGGTTGTAGCCAGGTGGGGGTTGGTCTCTTCTCCCAGGCAACCTGTGACAGAACAAGAGGACACAGTCTCAAGCTGTGCCAGGGGAGGTTTAGGCTGGATGTTAGGAAGAAATTCTTCTCAGAACGAGAGATTGGCCCTTGGGATGTGCTGCCCAGGGAGGTGGTGGAGTCACCATCACTGGAGGTGTTTAAGAAGAGCCTGGATGAGGCACTTGGTGCCATGGTTGAGTTGATGAGATGGTGCTGGGTGATAGGTTGGGCTGGATGATCTCTGAGGTCTTTTCCACCCTGGTTCATTCTGCATTCTATATTATAAACATGCCTAGGAAGAGTGAAAGCTGAAATGAGAGCAGTGTTTAGAAATACTGCAACTACAGCTCTCTGCCATCATCACTGTAATTAGGACTTTGCCTGCTTTGCTTCGCTGTAAGGCCTTTTCTGCATTATGGCTGGATGGTGACATATGAAGCAGATTTGCCCTTATTAGCTATAAACATTCCAGCAGAGCAGAAAAGAGCCCACAATACAGATCTGTGCCCTAGCATAAAACATGCTCATGACTTGTGACAATTAGCAATAATTTGTCATTTTGTGCTGTCTTGAATTCAGAAATGGCCAAACTGTAGGATGAAATACTACCAGCATGTGTGCTGTGGCTGCTTTGCACAGCAGCTGTCTTCTGCTCTAAGCAGCAGTGCCTCCTCCTCTCCCAGAGCCAACCTAGGATGCTCAGTAGGAATTACCCTCTGGTCTGTGCACAAACCTGGGAAAGGAGAGGTCTCCCTTTTGGGGAGTGGGGAATAAATCTCATATGAGCAGGATTTTTTTGCTGTAGATTTAGCCTAATGATCTAGTCAGCCTTTTACCCCACCCAGGGACTTGCTTTCTGTAGAGCACAGCAGCATCTCTCTTGCACGTTGAAGCTGGTCCTAGAACTGAAGTGAGCATCATCCTCTTTCTTGGCTGGCAAGGATACCCTAGCACTGAAGTGAGCAGAAACCAGAGTGAGTGGTGTTGTCTTCACACAAATCACTTGAGATGAGTCTTGCCAAGAGCAAACCATGATGCTGTCTGGAGAGAAATCACTTCAGGTGGTACTGCCTCACAGATTTTGTCATGTCACTCACCAAAGATCCTTTTTTCCCCCTTACTAAATGTGAATCATATCTAATTTTTTTCTCCCCCAAACCTTTCCTAAACATTGGGCCTACAAGAAAGCTGGGGAGGGACTTTTGAGGGTGGCAGGGAGTGATAGGACTGGGGGGGATGGAATAAAACTAGAAATGGGTAGATTCAGATGGGATGTTAGGCAGAAGTTCTTCCCCATGAGGGTGGTGAAACACTGGCACAGGTTGCCCAGGGAGGTGGTGGAAGCCTCATCCCTGGAGGGTTTTAAGGCCAGGTTGGATGTGGCTGTGAGCAGCCTGCTGTAGTGTGAGGTGGGGGGTGTGGAAGTGAGGTCCCTTCCAACACTAACAATTCTAGGATTTGGACTTGATGATCTTTGAGTCTCTTCCAACCTTGGTGATTCTGTGATTCCCTTTTCCTTGCTCCCCTGAGCTATCAGTGTTTTGTGAAGATCTTAGTTTTTAAAATAGAACCTTGCTTTGAGCCTCTTTGATTGTTGTAAACTTATTTAGAACAAACTTGCTTATTTTTAAACAGTTTGCTAGCTGTGATGAGCTGGAGGAGTGTAGTGCTACACTACCTACTATGGTTATGCACTGTGTGAAGCTGCAAGGAAGAAGGGATTCCTGGATTACAGATCTTGTCACTGCCTTGAAAGAGAGCCCAGCCTGAGCAGTGGTTTGCTCTGGCTTTTGAGAACTTCATTAGCTGGAAGTCAGTGAAGGTTTCTGGCATTGACAAAGGTTTGAAAGATGTTGAAAGACGCTCTAGCCTGCGGGCTTGGCTTACTCCAGCCTTACACCAACAAGTATTTGCTGGGTAAAATATTTATAACAACTGAGGAAGGTCTGTTTCAGGTCAAACATATGGGTTGAGCCTAGGCAAAGGCCAGAGTGATTCAGTGCTTGTATCAAGTCACCTGTGAATCTTTGTTCAATCAGCCCAGTTTCTAGGGACCTGAACCCAGCAAGCTTATTTTCCCCTCTGGTTTTTTTCAGTGCCCAATGAGTCTTCCTTTCTCTCTCCACCCAGTAATACTTGTGTCTGCAGCAGTGCTCTGTGCTTTTCATAGCATCAGAATTGTTAGGGCTTGGAAGGGAGATTGGCCATTAGAATGTGCTGCTCAGGGAGGTGGTGGAGTCACCATCACTGGAAGTGTTTAAGAGGAGACTGGCTGAGGCACTTGGTGCCATGGTTTAGTTGATGAGATGGTGTTGGGTGATAGGTTGGACTTGATGATCTCAAAGGTCTTTTCCAACCTGGTCTGGTCTATTCTATTCTATTCTATTCTATTCTATTCTATTCTATTCTATTCTATTCTATTCTATTCTATTCTGTCAGGTTGCTCAGAGCCACATCCAGTCTGGCCTTAAAAACCTCCAGGGATGAGGATTCCACCACCTCCCTGGGCAACCTGTGCCAGTCTCTCACCACCTTCATGGGGAAGAACTTCTTCCTAATATCCAATCTGAATCTACCCAGTTCTAGTATTTTTTTTCCATTTCCCCCAGTCCTATCACTCCCTGACACCCTCAAAAGCCCCTCCCCAGCTTCCTTGTGGCCCCCTTCAGATACTGGAAGGTCACAATTAGGTCACCTGGGAGCCTTCTCCAGACTGAACAGCCCCAACTCCTTCAGTCTGTCCTCCTTGGAGCCTTTTCTTCTCCAGACTGAACAGCCCCAACTGCCTCAGTCTGTCCTCATAGCAGAGCAGCTCCAGCCCTCTAATCTTCCTCATGGCCCTCTTCTGGACACCTTTGTTCCATGTTCTCATATAAGGAATGCACAGGGGTTCAATACCTAGGAAATTACTTTCCCTCATTATAGGAGCCTGGCACCTGGGACCTCTTAGTCAACTTCTGGGCCTGGCCTGCAACCCCTGAACAGCTGAATGTCAGCCTAGTGTGTTGCATGTGTTTGAGGATGGCTTTAAACAGATAGGAGCCTCTCCCTTGGAGAGGTGACTGGCACATGGGTAATCCAAAAGCCTTGGTGAGATCTGGGAAATGTATCAGGCAGGAAGACAACATCCTCCTAGCTGGAAGGGTTAACAGCAGACTGCTCCTTCTCCCCCTTTGCCTCTGTTGCTATCATGATTTATATATTTGAAAGCAAGGATGATTAATAATCCACAAACCTTCAGCCTGGAAGGAGCTGAGGCACTTAGCATACCAGAGCACACTACCATGCAAACAGCAAGAAGTGACTAACAAGACTGACATTTCCTTTCCTCCCCAAATAACTCACAACCAACATCAATGCACTTCATGGCTCCCAGCAGCTGGCTGAGGGCTCCCAAACAGCTTCTGTATCAAAAGCCATAGCTAAAAGTCTGCTCATTGCAGGTACCATGGTGATGAATCTGGCACAATCACCTGGAAAGATAAATAGACTTAGCATGCTGTTCCTGGAGCTGGCTATAAATGTCTCCATCCCATATGTGCACTGTTACTCTCAAGATAAAGACAAGCTGGCCTATCGAGTCCTCACTGAGCTAGGAAGCCAATTAAAGAACAGAGAGAGCCACTGAGTACAGCAGTGGAATTCGTCTGCAGGTATCAGCTTGGACCTCCACGCTTTCCCTGCTCAGCACTGTGCTAAGTGTAGAGTGAGGACAATGTGGCCACAGAAGAGAGAAACAAGCCCAGGAAGGTAAATTGGAGGGAATTTGTCTCTGGAGGAATGTCATATCGAATGCTGAGCTGCATTGGTTCCCAATAGCTCTTCAGTTCATAGAGGCTGATCACTCCCAGCTTTGCTCTGTGCTCTCTGGTGAAAAAGAAAGGCTCTCCTTCATTCAGAAAATACTTTGGAGGTCAGGGAGTGGTTTTCCTTCCCCTCAGGTTTTCAGTGGCTGCAGGAGGGGCAGATTTGGTTTCTTAAATACAAAGAGGCAACCTAACAAGGTCCTGTCTCTGTGCTGATCCTAAGGGGATGGAGGGCAAGTCCTAGTAACCCAGCAAAAAATGTGCAGAAGAAAATCAAATGGAGATGTGGGCAGCTCACCAATCCCTTTTTCATGTGATGGAATTAAATAGGAGTCTGTGCTTCTGTGAAGGTAATTTGCATCATCCTTACATGAGAAAAGAATAACATTACTTTCTTTGTGCTAATCCACTTCAGTAGCAAAGTAAGTGGATGAGAACTGGTAAGGGTTATCTGTGACCTACTTCTTTCATAATGGTACAAACAACCCTTTTAAACAAGGTACAATGGCAAAGCAGGGGCCTCAGAGGAGATTCTGCATCTCCCTCTTTCCCACCAGGGTTAATAGCACCTGAAAGTCTTCAGCATCTTGCCACCGGTCACTGCAGCACTCCTAGTGACAGCATCTTCAGTCCCCCTGGGTGTTCCTGGCATTGGAGAGCAAAGGACCGCAGCGTGCGTGTGCAGTGATGCAGTTACTGCAGCAGCAGTCATGTGCAGAGGTGAGGTCACAACACAGTAGGTGTGAGTGAAGCCCTAGGCAATATTGTCTTTGATTAAGGTCTCTGAGGAGACCTTCTTGTGGCCTTCCAGTATCTGAAGGAGGCTACAAGAAAGCTGGAGAGGGACTTTTTAGGGTGCCAGGGAGTGATAGGACTGGGGGCAATGGAACAAAACTAGAAATGGGGAGATTGAGATTGGATGTTAGGAAGAAGTTCTTCTCCATGAGGGTGGTGAGACTCTGGCACAGGTTGCCCAGGGAGCTGGTGGAAGCCTCCTCCCTGGGGGTTTTTAGACCAGGCTGGATGTGGCTGTGAGCAACCTGCTGTAGTGTGAGGTGTCCCTGCCCATGGCAGGGCGGGTTGGAACTGGCTGATCCTTGAGGTCCCTTCCAGCCCTGACAATTCTGTGATTCTAATCACATGTGCACCATACCGAAGCACAGAGAGGTTTTGGTCTGGTATATTCTATTCTGATCCTTAAAAGGAAATGGGATTTAATTTTAAAAGTGAGATTTCCTTAGCCAAAAAAAATAAATAAAGAAAGAAGAACCTTTCTCATTAAACTTCTTCCAGTAGAGACCACTGCTTGCAGAGCTGCTCCAGCTTCCCTGGCAGCAGCTCCTCCCCAGACACCGTCCCTGTCACACTCAGCTGTGAGCCTCAAGAAACCTGTGTGATTTGGCTGAAAAGGTTCTCTCCACTGTTTCTAACAGCAAACTGCACTTCCAGCGGAGTTAAACTTCTTTGAGAGCAGTCCCTGCTCTGTCCTTTACTCCCCCTCTGCTCCTCTCCCCTTACATCAGATAACGGAGAATAACATTTTTATTTAGAAATAGTGAAAGGATGTCTTATGGGAATTTCATTTCCCAGATGGCCTGCCTGTTCCCTTGTGCACCACAAACAGCTGTCTCCTCACCCCTGGAGATGATTTGGTGGCATGTGATGGGGATATAATGTGACAGGGTACGTGGCTTCTAGAGAAATGTGGAGTATGGGAATATTACTCCGAGGAGGCTCCATGGGAATACTTCAGTAGCCATACATAAGTTTTTACTTTCTTTTCCACAATAAGCTTCAAGGTTTTTTTCCTCTTTAAAGGACCCAAGTCTCGTGTCAGATGTGCTGTACACATTTGCTATGAATCCTGCAAACTCCTGGCCAAGCTGTCAGCTCCTGGCTTGGACAGCAGTGCTCTGTGCGGGGTTAGCAACTGGCTGGAGGGCCGAGCCTGGAGAGTGGTGGTGAAGGACAACGAGGCTGGGGAGGGGTCTGGAGCACAGCCCTGTGAGGAGAGGCTGAGGGAGCTGGGGTTGCTTAGCCTGGAGAAGAGGAGGCTCAGGGCAGACCTTATTGCTCTCCACAGCTACCTGAAGGGAGATTGTAGCCAGGTGGGGATTGGTCTCTTCTCCCAGGCAACCAGTACCAGAACAAGAGGACACAGTCTCAAGCTGCACCAGGGAAAGTTTAGGCTCCAGGTGAGGAGAAAGTTCTTCCCAGAAAGAGAGATTGGCCACTGGAATGTGCTGCCCAGGGAGGTGGTGGAGTCACCATCACTGGAGGTGTTTAGGAAGAGACTGGATGGGGTGCTTGGTGCCATGGTTTAGTTGATCAGATGGTGTTGGGTGATAGGTTAGACTCAATGATCTCAAAGGTCTCTTCCAACCTGTTCTGTTCTATTCTATTCTATTCTATTCTATTCTATTCTATTCTATTCTATTCTATTCTATCCTATCCTATCCTAATCCTAGACAGAGGTCAACAAGGAGGTTTTCTTTGGCTCTACATTTCACTTAGTACCATATGATAGTCTAGTCCTTCCATGAAGATGTTAATGAAAGGGCAAGACCAAGCCATGGCCAACAGAGGACTAAATGTCTCTTAAGATGATGATTGGCAGAGCACAGAATTACCTGCTCTCTTTCAATACCCTCCACCTGCTCTACCTGGATAGCACAGGGAGTTGAAATTCTTGCCAGATATTCAGCAAAATGTAAAGAGCTGAAAATGTTCTGCTGAAGAGTTACAGTGTTCAAGACAGGGCAAGGTCCTCTGAAAAGGGTGGCTGAATGATTTTAGAATCATAGAATCAACCAGCTTGGAAGAGGCCTCTAAGATCATCCAGTCCAACCTATCACCCAGTCCTATCCAATCATCTGGACCATGGCACTAAGTGCCTCATCCAGCCTCTTCTTGAAGATCTCCGGGGACGGTGACTCCACCGCCTCCCTGGGCAGCACATCCCAATGGCAAATCACTCTCTGTGAAGAACTTCTTCCTAATATCCAGCCTGAATTTTAGGACACCATCTGTGTTTTCTGCCAGATGAAGGACAAAGCAACACTGATTGGTCCCTGCAGGATAAAGGGAACAGCACAAACGACAAGTAAGAGGCAACACATCAGAGCATTGGACAGCTTCATCTTGTGGGAAATTTCATCACTGTGGACAATGGTTGCTTTGAAGAGGTTGTAAAGGGAATAGGGTCTGGTTCATGAGGCTTTGCTGTCTTGAATAGAGACAAGGGAGCCTCCTGAGGGTCAACAGGAGAGCTGCTTGAGAAAGGCTTGTTCCTGATCCTGCTTTCCGTGGCAAAGGCAGTGCAAGCATGGAAAACCTGCTGGTCTTTGAACTGAAAGGCCACAGCTGGGATTTTACAGCTACCTGATGAAATGCTGCAGAAAATGAGATGGTCAGACAAACTGTTTAGTGTAAAGGAGGTGCTGACAACGAGTTCTGTCCCTAAAACCAAACAGTAAAGGGTCAGTGCTGCTCTTCTAGGATCAGAAAAGCCTGCTGTGGAGGAGCCTGGAAAGAGCACAGGTCTAGGGTGTGCAGGCAGCTCGGGTCACCAGGGTGGATCTTACCAAGGTTACACAGTGCAAGAGCCCAGCCTTTGGCCAGTAAACCCATACGAAGGAAATACTTCAACCAATCCTGGCCCTCTTCTCTCCTTCACTTCTGCTTTTCCTGCTCCTCTATTCACCCCCATCTCCTCTCAGCCCTGACTGCTTTCATTATAGGGTTGAAGGGCAGTGCTGAGTGAGTGCATTAATCTCATACATTTTCATGACTATCAGTTACAACTTGGATGCCAGAAGATTTTTCTTACTTTCAGCTGAGTTGAAATCTAATTCTTTATAGAGGCCCTGCCTCAGGTAAAACCTGGGGGCATTTTTTCCTAAGTCAAGCCTGCCACCTCCTCTTCCCACTCCCTCCCACCATGCTGATAGCCCTTTGCTTTTTCCTGTGGTGTCTATAAATACAATGGTTATCAGGAAAAGCCATTCCCCTTTCTGCCCTTGAGAGGCAATATCCACACAAGCTCCCAGGCCGAATTTGGAGTGCAGAATCTCTGCTGTTCAATTACCATGGAGCTTATCTCTTTCATGTGTGACTAGATATTGCTTTTTTTATTCTCATTTTATTTTACTTTCATTCCCCAGTAAGACTGAAGTCTAAAAAGGCAGGGGAAAAAAATTCTAATGCTTGAGCTGGAGGAAAATGTCTGGTGTTGAAATGAGCAGAGCTTATGGACTACTGGGAAAGAATCATAGGATCATAGAATCAACCAGCTTGGAAGAGACCTCCAAGATCACCCAGTCCAACCTATCACCCAGCCCTATCCAATCAACTAGACCATGGCACTAAGTGCCTCACCCAGGCTTTTCCCAGCCTGCCCTCCCTGGGCAGCACATTCCAATGGCAAATCTCTCTCTCTCTGTAGAACTTCTTCCTACCATCCAGCCTGAACCTCCCCTGGCACAGCTTGAGACTGTGTCCTCTTGTTCTGGTGCTGCTTGCCTGGGAGAAGAGACCAACCCCCACCTGGCTGCAACCTCCCTTCAGGTAGTTGTAGACAGCAATGAGGTCTACAGAGAGCAGTGTTTCTGAGGCAATAAAAGCTTCCCTTATTTTGTAGCCTCTGTTGCACTGTTGCTTTAGCAGATTCAGATCATGATGAGAACAAGAAAGGCCAAAAACCATACAGCAAACTTCACATTTAGTGTTTTCTACACCTGAAACTACCTTTTGCTTTCATAGAGTCTATTTCACCCACAGTAAGATAAGCTCTGAGTGCATGGCAGCAGAAGTAAGGCCAGAGAGGGCTGGCAGTAAATCCAAGGTACTCTTTGTTTGAATTACAAAAATGCCTGTGGACTTTTCTTATGGGTTAGAGTTCCAGGCTGCTGGCTGCTCTGCAGAAATCAAGTCATAAGGCAGATCCACCCAAGAGGGATTTCAGTTTAAGCCATGGGTCCCACATTTAGTTCACTCATTTACCACTGCTGTATGAGGACTGATGACCAAAGGCAGCAGCTCTCCCTGCTACCTCCAGCACCACAGCTGATATTCCTGGGGGAGACCAAGGGCTCAAGACTCCCTGGTAAACTGACAGCTTCTCTCTGTGGGGAGCTTGCGTGTTCCTTGCTTGCTTGCTGGGGCTTTGTCTCTTCTCCCAGGCAACCAGCACCAGAACAAGAGGACACAGTCCCAACCCGTGCCAGGGGAGGTTTAGGCTGGAGGTGAGGAGAAAGTTCTTCACAGAAACAGTTATTGGCCATTGGAATGTGCTGCCCAGGGAGGTGGTGGAGTCACCATCCCTGGAGGTGTTCAAAAAGGGATTGGATGTGGCACTTGGAGCCATGGTTTAGTTAGTCCTGAGGTGTTGGGTGAGAGGTTGGACTTGATGATCTCTGAGGTCTTTTCCAACCTTATTGATTCTATGATCCCTGCCTAAGTGATTGATATCAATGACAATTACAGCTGCCTCTCCCAGAAACAGGGAGCTTACCCTTTTGCAGTTTCTTTCAGATATGCTGCTGAAGTGGCTGAGAGCTGGAGTCTGTTCTATGCACATGAGCTACACAGCTGAACAAAAGGGAAGGAGATGATCCAAGATACATCTATTAATTTTGGGTCAAGATGTGGCAGCCTACCATAGCTATAGATAGTAACAGGAGCAGTGACCTTTAATTATAGCAAGATAATGGGCACTGATGTATTACAGAAACAGCTAAAAATAAAAGCATAAAAAATATGAAGTATCTCCGAATGTGATCACATTTTCCACTAATGGAAAACATAACTCAACTCTCTGTACCACTGAGACATGTTTTCTTTTACAGACACTAAGGTTGCATTCAGGTGCTGAGTTGGTATGGTTTAATTCAAGGTATCATATTAGACTGATAGAGTAACCAGAAAGCTATGTGGATGGTCCCACTTTGGTGTAAGCTGGAGTTACTCAGTTTTGGTTGAGTCTGATTGGATCTGGTTTGAATGTGGAGTAAATGAAAGCCTCCAGTGTGAAGTCAAATTTATCACTTGTAAATTAAAACAGAATCACAGAATGGTCTGGATTGGAAGTGCCCTCTAAAAGTCATCTACTCCTGGCAGGGACATCCTCAACTAGAACAGGTTCCCAGAGTCCTGTTGAGCCTCACCTTGAATATCTCCAGGGATGGGGCCTCAACCACCTCCCTGTTCCAATGTTCTACCAGCCTCATGGTGCAGAACTTGTTCCTAACATCCAATCAGCATCTGCTCTTCTCTAGTTTGCAGCCACTGTCCCTCATCCTATCACTGCAGGCCTTTGCAAACAGCCTCTCTCCATCCTTCTTGCAACCCCCTTCAGATACTGAAAGGCTGCTACTAGGTCTCCCCAGAGCCTTCTCTTCTCCAAGCTGAAACAAGAGAGATTCTTTGATGCATTTCTCTTGGCAAGTAATCTGGTGCTGTAGATGTAGAGGGTGCAACGGTGCTGAGGTCCTGATGTCTGTACTGGGTATGTTTCTCAGTCCTCTGGTCAGAGTGCCCAACAAGGACCAGGGCACTATTGCAGCTTATCTGGTGGTTTAGTTTCATCCATGAGGAATCCCGAAGTGTGCTCCCAAATCACTCCATGGACACCACCCAAAGCAAAGTGGGTTTGAAAGCACACTGGATTAAGATGAGGATGTGGTTGCCTCCTGCTTGCCCAAATGGCCTCTGATAGGTTGGTGCACATTTGTGTGTCAGAAGGGCCTGTAGAAGCCCCTAATGCCTCACTTGGATCCCATCCTGTAAAATGGTTGGTCCTGGGACTTCCAGGTGAGCTCCCAAAACAGCCCATTCATTTCTTTCTTTGAGGAGAAACCTTCCAGAGCTTCTGATATTTCTTCTGTGAATTGAAAACACTTTGGATGGCTTTCCAAATTTACCAATCTGTAGCTGAAAAGTGCTATTAAGGCATGGAACTCAGCTTCATTTCTCACTCAAAGAAAATGAAACTCTCCTGTGGCAATTAAACCAGTGATCCAAGATAGGAAGGGACTGCTTACAACTCAGAACCTCTCAGAACCACAGAGCCTGTAAAAGCAGGCATGGTTCTCACCTTGGAAATGTACTTTGCACTTTTTAGGGTGTCAGGCAGTGATAGGACTAGGGGGAATAGAGCAAAAATAAAAGTGGGGAGATTCAGATGGGATGTTAGGAAGAAATTCTTCACTGTGAGGGTGGTGAGACACTGGCACAGGGAGGTGGTAGAAGCCTCATCCCTGGAGGTTTTGTAGGTCAGCCTGGATGTGGCTGTGAGCAACCTGCTGTAGTGGAAAGTGTCTCTGCCACGGCAGGGGGCTTAGAAGTAGATGACCTTTGAGGTCCCTTCCAACCTAACCCATCCAGGCTTTTCTAATACGTTGGAGAGAGGGGAAATTTCCCACTTGCCAGGTTTTGCTGACAAACTTTCTGTGCCTATTCAGATGAAGTGATGTGTTGAACTGCCTTGAAATGCCCCAACAACTGCAAGCTCTGAATAGCAGCTCTATTAATATGCAAGTCAGGGCAGCCATTAAGGCACAAATTACAGAGGGAGCTGAAATAAGTTTGAAGAGCCAACTTCTGAGCGTTGAGAAGCCATCAAACCTCACCCCTGCCCCGGCACACATCCTTCCACAATAGGATCTTCCTCCTATCTGTTGACAAACTTTGGCTAATGTTTCTGCTCACTGAAAAGGTTTCTGCCAATACAGCAACATATTGCAGATAAAACCTAATGAGCTGAGTTTAACAGAGGGAAAAAAAAAAGCCATGTGGCTTCCTTACAGTGCTGCCCATCTGTCGGCTTTAGCGAAGCAGCAGTGTGCTGCAGCTGCACTCCTTTGCTTTGCATCGAATCAGAATAAAGCTGTGCACCCCAGAGTCAGGTATGATAAACAGGCCAGCAAATTGCCTTACATGGGTATCATACAGCTCCTTATCTGTCTCACTTTTCAGAGCAGCACAACCAGATGGCTCCTAGCGGCGGGGGGAATTTTCTCCGTTATGTTTGTTGGCGTCGAGCTTGAGGGACGTGGCCCAGAAGTCCAGCACCAACACAAGAGAGATTTAAATTGGGCTGGGCCTGAGACTACAGCCTGCAAACAGAACTTTTGAAATGGAGGCAGATTTCATTAATGGCAAAGGAAATGCCTATTTAGAGCGGGTCTGGTGGAACAAAAGAGGACACAAAACAATAAAAAACAAAGAAAGAGGAGCCTTTGTGAGCAGCCTGACAGAACAATGAGGAGGTTGGCCTGCCTCCAACCTCCTGTCCGGCTGGTGCAAAGCAACTGGCCTTGCCATGCCTGCCTTATTTATCACAGGGGCAGTGGGAATAGGGAAGACTGCCCTGGCTGCTGGCTGGTGGCTGGAGGCATCGTCTCCCACTGGTCCTCTCTGTGGCCAAGGGTGCAGAGGAGAGCAGGGTTTCCGCTGCGATGGCAAGCAGAGCCATTAAGGGAGCTTGCGGATACAGAGCATCTGTCCCCGACAGAAATCTCTGCTGAGAGCAGGATGTCACGGGCTAAATGCTTCAGTTTCTCCTGGCTCATCTTTTTCCTGGGTCAGTTGTCAGGCCAGGCTGAAGTTTAAAATGTAAAAAGAGTTTGCTCTTCCTTTCACTGGCTGCTCAGCAAATATCAGCGGTTTTGTCTTGTCCCTGCTCTTGGCACCAGTTCCAGGTTTGGGGAACAATCAAAAGGGTCTGGATTCAACACAGAAGCTCTTCTGTCTTCGTTCATAGTTTCATAGTTTCATAGTTTCATAGTTTCATAGTTTCAGTTAGGGTTGGAAGGGACCGCAAGGATCATCTAGTTCCAACCCCCCTGCCACGGCCAGGGACACCCCACACTAGATCAGGCTGGCCAGAGCCTCATCCAGCCTGGTCTTATACACCTTGTGCCCACCTCTCCAGCCTGCCCAGGTCCCTCTGGATGATCCCTTCCCTCCAGCGTGTCTGCTGCACCACACAGCTGGTGTCATCAGCAACACAAACTGCTGAGGGGTGCACTCAATGCCACTGTCCATGGCAACCCACAAAGATGTTGAACAAGCCTGGTCCCAGGACTGATCCCTGAGGGACTCTGCTTGTCACGGGCACTAACCCTGGGACATGGACCCATTGACAGCCACTCTTTGGGTGCGGCCATCAAGCCAGTTCTGTATCCATCTAGTGGTCCATCCATCAAACCCGTGCGTCACCAGCTTGGAGACCAGGATGTGGTGTGGGACAATGTCAAAGGCTTTGCTCAGGTCCAGGTAAACGACATCAGTTGCTCGCCCCTCATCTATTAATGCTGTCACCTGTTCATAGAAGGCCACACCGGGAATGGAGGCTTTGTTAATGTGTATGCCATGGGTTTGAAGCTCAGCTGGTTCTAGGTCTTGAAGCTGAATGTGAAATCCATCACCTGCTGCCAAGATCTATGCAAGCACCTTCGATTGTTGGGGAACACGCAGCAGATTTGCATCAAGTTTTGCTGTCACCAAGAGAAAGAGAGCAGATTGAAGTTGTTTAAAAACGGGCCTGCTGGGGAACTTTTCTCAGCACAGTGCACTGCTGACAACATTTGAGCTTGTAGGTGCGATGTGCTGGCGCCCGCTCTGCGGGCTGTCACGGCGCAGTTGGACTAACGGTTTAAAGGCTGAAATCTGGAGCTTCTCAGTTCTGTGCTCTCAGGCAAGGCAGAAATATGTCACAGATAGAAAACTGACTGAATCGAGGCAGAATTGGGAACTTTTACCCCCAGGCCCTGAAAAGTTACCTGAATCTGTCATACTTCTGAAGATCAGACTATTTACATTCACGTGCCTTTGCGTGTCAGTAGGAGCTTCATTTTAGGTGCAGCTCCCTGGAAAAGCTGACCCCTTTTCCCTCAGTGCAGGCTCTATATGGCTTGGGAAAACATGCCTCTGCTGAAGATTGACAAAACAGTATTAAATAAGCTGTTGAGGTTTTGAATGTCCAGAGGAGGGCAACAAAGCTGGGGAGGGGTCTGGAGCACAGCCCTGTGAGGAGAGGCTGAGGGAGCTGGGGTTGCTTAGCCTGGAGAAGAGGAGGCTCAGGGGAAGCTCTCTACAACTCGCTGAAGGGAGGCTGTAGCCAGGTGGGGGTTGGTCTCTTCTCCCAGGCACCCAGCACCAGAACATGAAGCCACAGTCTCAAGCTGTGCCAGGGGAGGTTTAGGCTGGATGTGAAGAGAAAGTTCTTCCCAGAAAGAGAGGTTGGCCACTGGAATGTGCTGCCCAGGGAGGTGGTGGAGTCCCTGTCCCTGGAGGTGTTAAAAAAAGGCTTGGATGTGGCACTTGGAGCCATGGTTTTAATTGTCGTGAGGTATTAGGTAATAGGTTGGACTTGATGATCTCTGAGGTCTTTTCCAACCTGGTTGATTCTGTGATTCAATGATTCTAAGACTGGTGCTGAGACAGAACCTGAAGGTACTTAATTCTTGTGCACTAGACATTTTAGGAGCATTGGTACTGCGAATTGTGGTCAGTCCTTGCTGTGTGGATGAGGTGGTAAAGGATGTGTCTACATCACATAGCTGAAACAGAACAGCCACATGATGAGTGTTAGAATCAGGAAGCCCTATTTCAATTATGTTCTCATTCATTCTGTTGTGGCTGCATCCTGTGCATATCAGAAAATGAGTGGGGTCTTGTCAAAAGGCCATCAGAGCTAACATGGAAAACAATATACAGCACTCAACTGTCTGTGCTTCTGGAGTCTTCACACCTGGCCATATATACAGAGTGATGGCATCACTCTGTATGGAGTTTTCTTATTTTGGGGGTGATGAAAAATACCACATTGAACTGGGTTTGCTTGAGCAAGACCCTGCAGGGCGGTCAAAGTTTGCTGAAAAGTATTCTGTGAAATATATGCTCTGGGAGCTCCACTTGCCTGTTGCATGTGCTGTCACCTGGTTGCGAAGCAAGCCCTCAACTTAGGTTGGAGTCTGAGGCATTCCCTGTGACCAGCCCAATTTTATCACGGTCTGACCATTGTTTCAAATTCTGTCTCAATGTTTGTTTCCTAAGGTCACATCTCTGACTCTCACTTCACCTCTGGGCAGCAGTGAGCTGTATGCAAATCCTGCCAAGCAGAGTGAAGGGCAATGAGGCTGGTGAGAGGCCTCAAGCACAAGCCCTATGAGGAGAGGCTGAGGGAGCTGGGATGTTTAGCCTGGAGAAGAGGAGGCTCAGAGGAGACCTTCTTAGTTAGTTTCATAGTTTCATAGTTTCAGTTAGGGTTGGAAGGGACCCACAAGGATATCTAGTTCCAACCCCCCGCCATGGGCAGGGACAACTCTACCCTAGATCAGGCTTGACAGAGCCTCGTCCGGC
>CM026886.1:5322895-5542591 GCA_015227895.2 Colaptes auratus
GTAAAGGATGTGTCTACATCCATAGCTGAAACAGAACAGCCACATGATGAGTGTTAGAATCAGGAAGCCCTATTTCAATGATGTTCTCATTCATTCTGTTGTGGCTGCATCCTGTGCATATCACAAAATGAGTGGGGTCTTGTCAAAAGGCCATCAGAGCTAACATGGAAAACAATATACAGTACTCAACTGTCTGTGCTTCTGGAGTCTTCACACCTGGCCATATACACAGAGTGATGGCATCACTCTGTATGGAGTTTTCTTATTTTGGGGGTGATGAAAAATGCCACATTGAACTGGGTTTGCTTGAGCAAGACCCTGCAGTGGTGGTCAAAGTTTGCTGAAAAGTATTCTGTGAAATATATGCTCTGGGAGCTCCACTTGCCTGTGGCATGTGCTGTCGCCTGGTTTGCAGAAGCAAGCCCTCAACTTAGGTTGGGAGTCTGAGGCACTTCCCTGTGACCAGCCCAATTTTACCACTGTCTGACCATTGTTTCAAATTCTGTCTCAATTGTTGTGTTCCTAAGGTCACATCTTTTGACTCTCACTTCACCTCTGGGCAGCAGTGAGCTGTATGCAAATCCTGCCCAAGCAGAATGAAGGGCAACGAGGCTGGTGAGAGGCCTCAAGCACAAGCCCTATGAGGAGAGGCTGAGGGAGCTGGGATTGTTTACCCTGGAGAAGAGGAGGCTCAGAGGAGACCCTTCTTGATGTCTACAACTACCTGAAGGGAGGTTGTAGCCAGGAGTGGGTTGGTCTCTTCTCCCAGGCAACCAGCACCAGAACAAGGGGGACACAGTCTCAAGCTGCACCAGGGGAAGTTTAGGCTGGAGGTGAGGGGAAAGTTCTTCACTGGGAGAGTCGTTTGCCATTGGAATGGGCTGCCTGGAAAGGTGGTGGAGTCACCGTCCCTGGAGGTGTTCAAGAGGGGACTGGACGTGGCACTTGGTCCCATGGTCTAGTCATGAGGTCTGTGGTGACAGGTTGGACTCGATGATCTTCGAGGTCTCTTCCAACCTTGGTGATTCTGTGAATAAAGGTTGCAGAAATTCAGCCCTTTGCCAGATGCTGCAATTTGCCTGGAAGTGTGTTGAACAATTTGACTTTTTTCCCCCCTGGTATTTTATTCATGACTGCAGTTTCTTCCTCTCAGCCAAGCTGTAGAGAAGAGGAAGAATGAGCAAGATGGCTGAGTTAAATATAGCAGCGGGGCTGAAGCATAACAGACTGTCCAGGGCTCCAGTCCTAAAAGAAGAAAGAAATGACTTCAGAGAGGATTAAGCACTCTCCTGTTATAGAAGTTGTAGATGATGTCAAAGAGTGCAGAGCACTGAACAGCATGCTAGGAAAGGGAAAATCCTGGGATGCTGACCCAGAAAATTAACACACTGCTCAGTGCTTAGCTCAAAATGGAAGAGGAGTTTCACGACTCCTTTTCCTGAGCTGGTGACAGCTGTGACAAAGCTATGTGATGGAGTTACAACTCCAGCTTCATCCTGACTGTGTCTGCATGTACCTGGGTTAAGGAAGTCATTGTACAGCTGTAGTGATGCTCCAGAGTGAGCGAGCTACAAGGTGAACACGCTGTGGGCTGTACCAAAGCAAGAAGTCCAGCCACTCTCCCCTCCTGTAAATCTTGCCTCAAATCTCCAGAGTACTTTTCTTATGCCAGCTCTCTACCTCTTCATATTAGGAGGCATGAGAAAATTACTCCTGGAAATAGACATGAAGCCCTTACACAGAGGAGGGTGTGCTTGGATGCTGTCCCTGAGCCTTTCTGGAGGCAGACATCTGTGGACCTATGGACAGTCTCTGTTGCAGTCTCAGGATCTGCATCTCTCTGTTGATCCACATGTACAGCTCCAAGACCTGGCTGGCAGCTCCCTACCCATGCTGTCACAATTCAGCTTTCCAAATCCAAAGATCAGAGCTGGGCTGCACCCAGACCAGGAGCTTCAGCCAGGGCAAAGGAGGGCAGAGCTGAATTTGAGAGCCGGCAGTTGGAGGCATAGGGGCTGTGTCTGTCTGTACGACATCTCTGTCCCCATGCATCTCTGAGGATCTCATCCCTTGCCTCATGCTGCCTTCAGGATGAGAGGGGACCACTGCAGCTGTGCAAAGCTCTGTCATTGTGGAGGTGCTTTGTCTCCTGTGACAGTGAGGTGTGTGGTTTGTCCGGGTATAAAAATGCACTGACCAGAGGCTGCATCGCTGATGCTGGCAGCTGTGCGGCCGGGAGGGAGATGGCATGAAGGGGGCAGGAGGTCTTGAGGATTGCTGGGGGTTAGCTGTGCTGGAGGGGATCTTCCACTGCTAGTGACCAACTGTAAGAAAACATTGGAAATAGTTTCCAAACCCTTACAAGCAAAGCAAGCCCTGGGATTTGAAGTGGATGTCACCTCGTTTGGTCAGACAAAAGAGAGCAGGCTGGAGCTGGAGGGGAGGGACATCTCTCTTTTCCTACATGGGGGAGGCTTTGATTTTAGTACCACTGTTAAATCTTGCTGTGATGGAGGCAAGAGGGTCCCCATGGTGAAAATCAAACCGTCCCCCTCCCTCCCACCTCCCCCCCAGCATGCTGATAGGCACCATGTAAAGACCTAATTGTTTTTATTGCAGAGACAAACTGGAAACTGAGTAGCTACGGAGAAGAAAATGTTAGATCAGCAAGGGACCTGCTCACACTGCTGCCTTTCCCAGTCTCAACATGAATGCAAATGTCCCTTCTGTGAAGACAGGAATGAAAGAGAACTGGGCAATGAGAGCAGTGAGAGCAGGACTATTCATCTTTAGCCTGGAGAAGAGGAGGCTCAGGGGAGACCTCATTGCTCTCTACAACTACCTAAAGGGAGGTTGTAGCCAGGTGGGAGTTGGTCTGTTCTCCCAGGCAACCAGCAACAGAATGAGGGGACACAGTCTCAAGCTGTGCTAGGGGAGGTTCAGGCTGGATGTTAGGAAGAAATTCTTCCCAGAGAGATTGGCCATTGGAATGTGCTGCCCAGGGAGGTGGTGGAGTCACCATCCCTGGAAGTGTTTAGAAAGAGACTTGATGGGGTGCTTGGTGCCATGATTGAGTTGATGAGATGGTGTTGGGTGACAGGTTGGACTCGATGATCTCAAAGGTCTCTTCCAACCTGGTTAATTCTATTCTGACATCTCTCTGTGAAAGGGGATGCTGGACACTAGTTAGATTTCCCTGTGTGTGTCTCCAGACCTGCACAAAAGCCGTTTGCCCCCTGAGTTTTGTGCCTTTCATTAGGAATGACTTAGTGGGAAAAGAATGTGTTGCACATGGAGTGACCCTGAGCGTTAGAAAGGGTGAAGAATTGATTTTGTTGCTTTGCTGACTGAACCAGGAATGTGTGAGGAAAATGCTTGTGGGGTGATCCTCCCAGGGTTTTTCATCTGCCCACAGAAGTCTGGAAGAAGAAATAAAAAGATGATGATCATGTTGTCCCAAGCATATTTTTTGGGGGACATGGAACAGAATATGTTGCACTCAAAATGTGGAAATGGATGGCCTAGCATGGCTTGAGCAGAAAAAACCAGTATGCTCTGCAGAGAAAAACTGGCATTTGTAGCTTATTTCAGTTAACTAAGTCTGCAGTGTGTTTGAGTATAAATTCTCTCTCTCTCTTGCTCACCCCAAACAAACACAGGCAATTCTGCTAGGTCCCCTGGGAGGCCAGGCATGACTAACTGTACCTGGTGTGCCTGCTGGAGTCTGAACTGGAGATGGTTTTGACTGTGCTGGGTGCTATGTCACCAGCACCCTGTTAAGTTGTGGTTTCTTCATGTTGTTTCATTATCAGGCTGTGAACACCTGCAGCTCCATCTGGTCCTACTTGCTCTGGCAATCCTAAGCAGCAAAGTGTCCTCTACAAGGCATCTCAGCTCCTACTTCTGAGAAAGAGTAAGGTCTGATTCCCAGCTCTAGTGGATCATTGGTAAGTCCAACTGGTTGTAAAATCACAGAATCATAGAGTTGTTAGGGTTGGAAGGGACCTCAAGGATCAGCCAGTTCCAACCCCCCTGCCATGGCAGGGACACCTCACACTGCAGCAGGTTGCTCACAGCCACATCCAGCCTGGCTGCAAACACCTCCAGGGATGAGGCTTCCACCACCTCCCTGGGCAACCTGTGCCAGGCTCTCACCACCCTCATGGGGAGCAACTTCTTCCTAACATCCAGTCTCAACCTACCCATTTCTAGTTTTGCTCCATTATGTGGGACAAAAAATGTTTTCCAGCAACCAAACCCCAAGTTTTGGTGGTTTTAAATAAAAATAAAAATCAATATTTTTTCCCCCCAGTTTTTCAGTGCAAATTTCTCAAACTTCTTCAAACACAGGACTGGAGATGGTTTGACAAGAAAGTCTCTGAAACCAAGTCACATCTGTGGGGCTACTGCAATGCACTGTGGTCAGAGCCCCTAGCTTCCCGTGGTTTGGTAGCCATGGAATTCCTCACAGGGCTTTTCTTCACTTTCACTTGAGAAAGGCTGATGCAACTCTCCATGAAGCTTTTGAGCTTGCTCCCAGATGAGCTGCAACATTTTATAACCTTTTCTGGCTCTGTTTTCCAATCTTTTATCAAGTAAATAAAACTCTTTGATGTTGCCAGCAGAAAGCCTAATCCTTCCTAGAACGATCCTTTGGTAAGTTACTTCTTTGCTTGTTGCCCTTGAAGATGTTTTCCACTGCCTGAGTTCAAGATGTTCTCTCTGCAAGGCTATTGTGTGATGCATTTTAGGAGGTTCTCCACACAAGGCTTCAGAAACTTTGGATCTTGGTTATGGAAAGCGAAGGTGTTGCAAACAAGGCTCTTGAAAGCCAGGAAAAGAACCTTCACA
Source organism: Colaptes auratus (assembly GCA_015227895.2). Lineage (NCBI taxonomy): Eukaryota > Metazoa > Chordata > Aves > Piciformes > Picidae > Colaptes > Colaptes auratus. The sequence goes on from CM026886.1 coordinate 5,327,747, forward strand.
GAAAAGAAATTGCTCTGTTTCAAGGGCTCTCCCTCTCTCAAAATTTTAACTGCTCTTGGTCCATTCTGGTAATCTTTGGGATGGGGCTGGTGTTAATTGGAGAGAAGAGAGAAGCATGAATAAAGCATGGCCTTCCATCAGGCAAGAGAAAGAGAGATTGCCCATTGGAATGGGCTTCCCAGGAGGTGGTGGGGTCAACGTCCCTGGAGATGCTTCAGAACAGACAGGATGAGGCACTTAGTGCTGTGGTCTGGTTAGGGTTGGGTGATCAGTTGGACTTGATGATTTTGGAGGGCTCTTCCAACCTGGTTGATTCTGTGAAGAGCAAGAGACTGAGAAGAGGAAGCCTTGTTTGTTGCAGGGCCATGCTTTCTCACATACCTCAGCATGTTTCTGGCTGGCTCCAACCTGTGCATCACACAGCTCCTGAACCTTGATCCTTCTTCCACAGAATCAAACAACCCTAAAAGCAGCTTTTGCCTGAAGGTGAGACATGAACTCCTCACATTCACCTTCCCTCTGCGGGGCAGTGGAAGCATAACTGCCCACATCTGTTGTCAAGAACGGTCTGGTGAGTTGTGCCATGTTATCCCAGTAACAGGAAGTTGCCTCCTTGGCTTTTCCAGCAACTGAGTTTCTTTTTCTCACGTCTTCTTTCTTCCCCAAAGCCTGCTCCCCAGCTGTGTTTGCTTGGCCCCATGAATGCAGACCTAACAGAGAAGTGGCCATTGTTTGAGATTATGAATGCTGCTCCATTTGTCTGTGGCACAGAGAACCTTGTTTCACTTCAAACTCACAAGTCCAATTTTCTAGTCCCTCTTTCCTTGTTTATTATGCAGAAAACAGCAAAATTCAGCTGTGGGCTATTCCCCACCTTTTGCCCCATCCCTTTAGAACTGTTTAAGGCTGTATGATTCTTCCCGCTGCTGTGAATGTGTTCTCCTGTGCTTGCTCTTCCTTTTCTTAGTGTTGGGGCATGAAGGAACACAATAAAACACTAAATAATACGAGGTGAAGGAGTCAGACAATGGAATTGATAGGAGGTGAACAGGAAAAAATGAGTATAAACCAGCTGCAAAATGAACAGAGGCTGGAAATTGGCAGAGAGCTTATAGAGGAGATGGCTTAGCAGCAGATGCCACAGACTTAATTAGTTTAAGGACAGAGGTTTGATCAATTTATGTGCAATTTTTCATGGAAGAGTTATTTGTGATAGCAGAAGTGAGTCTTGGCAACCCAGAAGGTCTCTTCCAGCACTAAAGCGTTGGTCTTACGAGTCAGAGACTCATGCAGAACACAGAATTAACCAGGTTGGAAAAGACCTTCGAGATCATCCAGTCCAACCTAGCACCCAACACCATCTCATCAACTAAACCATGGCACCAAGTGCCTCAGCCAGGCTCTTCCTAAACACCTCCAGGGATGGTGACTCCACCACCTCCCTGGGCAGCACATTCCAATGGCAAATTACTCTTTCTGGGAAGAACTTCTTCCCAACATCCAGCCTAAACCTGCCCTGGCACAGCTTGAGACTGTGTCCTCTTGTTCTGTTGCTGGTTGCCTGGGAGAAGAGACCAACTCCCACCTGGCCACAACCTCCCTTCAGGGAGTTGTAGACAGCAACAAGGTCTCCCCTGAGCCTCCTCTTCCCCAGCTCCCTCAGCCTCTCCTCACAGGGCTGTGCTCCAGACCCCTCCCCAGCTTTGTTGCCCTTCTATGGACACCTTCCAGCAACTCAACATCTTTCCTAAACTGAGGACTCAAGGTGTGGCTTAACCCACCACACCAGTGCTGAGCACAGGGCAGAATGACTTCCCTGCTCAAAATGCAGTAAATGCTGCCATGTGAGGTTTTTCCTGAGGGGGTAAAACTCTGAGGGAGTTTCTCTCTGACTGAGTCCTGCTTGGTGACATTTCACTGCCTCAATGGATGAGAAACATCTGCTTCCATGTGGTGTGAGAAGGGGGTCAGCAGGATAGGTGGATGTTTTGGGGCAGGAAGAGCTGACTGCTTGGCAGCACAGTCTGTGGAGCTGCTTGAGGTACCAAGGGGCTCCTCTTCTGGTGGCATCTGCCAGAAAAGACTGGCTAGTCCAGAGCCAAAGTCTTTGAAACAGGAGACTGTGTGGGCAGGTCAGGGTCTGTTTCACAGGTTTAGGATCTGTGCTGAATGCTAGGCCAGGCTGCTGATGAAAAGAAGCCATTCCCTGCAGGTTAGTCTTTGCAAGAGAATATTCACACTGCAAGTGATTTGCTAACAACACATAGTGCCAAAGAGAATGCAGAGCAGCTCAGGTCTCCAAAGGGAACAAAGAACAGGATCAAGTACAGGAGATTTATCATCTAGGTTAGCCATAAAGCATCACGGGTGAAAAGGGAATAAATGCCAAGGGGTTAGTAAATGCTGCGTAGATGTTCCCTGGGCTCTCTCAGCTGCCTGAGCTACATCAAGTGAAGGCCTGATAGCTCCTGTTTCTGCTGAACACAGCAGCTACTCTGGCTGTTGGGAGAGTTGAGCCAGCTCTTGCTGTTGCCTCAAGGGTCGTGCCTCTTCCCCTTTCCCTGCATCGTGGCCCATTCTCTTGTCCCTTGGCCTTGCACTGGCTGTGGCACAGGAAGCTTCGCTTGGGTTTATGCTCCAGCTTTTCTATCTGCCTGCTTGGTTAACTGAATCAGCTTGAAGGAGGTTGCAGGCCAATTTGAAGGCCACCAATAAGAAAGGAAGGAGGAATGTACAGACCTAAGCTGTAGGTGGAGGTGGGATGGGAAGAGCAGGGCTGCCAGGTTTTGCAGGCAGCCAGTTGCTAGGTCAGCTCAGCCTGTCTTGTTGCTCTGGCTCTGCTCTCAGCCTGTCTGCAGTAACTGCACCTCAGGTTAGTGGGGAGCATGCTGGGGAGGGAGCAGGTCTGCTGCTGAGCTGGCAGGGGATGCCAGCTGTCCGCAGCGCTTACGAGCCGTACCTTTTGTTACGAGTGCTGAAAGCACTTCAGCTGAAGGAGGAAAAGAAACTGGTGAAGCAAGACGAAGATGTAATGCATTGTGAAAGAACAGCCCTGCCACCCCACAGAAAACACCCCGCATCACATGCTCTGGTAGAGACTCCAGGTTGGCCTAATTTAATCAAATATTCATGCTGTGGTTTTCCTTCGTCCTACAGCGGCGGCAGCTGACATCGATCACCGAAAGCCTTTGACAGAGATAATTGTCCTTGTTGAGCCTTGCTTCCATTTCAACACCCCTCTCAGCAGCACCTTTTCACACCTTTGGAGAGCTGCTCATTGACTCCCATGGCTCGATTTGAGCAGCTTTCCGCTTCTGAAGCTGCGGAGCCTCACGCAGCCGGTGCAGGCACATGCCGATCTGAACGCAGAGCACATCTTCACGGAGCCAGCGTGCAGCCTCCTTTGACAGTTTTGATCCGACAAGTATTAACATGTCAGGGGCCCTTTTGTACAGCTGACAAGTGTGGCACTTTTTCAGAGCTTGAAAAAATAAAAGGCATTCATGAAATCCTGCATCATATTACTGGCTCTCCCCTATCTTGTCAGTATTGTTCTCCCTCCGCATGCAGAGTCAAACTGTGTGCCTGCAGAGTCTGATAAACTGTAGCACTCCACACATCTGCAACGGACTAACTTAATTACAATAGTTTAATTCTGCTTGATATCAATCAGCTCTGTACACAGTAAGATTAATTATTGCTGTCACTTTGTCAGCTCTGTAATAAGAAAACACAGATTCTGAATGACAGATGCAAATTCGTCGGGAGGGAGAAGAGTGAGTTTGCCTCCCTTGCTCCCCGGGGAGGCAGAAAACCTGCAGAAGGTGAGCAGACCTGGGAAGAGATGTGCAGGCTGGAGCTGGGATTATCACCTGCTCCATGCCACAGATGGGTGCTCGTTAGTATCTAAGCCGATTCCTCTCTCCTGCCAGCACGCCCGAGCATCTCACAATTACATTTGCCCAGGCAGGCTAATTTTGTTTACAGGTATGAGATGGTGAGCATGGAAAATAGCTGCTGCCAAATGTTTCTCTGAAAGAGACTGTGCTATATAGTTGCCTCTCTTAAATGGTGCCTCCTCATAGTGATTTTCTGTGATCCAGGAGTGGGTGTAAAATGCCACCAGATCAGAACAGCAGTGATTTCCACCTGCTCTGTGCTGCTATAAATGACAGCGCAGGAAACTTGGTCTGGAAAGCTGCCTGCTGTTGCAGAGGTGATAGACAGCACTGCTATTTTTGCCTTGTTATTGTGCACTGCCATTCTAGTGCACAAGCTCTGTTGAGTTGTAGATAGGATAGAATAGAATAGAATAGAATAGAATAGAATAGAATAGAATAGAATAGAATAGAATAAACCAGGTTGGAAAAGACCTTCAAGATCATCAAGTCCAACCCATCACCCCTCTCCTTGTTCTCCACTGGCATAAAGCTCTTCAGTTATCTTACTGCAAGGGAGCATCCACAAGCTGCTCTGACCAGCACAGGCTATGGAAGGCTCTGAACCAGGGAGTAGTGGTGACCTCTTTACTCTTCCAGCTTCATCCTTGGTATAGGGAGGGGAGCAGAGCTTGGAGCAGGGAAGAAAATTGCCTGCTTTAGAGTATGGCTTTCATAGAATCATAGAATACTTTGGGTTGGAAGGGACCTTAAATGTTATCTGATTTCCCTGCAATGGGCAAGGAAACCTTCCACTAGATCAGGCTTTGGTAAAGTTAGCCTTCAGGAAATACAGTGGGAAAGGAAGAAGCTGTTGTTTCATGACACTCTGTGGTTTTCTAAACAGAGGGGAATAGAACAAAACTAGAAATGGGTAGATTGAGATTGGATGTTAGGATAAGTTGTTCCCCATGAGGGTGGTGAGACACTGGCACAGGTTGCCCAGGGAGGTGGTGGAAGCCTCATCCCTGGAGGGTTTTAAGGCCAGGCTGGATGTGGCTGTGAGCAACTTGATCTAGTGTGAGGTGTCCCTGCCCATGGCAGGGATATGGCCCTGCACCTTGCTTGAGGGTTTTGCTCTATGCTTAGAATCCCTGTCCTCTCCAGGTACAGTGGCTGGGCTGGTCAGCTTTAAAGCATGGCTTAGTGTGACTAAGGGGATGCTGAGTAGTGGCTTTACGTCCTGATCATCTGCTCAGGCACTTGCAGCCAAACCAGGCAATAAGGTAGGGACTTCTGAACCAGATGGGGGCAGCAGACCTAAGCCTTCCCCCAAAGAACAGACATAGCATAGGGTGAGTCTGACCTTACGCTCAGCCTGCTGTGTCCTCCTCTTGGTGTGACCACTCCACTTCTCTGGAGCCAAAACACCTCTCCTTCTTTGTTCACAGGCAGTGAGCTGGGTTACCTCAGTGGCCAATGAGCTACACAGCCTTGCTTCTGTCCTATAAACCCAGTAAACTAGGACAGTAAATATATCCTGAGAAGAGATAGGGCTTTAATGTTTCTTTGGGGGACTCTTTTGCTTATTTGCAAATAGAATTGATATCTAAAATGAAACAGGAATTTTCAGATGAAGCATCTCTGTATGTGCCAGTGTTCACAGCCTAGTTTTAGGAATCTAACTTTTTTCTCACTGTCAGGAAGCTGAAGTGCTGTAAGTGATTCCCTGGAGCAGCTGAAGTCACCTTTGCTGACTGTCCAAGGAACCTTGAAACCTAGCAGGGCTGCCTAAGATCTTAGACCACCTTCAAGCTTGTAAGGAGAGTTTGCATTGCAAAACAATGCACAGCTGAAATCTGTGAATAAAAGCATGTTATGCTATCAGCCTGTGGGTGGCTGAGGATACACAGGCAGTGCTTCTCCCTCTCACTGACCTGTGGGGTGAACTTGAATCTCCACTTCCCCCCAACATAACAAAATTCAGACATTGTGCCCCAAAAGAACTAAGAGTCCTGTTTTGTCTTGGTGCAGCAGACACACTGGAGGGAAGGGATCCATCCAGAGGGACCTTGACAGGCTGAGGAGGTGAGCCCATGACAACCTCATCAGGTTCAACAGGACCAAATGCAAGGTCCAGCAGCTGGGTCAGGGCAATGCCAAGAACCAGTACAGGCTGGGCAGCAACTGGCTTGAGAGCAGCCCTGGAGAAAAGGACCTGGGGGTACTGGTGGATGAGAAGCTCAACAGGAGCCAGCAGTGAGCACTTGCAGCCCAGAAAGCCAACCAGAGCCTGGGCTGCATCAAGAGAAGCAGAGCCAGCAGGGTGAGGGAGGTGATTCTCCCCCTCTCCTCCACTCTAGTGAGACCCCACCTGGAGCACTGTGTCCAGTTCTAGAGCCCCTGTTACAGGAAGGATCTGGAGGTGCTGGAAGGTGTCCAGAGAAGGGCCATGAGGATGAGCAAAGCGTTGGAGTGCCTCTGCTATGAGAACAGACTGAGGGAGTTGGGGCTGTTCAGTCTGGAGAAGAGAAGGCTCCAAGGAGACCTAATTGTGGCCTTCCAGGATCTGAAGGGGGCTACAAGAAAGCTGGGGGAGGGACTTTTGAGGGTGTCAGGGAGTGATAGGACTGGGGGGAAAGGAACAAAACTAGAAATGGGTAGATTGAGATTGGATGTTAGGAAGAAGTTGTTCCCCATGAGGGTGGTGAGAGACTGGCACAGGTTGCCCAGGGAGGTGGTGGAAGCCTCATCCCTGGAAGTTTTGAAGGCCAGGCTGGATGTGGCTGTGTGCAACCTGATGTAGTGTAAGGTGTCCCTGCCCATGGCAGGGGGGTTGGGACTGGCTGATCCTTGAGGTCTCTTCCAACCCTAACAATACAGTGATTCTCTGATCCTGAAGAAGCAGGGTGCTGCAGTCTTCCTTGCCCAGCAACGCTGGCAAGAGAATCACTGTTGTGGCATAATTCCCCTTTCATTTCCTTAGCACACAGTGCATAATTCACTCTGGTGGCATTGGGCCATCGTGGGCTACATGAGAGCTGCATCCAATGTATCCCCATGCAGGAGAAGATGATGTTGTGAGGGCTTTAATGTCGTCTGATGATCCCCTGGCATTGTTTGTCAGATTGCCGTTTTGAATGGCACTGATGCTGAAGCTCGCTGCTGATGGCTCTGTCAGCCACACCGTGTAATTCACACTTTCTGCTCAGCCTTTGCTGCTGGATGTCATGCATTTAGGGAAAGTGAATGATGATAAACTACAGGAATATGTTTAACCTTAACTGCTCTTAAGTGATTGCTCTTCTCACTGCTCCAGCTGTCGGTGGTCAGATAGATACTTGCTAACGACGTCTGCTTTTCAAGCATGTGTTGAAGCTCCTGAAATTCCTCAGGGGCAGTTATTCATGCAGTCACAGTGGATGTTTTTTTATGGCAGTAGAAAAGGACAGCCAGGGTAGGAAATAGGCACTTACAGATCATTCAGCAGAACAGCATCAACTCCCTACAGACTCCACGTTTCTCCCCAGTAATTGCTATGGGCTGTGAACCCAACAGCTTCAAAGAGGGTTTTAGCTTCATCCTTCACCTGGAGCAGGAAGGGTTGATCTCACCAGACCCGTGCCAGCCGAAGTAACCAGATCAATAGGCTGAGAGCAGCACCAGCAATTCCTTACTTTTATAAAGTGTTTTCCCCCTTCCTGTACCTAGGAAATCATTAAGTCTGTCCCTCCAGGGTACAGGGACTGGATCAACAATGTCTCTGCTTCTCCTCCACTTTGAAGATGAATTGTCTTGCTGGCAAACAGGACTTGAGCTGCTCTGCTTCAAGGAACTAAACTATTAGGTATGCTGAAGGTATTCCTCAAACACTTAACCTAATTTAGGCATGAGATAGGCTGTGAAGAGGTGGCATTGGTGATTGACAGAATCCTGTTTGGCTGCTTGCTCCAGAGAAGGCTGTGCTTCCCTGGAGGTAGCTGGGATAGGAAAGCAGGAGAGGGCAACTTATGCTGTGAGCTGATAATAGTCAGCATAGCCAGCAAGTCAAGGGAGGGGATTCTCCTCCTCTCCTCCACTCTGGTGAGACCCCACCTGGAGCACTGTGTCCAGTTCTGGAGCCCCTGTTACAGGAAGGGTCTGGAGGTGCTGGAAGGTGTCCAGAGAAGGGCCACGAGGATGAGCAGACGGATGGAGTGCCTTCTGCTATGAGGACAGACTGAGGGAACTGGCACTGCTCAGTCTGGAGAAGAGAAGGCTCCAAGGAGACCTAATTGTGGCCTTCCAGTATCTGAAGGGAGGGAGGGACTTTTGAGGGTGTCAGGGAGTGATAGGACTGGGGGGAATGGAAAGAAAATAGAACTGGGTAGATTGAGATTGGATGTGAGGAAGAAGTTGTTCCCCATGAAGGTGGAGGTTTTTGCAGCCAGGCTGGATGTGGCTGTGAGCAGCCTGCTGTAGTGTGAGGTGTCCCTGCCCATGGCAGGGGGGTTGGAACTGGCTGATCCTTGAGGTCCCTTCCAACCCTGACAATTCTATGATTCTATAATCCTTTGCAGGGAGACCCTCACCACCAGGTTTTGAAGGCTCACAGCCCTCAGGCACTGCCTGTGCTTTGTTGTCCCCCTCTCATGCATTCACAAGCCAGCCACTGACATCTTTTCTGTGCTTTTCTGGTTCCTTGGCCAAAATGTTCTTCTGGTAGTTGTCTTTGGTCACAAAATGAGCACAACTGAAAGAATGAAACAAATATTTTGGTTGACTTTGCCAAACCTACAACCTTGCTTTGTCCTTTGCTAAAATTGAGAGCGCACTTGGTGCCATGGTCTAGTCGTGAGGTCTGTGGTGACAGGTTGGACTTGATGATCTTTGAGCTCTCTTCCAGCCTTGGTGATGCTGTGATTCTGTGACTGTTTTTGTGAGGGGGCTGCCTATCCATTGCAAAGCTGGTAGAGAGACCTCTCATCTTATTTCTACCACAGAAAGACTCATTTTCACTTTTGATTTAGGTTGGACTTGAACAGGTGACCTGTCTGAATGGGAAGGACTTTTCCAGTTGCTTCAGTTACCTATTGTGTCCAGTTCTGGGCCCCTCAGTTTAAGAAGGACATCGAGACACTTGAATGTGTCCAGAGAAGGGCAACGAGGCTGGAGAGAGGCCTTGAGCTCAAGCCCTGTGAGGAGAGGCTGAGGGAGCTGGGGTTGTTCAGCCTGGAGAAGAGGAGGCTCAGGGGTGACCTCATTGCTCTCTACAACTACCTGAAGGGGGGTTGTAGCCAGGAGAGGGTTGGTCTCTTCTCCCAGGCAACCAGCACCAGAACAAGAGGACACAGTCTCAAGCTGTGCCAGGGGAAGTTTAGGCTGGAGGTGAGGAGAAAGTTCTTCACTGAGTGTCATTTGCCATTGGAATGTGCTGCCCAGGGAGGTGGTGGAGTCACCATCCCTGGAGGTGTTCAAGAGGGGATTGGATGTGGCACTTGGTGCCATGGTCTGGTCATGAGGTCTGTGCTGACAGGTTGGACTTGATGATCTTTGAGGTCTCTTCCATCCTCGGTGATTCTGTGATACTGTACAGAGATTTTGATCTCTCTTTCCTTTGATGCATTTCTACTGCTAATCTGTGGCTAATGACACTTGAGTCAGCGTTTTTCCTCAAACACCTTGCCTCTGCTGAGAAGCCCCTGGATACAAATCAGCCATTGTTGCATTAAGGAGATGGGTGAAGCGAAGCCTGATACTGCAGGGTGACCTAATGGCTCAAAAGGAGAAAGTGTAGGTCTCCCTTTTTAGGTTTATTTTTAATTCCTTCCCCCCTCCCAATTTCCCCTCCCTGCCTAGAAAACCAGGGGAAGTGCATTCTCATCAGTCAGGAGCACAGGAAAGGGAGGAGGTATTTATCACAGCAGCTTGAGTGCTGGAAAGGGACCGTTTGAAAAGGACAGAGGATAAAAAGCCATGAATCAATATTTCCATGCGCCTTCTGCTGCTGTTTATTTGAATCCATTTGTTTTGCTGACATATTTCCCATGTGGCTGGAAATGCTATTTCCTTTGATAACATCAGCAACTGATGTGTTGCATTTGCTGTACAGCTAGGTGCAGGCTCGGCAAAGGGATGTCACCGCTCTGGCGCTGCAGCTCTGCTCTCAAAGGCAAACACAGGTTCGCTTTTATCTCCCGGCTCCGCGGCGCTGTGCGACAGGCAGCGGGACCTGCTGCTGGGCGATGCTGCCCTCGCAGGGGATGAGCTGACAGACAGTGAACAAACTGCTGCTGGCCAAGGGCATGACATTATTTTTCACAGAACTGTCAGGGTTGGAAGGGACCTCAAGGATTCCAAACCCCTGCCGTGGACAGAGATGCTTTCACTAGATTGGGTTGCCCAGAGCCACGTCCAGCCTGGCCTTCAAAACCTCCAGGCATGAGGCTTCCACCACCTCCCTGGGCAACCTGTGCCAGTCTCTCACCACCCTCATGGGGAAGAACTTCTTCCTAAGGTCTAATCTAAATTTCCCCTTTCCTAGCTTGGATCCATTCCCCCTAGTTCTATCACTCCTTGACACCCTCAAAAGTCCCTCCCCAGCTTTCTTGTAGCCCCCTTCAAATACTGGAAGGCCACAATAAAGTCTCCTCGGAGCTTCTCTTCTCTAAACAGAACAACCCCAACTCTCTCAGCCTGTCCTCCTGAGGAGAGGTGCTCCTGCCCTCCCAGTTGCATGAGAGCTCTGGGATTTCATGTGATAGAAAGTCTCTTGGAATTAATGCAGATCTAGCAGGTCTGTTGCTGACACTGTGTACCAGATACTGATGAGGAGCTAATGTGATCAGTAGAGAGAACTCCAAGTTTTCAAAGCTTTATCATAAGCCGGAATGCATCACTGAGGTAATGGGTGATGGTGCCTGCATTACACATTGGCCACAACAACCCCATGGAGTGCTACAGGCTGGGGTCAGAGTGGCTGGAGAGTACCCAGGCAGAAAGGGACCTGGGGGTAGTGGTTGATAGTAGGCTGAACATGAGCCAGCAGTGTGCCCAGGTGGCCAAGAAGGCAAATGGCATCCTGGCCTGGATCAGGAACAGTGTGGCCAGCAGGAGCAGGGAAGTCATTCTGCCCTGTACTCAGCACTGGTTAGGCCACACCTTGAGTCCTGTGTCCAGTTCTGGGCCCCCCAGTTAAGGAAAGATGTTGAGTTGCTGGAAGGTGTCCAGTGAAGGGCAACAAAGCTGGGGAGGGGTTTGGAGCACAGCCCTGTGAGGAGAGGCTGAGGGAGCTGGGGTTGCTTAGCCTGGAGAAGAGGAGGCTCAGGGGAGACTTCATTGTTCTCTACAACTCCCTGAAGGGAGGTTGTAGCCAGGTGGGGGTTGGTCTCTTCTCCCAGGCAACATGTAACAGAACAAGGGGACACAGTCTCAAGCTGTGGCAGGGGCGGTTTAGGCTGGGTGTTAGGAAGAAATTCTTCCCAGCAAGAGAGATTGGCCATTGGAATGTGCTGCCCAGGGAGGTGGTGGAGTCACCATCTGTGGAGGTGTTTAGGAGGAGACTGGCTGATGAGATGGTGCTGGGTGATAGGCTGGACTCGATGATCTCAAAGGTCTTTTCCAACCTGGTCTATTCTATTCTATTCTATTCTATTCTATTCTATTCTATTCTATTCTATTCTATTCTATTCTAATCTATTCTATTCTATTCTATTCTAATCTATTCTATTCCTTTACTGGACACATCTCCTGATTATTTACCTTCACTATTGAAAATGTATGCCTCAAACCTCATGCATCCTTCCCTTTGTTGCTGGCAGTGGTGTAACAAGTGGTACATATTTAGACTGATATCATCTGAATGTATACACTTGGAATGAAAGCAACAATAATAATAAATAAATAGTAATAATTTCTGTGTATATATAAGATGAAGTACTTCACTAGGAACTGATTTGGTCACACCTGGAGTAATGGAACATTATTATTATTATTACTTTTAATATCATATATTTAATGCCTACAGCAGCTGTAGCTACCAGCTTTGGGCTGGTATTTTAAGCAACCCACAGCTCCTGTGGGAACCTGAAAGATGGGCTTTGTTAAGCTGCAAACTAGAGTTTGATGTGTTGTGGAATAGCTGAAGGAGACAACTTCTGTTTATCTGACTCCTTTTCAGTGCATCTTCTGAGAAGATGGCCCTGCTGCTGGCAGCTCCCCAGCTCGGGCAGTAGTGATTTTAATGAGGGACATAAATGCATCTTGATCTCTCTCATCATTGCTGGTCCATAGACAAATAAATTCTATTCTCTTTCAAGACAGACAAATACATTCTATTCCCTTTCAAGCTCCCACAAGGAGAGAGCAGCTTTCTGATGAATCACAGAACTATTTATGGTTGGGGGGGAGGGAGAGCAGAGAGGAGCACGGAGTGGCAACAGAAAACATTTCCTGTGTTTTGCCTGCTTCCAGTGACCTAGAAAAATGGGGGTTTAGCCTCTCCATAGTTACCAGAATATCCATTTTTCTTCCCCCCCCCCTTTTTTGTGTGTTTTGTTCTCAAAGCCTGGCACCCGCAGGAGGTGATTTCTGTGCTCTCTGAGCATGGCATCAGTAAATGGAGAAGAGCACATCCTTTCTTTGCACAAATGTGCAGTCTCCTGTATTTTTCCCCCTATTCAGGAGCTGCTCAAAAGAGCATACCTTTCAAATGTAATTCTTGCTATTCAGGAGGTGGTGCTGAACAAAGCTGGGGCTGGATGCTAACCTCTTAAAGGGAATTCTGCCCCTTTCAACATGAAGCTGGATGCATTCCAGTTCAGACTGGCTGCTGCTTCTGCTTTTTGAAAGATGAAGAAGCAGATACTGACATAAAAGGACTCCAACTGCCATGTGCCAGTTGCCATTTACTTGAATCCTACAGTGCATGTTCACATAGGAACTGTGAATCTGTGGCTTCAGAGCAGTGAGGGAGTGGAAACAGATAGCCTGCTATGGTGAGGTTCCACTTCAGGAGACTTCTCCTATCATCTGGACTATTGTTTTAATCCTGTCCAACATCTGCTCAGTAAATGGTGCAGAAGACAGATTGTGGTTAGATGATTCTTCTCTAGTGCCTAGCAGAGCGGGGCTCTGGGTTTGGATTTCCAGGCAGTCTCCTACAACAGATAATAAATGGCAAGAGTGTTGTGGTCCCTTCCACCAGTGTTATTCTGACTGCAGCAGGCTAGATTTCAGTAGGGCAACTTGAAAAGCCAGAGACATTCTGGCAAGTTGCAGAGAAGGAACAACTTGTGCACAGCATTCTGGCTACACTAAGATCTTGTAATCAGTTTTCATGAAAAGAAGGCCTTGACACCTGTGGTGAACAGCAAGCACAAGCCATGGTACTCCTGATTGCCCAGAACAGGCACCTGCCCAAAGTGCCCTTCACTTCTGATTTCTTCACCCAAGTTTTTTTTCTGGTTACAGCAGAGCATCAAAGTCAAGATGGAGAGGGACAAGGGCTTGTCATGATTTACTTAAAAGATGTCCCTGCTCACTGCAGAGGGGTTAGACCTTTAAAAGTCCCTTCCAACCCAAAACATTCTGTAATTCTATGATTCTGTGCCTGAGCCTTCTCTTCACAGAGCCAGCATGTGGGGGGGATTCACACCTTGACTTGGGAATTGGGAAAGGCTCTGGGACCTCATTTGAGGTAAGCATCCCAGACTGGTCACAACACAGAATGACTGGAGAAAGAGCATGGAAGGTTTCACCATTTTGGGGGGCAGAAGTTTGGAATGTTCTGGTCCAAGACAACTTCTGAGTTTATAAAGTTCATCATAATGACTTATGGCTGGCATCCAGCCTTTAAAATTAGCAGCATTAGTTCACTGCAATGTGTTGAAGGTGGCTGAATGTCTGCGAGCTTTTCAAGGCAGTTCATGGACACACTGCATTAAAAGCACAGGAGCAGCCTTGTGAACTTAGCATTACCCAAAGGTTGTTCTCTTAAAGCATGTTTGACAGGTGAATGCAGTGGAGATAATATGTTTCCAGTGTGTGTATTGAAAGGAGGTGCAGGGCACTCAGCTCAGTGGCTCAGAAGGGGGCAGCTACTGCAGTGCTTGACATAGAGGATAAATTATGAGCTGCTGTTTGTGGCCACTGTCAAAAAAAAAAGGTGGGTACTGGGAGACTGACTTGAAGACAATCACTTGATATGATTTTGGAATTGTATGAGCTGAAGATGTGCTACCCTTGCACTGACAGGGGAGTCCAAAAGGTGACCTAATTCCCTTTAATTTTGTTACAGCGGGTTTTCTTTGACTGTTTTACTTACAGAGGAAACACTCAAAGAGACCTTAAAAGTAATTTCCTGTATCTGAAGGTAACACACATGACCAGCTACTTTACTACCTCCTGTGTTTGTTGTTATGTAAGTTACAGATTAATGAGCATTTAATTAGTTTTGTCTAATTCAACCAGTTCCTCCATAGTGATTCATTGCTTTGGCTTTTTTGTTTGTTTGGGTTTGGTTTTTTTTTGCATAGAAGTTAACTTCTTTTATAAAGCAGCACATCAAGCTCACCTCCAATGTGGTAATTCTCACTGCACCTCAACAGAGACTGCTTGAAAACAACCCTCTGAGAGGAGCTTAGATTGAGCTGGGATTTCTTGCTGCAACTGTAAGTAGTCCCTGTGCTTTTTTTTCAATTATGCACTGCAGCAGCAAGTTTTGCAGTGAAATTTCCCCATGCCTGAAGCCACAGGGATGAATACACATAAAGGGAAGTGCTTTGGGTTATTATTGCCCCCTGTGCTTTTATTCACTGTAAAGAAAATTTGTTTTGATTCTGTTTGCTCCTGCATTGTTTTCTGTTCGCTGTCTCGTGGCATCTCCATCATCTCCTGGGTGGCATTGTCAGCTGATACGTAGCAAAGAAATTGCACCACTGGATTAAGCTATTTAACAGCTTAGTCCCTCTGTTCCAGACTGAAGCATATGCCAGACTAGCAGTGTTTGCAGTGTAAAGCATCAGGAAGGCTATGCTAGCTCTGCTGCAGCTCTAATTCTGCCAGCAAAAGTTGCTGTAGAAAAGATTTATGGCTTAGAAATAGTCATCTAGCAGGAAAACAAACTATTTTTGATCACATGAATATGGAAGAGCATTTCCTTTGAATTCAAGAGAGACCTCCATGGAACCAAGTGGATAGGTCTCTCTTTAGGGATAAAATCTTGTCCTGGTGAATCAACTGTGAAATGGGGAAGGAGCAGCTCGTGTGAGGCAGTGGCCAAAGCAAAGAAACTAATTGTCCTGAGGCATAACCTGTTAATGGTCCTTATTATCAGCCAACAACCACAAAACTGGATGGGATTTGATATTTCTTTTTGCAATGCCAGAAGACACTTAAAGGGTGCTAGAAAGCTAGAATCCTTTAAAGGCCTCCTCTTCTGTTCTCGTTTTCTGATCGGGTCTATCAGCGGTTAGATAAAAATACTTGCCAGACACAGAGGTGTGAAATTCAAATACTGCACATAGGGAAAATAAAACCCCAACCTCCCAGGAATGTTCCTGCCTGGTGTGGTCCATTTTCTGTTGGTGCTCCGTCAAGAAGCTCTGTGTTTATTTTTCATTCTGATAGGAAGTCAGAATTAGCCTTCATTAAGTTCCATCGATGTTCTCGCTGGCTCAGTGCTTCCTTCTTTGCTCGGCGGTCTGTGTATGCTGTTTGCACCAACCTTTCTGCAGGCTGTGGTGGACCTGGGACAATTGTTTTCTCAATTAGAATAAAGTTTGAAGCCTAATTTTGATGGGCAAAGACTGGATTGGTTTTCTCCCCTCCCGTTGTAACACAGCAGCTGGTCACGGATCAAGACCCCGCTGAGGCGGGGGCTGTAAAAGAGAAAGGTAAAGTCTGTCCTTCAAAGCCTGAGCTCTCGCTGTCAGACAAGACCTAATGAATGGATACAGACAGGCAGGGAGGCAGAAGGAAATATGAGCCACTGTTAGAGGGTTTCAGCACACTGGCAGCCTATCACTTAAGGATTTTATTGACATAATGTCAAAGGAGAATTTTAAGGATAATGAGGACAGTTTCACAGGTACTTATAGCTGCCTGGGAAAAAGCACAAAGGTGCCTGAGTGCATGTTTTAACAAACGGCAGATAAGGGCTTTTATCCTGAGCAGACTGGAGGACAGAGCTGGTTTCCTGATACTTAATGAAAGACAAGAATTGGATCATAAAGAACCTTGAAAGTGAGGCTTCTGTTTGATGTGATAGAGAAGGGGGTCTAGAAACTCGAGAGGGGTCTGAGACGGTTAAATAGCGTGGTCAGCTTGAGGGATAAGGGAGGAAGATGAGCGTGTTTGTTGAGGGCAAGTGCAAAACAGGTCACTGTAGCTGAGGAAAGAGGAGGGAATCTGCTCAGGAGACTCAGCTCTTTGGGTGGGTAAGGGGACATATGCCAAAATGTTACTTGCACCAGTTTCCAAGAACGGCAAGGCATGGGGCACGAAGGCCCAAGCCAGGGCAGCACCCAGATGGGATGATGGGACTGTGCCCAAGAGAAGAGGTACGGGAAGGAGATAAGCTAGGAAGTCCAGAGGAAATGAAAATCTCTCTTTGAAGTTAAGGTTCTAGTTTTTGATATGTTGAGATTGTATTACTGCCAGAAAGGAAGGGAGGAGGAGAGAAAGCTAAGCCAGGGGTGCAAACACGACCTGGGTGGGGGAAGAGAAGCTGAAGAGAAGAAATAACTGAAGAAGGAGGAAGAAAATTTAAACAGTGAGCAAAGAAGCCAAGCAAGACAAGGTTGTGGGTGGTGAATGATGCCAAAGCTCTGGGCAGATTGAGCAGGATGAGGCTGGAGTGCTGGTTGTGAAGTGTGATTAAGATAAGGCCAGTTGATATGCTGCTGTGAACAGTAATCATGAGGGCTAGAGGCTGGCATCTCTGTCTTTGGTCCTTAGCTAACAACACTTACACATCTCTTGAATTTGTTATTCCTGTGATGAAGTTGTTTGGGGTTTTTTTTCCTTGAAAAACCTCTTTCATCTAATTCCTTTCACCCTCAAGTATTTGAGAGAGGGGACGTTATTTTGGTCAGCTGAGATATTTGGGGTTGGATCAAAGCAGTTGTTGACTTCTGGACAACTGGACCATACAGAATGGAAAGCAGGAAGGGGCACCAGGTTATAGGAAGGCTTGGGATAGAAAGGACCTTAAAGATCATCTTGTTCCAACCCCCCTGCCATGGGCAGGGACATAGAATTAACCAGGCTGGAAAAGACCTTTGAGATCATCGAGTCCAGCCTATCACCCAGCACCATCTAATCAACTGAACCACGGCACCAAGTGCTTCATCTGGTCTCTTCCTAAACACCTCCAGTGATGGTGACTCTACCACCTCCCTGGGCAGCACATTCCAATGGCCAATCTCTCTTTCTGCGAAGAACTTCTTCCTAGCCTCCAGCCTAAACCTCCCCTGGTGCAGCTTGAGACGGTGTCCTCTTGTTCTGGTGCTGGTTACCTGGGAGAAGAGACCAACCCCCACCTGGTTACAACCTCCCTTCAGGGAGTTGTAGAGAGCAAGAAGGTCTCCCCTGAGCCTCCTCTTCTCCAGGCTAAGCAACCCCAGCTCCCTCAGCCTCTCCTCACAGGGCTGTGCTCCAGACCCCTCCCCAGCTTTGTTGCCCTTCTCTGGACATGTTCCAGCAACTCAACATCTTTCCTAAACTGAGGAGCCCAGAACAGGACTCAAGGTGTGGCCTAACCAGTGCTGAGCACAGGGCAGAATGTCTTCCCTGCTCCTGCTGGCCACATTATTCCTGATCCAGGCCAGGTCCCATGGAATACATGGGTGGATCAAGCAGACCAAAAACCCCCATGTGATAGGCTGTTGTTAAAGCCTTCCCCACCACCATGGCTCTTTGGAAAAAAAGAGTTTTAATGGCCCAGTATTTCCTGCCTTACAGCTATGGAAAGATAGCATTCCAGTTTAAAACTGAAGGGCTGGTGAATTCATGCATTATCTTCCAGCAGGAGGAAGCATGGATGCTGTTGTTCCATTTTCTGAGAAAACAGCAAGAATGAGGAAGCTGATATCCAGTATCTAACAGCAAACACAGACTGGGCGCCAGCTCTTCTCTTGCTGCATGCTGGTGCTTCACTCCAGCCAGATATGTGCTGTGCACATTGTTTTCCACAATGTCTTGGATGTGAAAGCAAATGTAAGGTGTGATGGAGAAAGCTTTCCTGCTGAACTGTCCCAGAAAGGGCTGGCTTTGAAACAGCAAGAGAAGTGCTGCCCAACACCTACAAGTGTTGTGCAAACCAGTAATCAGTAGTGGGGCTCTATTTAGGAGGGCAGTAAAGCCAGCAGACCCAGAGAGGGGATTCTGCCACTTTATTTGCTGTGAGACCTCACCTGGAGTACTGAAACCAGCTCTGGAGCTCTCAATACAGGAGGGACATGGACCTGATGGAGCAGGTCCAGGGAAGGGTCAGGGAAATGATCAGGGGGTTGGAGCAGCTCAGCTACAAGGACAGGCTGAGGGAGCTGGGGGTGTTCAGCCTAGAGAAGAGGAGGTTCCAGGGAGACATAATAGCAGCCTGAAGGGGGCTACAAGAAGGATGGAGAGAGATTGTTTGCAAAGGCCTGCAGTGACAGGATGAGGGGCAGTGGCTGCAAACTAGAGCAGAGCAGATGTAGATTGGATGTTAGGAACAAGTTCTGCAGCATGAGGGTGGTGGAACACTGGAACAGGTTGCCCTGGGAGGTGGTAGGGGCCTCATCCCTGGAGATATTCAATGTGAGGCTCGATGGGGCCCTGGGCAGCCTGATCTAGTTGAGGATGCTGACTGCAGAGAGGGTTGGACTGGATGACCTTTAGAGGTCCCTTCCAACCCAGACCATTCTGTGATCCTATGATCCCTGTGCCAGGGAGGTGCTACTTGTTCTCTTCCCCGCAGTATACTGGTTTTACTTGTGCAATATTTCCTCCTTCCCAGATTTCCCCCCTGAAAAGTTCTCTTGTGGCTATCACAAATGTGCTCCAAACCTTCCAGTAATGTGCTGCCCACTGCTGGTGGGGACACACCACACGCATACAGCCGTTACCCAAGCAGACACACGGCTGACATGCTTTGCTCTTTGTTTTTCAGTTTTCCTTGCATGATCACTCAGAAGAGGTCGTTCCTCCCTGTGTGCAGCCCTGCAGATGACTGGCTCCACCTCTAGGCAAATGACAGCTAGCTTTCCAGGGTGATCTGCCCAGCACTGCTTGCAGTGGGGGATTTATTTCCATTCTGGAAAAATCAAGCCAGAATGCTTTGCTACATTGATGGCTCTCAGCAAACAGCACAAAGCTGCTGTTACACCTACCTGTGGAACATCTAGGAGGAGCTGACAGTTTTCACTCTCTTCACTGTGGAAAAACTCCTAAATATTTCCTACATTTTACAGCTAAATGTATTGGCAGTGTCCCTTTGAGAAACAATTCCTTAACACTGAGAAAATCCTACTGGCAGCAGTGCAATACAAAAATGCTTTTAACACTTTTTCCCCCTCTTTATTTTTAATGACTGAAGTTGTTGTGCTTTTATATCCAACACATGGAATCATAGAAAGATCTGGGCTGGAAGGGATCTTCAAAGGTCATCCAGTTCGACTGCCCTGGAGTCACCAGGGGCACCCCAACTAGATCAGGTGGTCCAGAGCCCTGTTGAACCTCACCTTGAATATCTCCTCAACCACCTCCCTGTTCCAATGTTCTACCAGCCTCATGGTGCAGAACTTGTTCCTAACATCCAATCTACATCTGCTCTTCTCTAGTTTGCAGCCACTGTCCCTCATCCTGTCACTGCAGGCCTTTGCAAACAGTCTCTCTCCATCCTTCTTGTAGCCCCCTTCAGGTGCTGGAAGGCTGCTATTAGGTCTCCCTGGAGCCTTCACTTCACTAGGCTGAACACCCCCAGCTTCCTCAGCCTGTCCTTGTAGCAGAGCTGCTCCAACCCCCTGAGCATTCTCATGGTTCTCTTCTGGACCCTCTCCATCAGGTCCAGGTCCTTCCTGTGCTGAGGGCTCCAGAGCTGCACACAGTACTGCAGGTGAGGTCTCACCAGAGCAAAGTGGCAGAATCACCTCTCTGGCTCTGCTGGCAATGCTGCTTTTGATGCAGCCCAGGCTGCCATTGGCCTTCTGTGCTGCAAGCTCACACTGCCTGCTCCTGGCCAGCTTCTCATCCATCAGCACCCCCAAGTCCTTCTCCACAGGGCTGCTTTCTAACTCCTCATTGCACAGTCTGTATTGATAGCGAGGATTGCTCTGGCCCAGGTGCAGAACCCTGCACTTGCTCCTGTTGAACCTCATCTTTGTATTTCTATTCTCCACTCAAGAAGTGGAAAGAGGAACCTGAATTGAAGACTCATGCACAGAAGCTTTGGCAGATTCTCTGAAAACATTACTTAATGCATTCTATTCTGTGCCCTTATTTTGCTGGAACCAAAGTTTTCGTGGCCTTGTGCATATTGTGTGAGTAGATTGAGAGAGAGAGAGAGAAACGAAATCCTTAATGATGCAACAAACAAAAGCTGCTCTGAGAAGTCTAGAGTTTCCTCTTTGCTTTTAGTCAAGCAGCAGTTGTTTGACAAATGGGGCTGCTTTTAGAGAGCTCACAAAAGCCTGCACGCCCCAGCGGAGGCGGCGGCTGGGCACAAGATTACCAGGAGATAATGGAGCAAGGCAAATGAGAAAACATGATGAAACAGCAGAAAATTTACATGCTGGCTTGCTTCTTCCTTTTGCATCAATAAAACTGAGGCTTTTGTGTGTACTTCCAACCCTCTGCCCTATAAGCACACATCCCTGGATGGACCTGTGAGGCTAATGACCTACCCAGGCCCACAGTACCGGGGGAATGGGCTGACATCTAATGACAGGCTGTAAAAACAGCATCTCTGAAACGGCCTCTGCAGCTTTTTGCTGTGTTAGAAGCATCAGACCTTGCCTGCAGAACCTAAATCCAGCAGGGAGCCAGAACTTTGGCTCAGTTCTTAGAGCTGCTGCTGGCAAAGCTGCTGGCTGTGAATGACGTGGAGCTGGAGCCAGTCTTGGTGAGGATTCTCTGTGGAGAATCTGTGTGACCAACACCCAGCACAAGAAGAGATGACAGCTATGGGTTTGAAGACAGCTGCATGGAAGTGGCACCACATCCCTGTGAGTTCCATGTGATGCCAATGAGCTGCTAGGAGCAGCATGGCTGGACCAGGACCCACGGTGATGGCTCAGCCCAGGACTGTTGTCTTTGGTGGTGCTGTGGAATGGCCAAGCATGTGTGACCTTCTAGCATGGCATTAGCTGCCATGGGTGCTTAGATATGGTCAAACCCTTAACTTCTATATGACTGCACATACAAGGTGGTGCACACCCCAGGGGAGAGCTGTGGCCAGTTGCCTGCATGCATCCTGGACTTTCAGCTGCTTGAAGCTTTTGCTGGTGGAAAGAAATTGTCTTCAATTATCTTCATGCTTTGTGGTGCACAAACACTGATAGACCACTCCAGATTTATCAGGTGTGTTGGAGGCAGGTGGAAGGTTTCCTAAAGCCCTGATTCCAGAGTCCTTTCTGCTTGCACTGGCCCAGTGTCATCCAGGCTGGCTGCCCAAACAACCCAAAGGAGTTTACCGATGAACACCAGCCAATAAATTTCATTCTTTAAACACAAGCTCCTTTTGATATTGGCTAATGGGACAGAAGAGCCTGGCCGTGCCCACGGTTAAAGGATTAACCTCTATCACGTGCCACAGAAGTGCCTGTAGTGTACTTATGCTGAAAGAATTGTGCTTTGTACTGGGGCTGTAAAACCAACCCCAAAGCCCTTATCAGCCAAATAAATGTCCTGTAAAATTACAGGATACATATGCCACCCATCCTGCTCTCCTCAGGGCTTGGGTTAGGGCATGGCTTCACAGGCCTGACTGACACCACAGAGCAGCCAGTGTATGTGCATCCGAGGCTCCGGCCCAGGGAACGTGGCCGTGCAGGGATTATTTCTTCTGCCTGTTCCCATGGGCCAAATATTGAGTTACCCTCACACCCATCAACAGGGTGACACAGACCTTGAAATATGCCTATTTAATAATTTATAAGGGAATGAGTAAGATAAGTACCTGTCAAAGAAAGGTAATAGGATGTACACAACACACCACAGGCAAGGAGCGAACCTCAAGCTCTGAGCTTAAACAGAGCTCCTGGACAAAAGGCCAGAAGGTTACTGGGTGGGGGTTCTAGGTGAGGCTGGTCATGCTAATTCTAGCCAGTTAGTGCACTCAAAGCCCTCACATCAGGCACAGATGATGCAGGGAAAGTGACCACTAGTGGGGAAGCTGGAAAAAACGTAGTAGGTATGCTACTGTAGTCATTGTGCTCTTAATGCCCTGCTGGTGGTGGTGGCATTCAGGCAGAGAAATGGGAACTGCTTTGAATGTGTATTTTCATTATTAACAGCTTTACAGAGTGTCTGAGTTCTGTTCTCTTTGCAAGGCTGGAGAGGAGGAACACGGCTTTACTCGCCAAAGGACAGAAGCAGGTACACACTGGAACCTAATGTAAGAGTTTCCCATTTACCCTCAATGCAAATTACCCTGCTGAAGTTTGCATGCGCACCCGCAGGTAACAGGGAGCAGAGCTGGGTGTGTCTCTCTGCTCATTTTCAGCAGAATAGGATCTAATCTGACTATGCATTGCTGTTGTGGCCTGCACGGTGAGAGCACAGTTACAGGTGCTGGAGGAAGGACCACCCCCTGCAGAGTTTGTGCTTGGTTTTGATGAGCAGCTTCCATCTGCTCAGCTGTTGCGTGGCCGGCGTGCGCCGCCCTTCCCCTCCAAAGGCACCACTGTGCTGGCACTCGGGGTGAGCATGCTCCTGTGCTCTTGGTGGGGGGTAGCTGGCATTCCCTTGTGTTCAAAATACAGTTTCCTTTGCTTTCTTCTGTGCAAGATGGCAGGGATGGTTCCTCCTCAGGCAGCTGACTTGTGTGTGCTGTGTTTCCTCCTTCTGAACTCTCAGAACTCAGTGCTGCAGATAAAGTGTGGTGACAGCCTTTAGTTCCCAAGGCCTTATTGCATAAGGTGCTTGGATTGTTGTTTTTCTTTTTAACTAGGTAGAGACCAACCAAAAGATTTGAATATAAGCCAGGCTGTATGAAGCCTGTGTGTAGTCAGGAAACACCAAGAGCGGTCTCCATAACATTACTGGCAGGTTTCCATGAGAACTTTACACTAACCCGCTTGCCCTAAGAGGTAGTTGGAAGGGGTATGACACAGAGTGTCAGCCTGCAGAGGGACTATCAGTTCTTTGAGCTGGAGCAAGTCATCTCTCAGATATTGTCAAAATATGCCACAAAAATAATGGGCACTCAAACCTCCCTTTTGGTTTATCTGCTCTCCACCAGTACTCTGCAAGGGGCTGTCTTGTTTGCCACTGAAAGAGCTGCCTTTCCTGCTCCTCCTGACAGACTGCTGCTTAAGGCTCTGCTTAGCATTCCTATTTCTCTCTTGTCAGAAATACCTTTTTTTCCCCCTCCATTTGGTTTTTAGAACTGGAGCTGTAAATCTGGGAAGCCTTTTACACGCTGTGTTAGGGCTTTATTGAAATCCCACTGAAATCAATGACAGCTTTCTGATTGATTTCAGGGCACCAGCACTTGGGAAATAAAGAGGAATGGTCTGGTTTAAAGTAAAGACTGTATCTATGCCATCATGTTTATTAGCAGTAGCAGGAAATAAACCAAAACATGTTATGCATAGCCTTTCCCAACAGGCTTCATATATCCTGTAACTGCTACCTACACACAGACAGCTGTGACACAGGGTGCTGCAATAGCTGTCCTGGGGTACCTAATAATTCTGCTTTTTAACCCCAAATATCTGAGGAAAGAGAAAATCCCCTTACCTGCTCGACACAAACACTCACACAAAACTGAAACTACACAAAAGATA
The DNA here is from genome assembly GCA_015227895.2 of Colaptes auratus. Classification (NCBI taxonomy): domain Eukaryota; kingdom Metazoa; phylum Chordata; class Aves; order Piciformes; family Picidae; genus Colaptes; species Colaptes auratus. Next base: position 5,351,592 of record CM026886.1, read on the forward strand.
AACACCCAGCAGAAGCAACTGTCACAGAGCCTGGAGGGGAAAGCTCTCCTGTAGCCTCCTTTCTACACATTTCTGTGTAGAATAAATTTCTTTGAGTGACTCACACTTTCCGTGGGTACTGTTAGAAAACCCTTGCTCTTTCCTTTTAATTTGTAGTAAAGCTTGAGGCTGTGCCCCAGTTATCAAAAGTGCTGAGCCAAAAGGAAAAGAGATAAAAAGAAAGGAAAAAAAAAAAGAGATAAGATAAATACTAAAAAGAGGTAAGAAATGCTTCTGATACTTGTCTGGGTAATTAAGCAGGGATCCAGGAGCTTAAAATGAAAGTGTGACATCTACAAGTTACTTAGGTGGTGGAAGTACTGCCAGGCACAATAAAGACAAGTCTCTAGGCTCCAGGGTTTTTAGGGAGACAAGAGAACACTTGGATCTTGTTGGAACTGTGTTTGTATGTTGGGTAGGTTGAGATTGGATGTTAGGAAGAGGTTCTTCCCCATGAGGGTGGTGAGAGACGGGAACAAGTTGCCGAGGGAGGTGGTAGGAGCCTCATCCCTGGTGGCTTTTAACGTTTCTGATCAGCTTGATCTAGTGTGAGGTGTCCCTGCCCATGGCAGGGGGGTTGGAAGTGGATGATCCTAGAGGTCCCTTCCAACCCTGACAATTCTATGATTCCATTCTCAACTAATAATATCAATAAAAATATATAGGTAGATAGTTGTGGTATTGCAAAATGTGGGTTTTGAGTTTTTAGAGCCTGGCTCAAACTTCTACCTGCTGACGAGGGAAAAAGGAAACCACGTGGAGAAGACTCTGAAGCGCAGGCAAACCCAAGTGCTGCTTTAATGATGAAGTATTTGATAGTGCCCTTTTATCAGCATGCAGTCATGTGTTTAAACAGCATGAGCCACAGATGACTGCTGCAGCTTGTCATTTGCCTTATGAGAAGCAAGAAAGAGCTTCTTGTTTGATTTGTAAGATGAGCTAGCCTCTTGCACAAGGCGACAGAGGAGACTCTGTGCAGAGCTCCACAGTGAAGTATTTCCTAAGCCTTTGTTGGACTCCCGCCACAAGGAAGTGCAGTGAGTGTAGTCACAGTGCAAGGGACATGGTGAAAAGGGTTAGAAAGGAAACATACCTTTTAAAACATTGTGGTAAAAAACCCCAACAACCCAATGTGGTAGTTTTAGGCTATGCCTTTAAAACTTTTCATGGATCTTGAGCAGACAAGTAGTAAATTGTAAAAATATCACCACTGGGTGTGAAAAGGAAAATAATGGTAATTCCAAAGAATCCCATTGGAAGAGATAAGGGATTAAAACTAGTTGTACCAAAACAATCTCCCTTCCCTTCCCTTCCCTTCCCTTCCCTTCCCTTCCCTTCCCTTCCCTTCCCTTCCCTTCCCTTCCCTTCCCTTCCCTTCCCTTCCCTTCCCTTCCCTTCCCTTCCCTTCCCTTCCCTTCCCTTCCCTTCCCTTCCCTTCCCTTCCCTTCCCTTCCCTTCCCTTCCCTTCCCTTCCCTTCCCTTCCCTTCCCTTCCCTTCCCTTCCCTTCCCTTCCCTTCCCTTCCCCCCCATAGTGTAACTCCTGTATATTTTGTACATCTTCATTGCATTCCGTTGTAGATTGTAGTTTTGCCTGTAAATACAGCTTTCATTTGCTTCCCACTGAGCTGGTCTGGCAAATTAAATGTTGGGGGAGAGGGGGAAATTTTCAACCCACCACACCCAACCAACCCCAAAGACCCCAGCTGGTAAGTGAATTACAGAGGTGGTTACCAAACTAGGTATGTACATAAAAAAAGGGATGAAACAGAACATAAATCCTAGAAGTGAAAAATGCTGGGTTTGTCTTATTCCCCCCCCCCACACTGCTGTTAACATAAGCACCTCAAAATTAATGAGAGAAAGATAAAGCTATGCTGGTAAGTTCCTGATTTCTCCTCGGGTCATGGTGTTTTTAAATACTGGCAAACAATCTGAGAGCTCCTGCTGAGATCAGTGGGAGCAGGTGAGTAGGAGGGGATGACGGAGTGGCTCTGCAGGTTGAGAGCACAAACACATCTTTCTTGGAGCGGTGAAGATATGCAAACTGCATTTACCTTTCTTTGTGAGTGAGTACCAGCAAAGGGCAGCACTTTCACCAAAGGCAAACATGGTTTGCTGCTTTAGCTTTCCATGCTTAATATCCACTATAAATGAGGTTACTGCTATTTGCATTATATTGCACATCCCACTCAGTAAATGCAAAGTTGCAGCAGAAGTAAACAGAAACATTCTTACTGTCCCATTTCCAGCTGTGGTTAGGGTGTAGATAGAAATAAATCAACAGTCAAAGCAGGCGTGTGAATGTGCTGAGTCCATGATCTAAGATCTGTGTGTGATGTGCCAGATCAGCTTTTGGTCTCCGAGACCAGCTGTGACTTGCTGCTGTACAACAAGGCAATCCCAAGCACTGATACAGGCTGGGCAGGGACTGCCTTGAGACCAGCCCTGAAGGGCTTGGGGCTGCCGATGGTTGAAAACCTCAACATGAGCCACCAGTGTGCACTCACAGTCCTCAAAGCCAAGCAGAGCCTGGGCTGCATCAAGAGCAGCATAGCCAGCAGGTCGAGGGAGGTGATTCTCCCCCTCTACTCTGCTCTGGTGAGACCCCACCTGGAACACTGTGTCCAGTTCTGGAGCCCCTGTTACAGGAGGGAACTGGAGGTGCTGGAAAGTGTCCAGAGAAGGGCCACGAGGATGAGCAAAGGGCTGGAGCTCTCTCCTATGGAAACAGACTGAGAGAGTTGGGGCTGTTCAGTCTGGAGAAGGCTCTGAGGAGACCTAATTGTGGCCTTCCAGTATCTGGAAGGGCTACAAGAAAGCTGGGGATGGACTTTTTCGGGTGTCAGGGTGTGACAGGACTAGGGGGAAGGGAAATGGGTAGATTCTTCACCATGAGGGTGGTGAGAGACTGGCACAGGTTGCCCAGGGAAGTGGTGGAAGCCTGGAGGCCAGGCCGGATGTGGCTGTGAGCAACCTGCTGTAGTGTGAGGTGGGGGGGCTGGAGAGCGGGGCTGGAACCAGATGATCCTTGAGGTCCCTTCCAACCCTAACAATTCTATGCGTGTACACATAAGTATACTTGCAGGCAACTAGGCACGCTGTTCATTGACATGATAAACGATTTTATATACTATTTTCGCAGTTGGTGGTGGTGGCTTTGTTTTTTTTTTTTTTTTTGTTGTTTGTTTGTTTCCCTGCATTAACAGGAGAAACACTGTAAAACTGCGGCCACTGTGCAGAAACTTTACAGCTCACCAAGTAAGCGTGGGAAGGGCGGCATAGCCCCTACAGCCACGCTCAAGTACCTATCAATGGGGATTCTGCCGGGGCCGCACCCGTATGCCCGCTCGGGCCCTTCACCCACTAGAGGGGGATGTAGCCAAAGGGCCCAAGAGTCAGCGCAGTCCCCGGCCTCGCCTCAGCGTGGGCAGTAGCTAACCCGAAACCCACTAAAGCCCCCAGACCCGAGACTGGGAGAAAGCCCAAACCCCGCTCTGCGCAGGTGCCGCCCCACAATGCACAGCGGGAGGGCCGCCGGCGCGCGTTCCGCCCTTCTCCCGCTCTCCAGCCAATCGCTGCTCCCCGCGCCCGACTACACTCCCCGGCATGCCCTGCGGTCAAGGCGTTTCCGGGCTCGCCTGCCGTGTTCCGCCTGTCGCAAAGTGTCGCGCTGTGCCGCCGGAGCTTGGGCTGGCGGCCGCGGGCCGTTGCCCGGAGCCGTGCCGCGGCGAGCCCCGCGGGGCAGAGAGCGGCCTTCATGGGTGGCGGGCGGTGATCCCCAGTCTTGCCCCACCTCGCCTCATCCCCCTCTCTGCGCCGACAGCCGCCATGGAGGAGGAGAGCATGGAGGAAGAGGGCGGCGGTGGTTGCGAGGCCATGATGGACGATCAGAACCACAACAACTGGGGCGCCGGCGGCTACGGGCGGCACCTGCTGGGCCCTGCCGCGGCGCCGCTCGGTGACCGTCTCCTGCGTAGCCCCGCCGCTGGGCCTTCGTGTGAAGCGGAGCTCCCTGTGGTGCCCGAGGCCAACGGTGTGCTGCGAGGGTGTGAGCCGGGGGGCGCCCCAGGCAAAGGGGGAGCAGGAGCTATCGCCGCCGCCATCAACATTAACGCCTCGACCTCTAAGTTCCGTGAGTGACCGCCTTGCCCTCCTTCTCGGGGGCTTCAGGCTCATGGGGGTCTTTGCCGCCCGGGTCTTCGCCCCTGGGCGGCTCCGCAGCTCTGACACCTGCTCCTTCCTCATGCTGCACACCCTGCCAGCTTCCTATGCCCCCTGCTTGCTTCTCCTGTGCCTCTGACTAGGCTTAACTCGTTCCTAGAGCAGGTGCCTTACGTAGGTCTTGGCCTATGAAGCTTCTCGAAGCGAAATCAAATGGGTTAAGGTGCCTTTGGAAAGAAACCATTCGTGCACAGACCTCAAATTCTGCTGCTGCTGCTTTGCAGTCATGGCAAGGTGACGTGGTAGATTTGGCCGTAGAACTGTGAGAGTGTGTGTACACAGGACTTTGAGATATAGAGAGGCACTGTTGCTGTTCATGAAGCTTTTAGCTTGGGTAGTGTTTTACTTAAAGAGTCTTTCTTAACGTCTGGAAAATCCCACAATGGGTCAGAAATCTGTTTGTGTGATCACAACGTGTGTGGAGCCCCTGGAGGGGGTGTCCTGTCCTGGAAGAGATCTATGTCTGAAAGGCCTGGGTAGGACAATTGAAGATGGCTTTACCCCCTAAAAAAATTGTTCCAGAACATCTTTTGCACGTAGCTTTTCTGGGTACATTTTTGTTCTTATATTGCTTTGCTGAGGCAAGGGTTTCCTGCTATTCACTTCAATGCTGTTTTTATTCCCAGAAGTCACAGCCCTGGGCAGAATATGTCCATTTCTCTAGTGGCTGTCAGAGAACCTGGATTTGGCTAGTTAAAAGTTTTCCTGGGAGTGTAACCATCCAACTGCCATGCTAAAATGTTAATGGGAAACACATCTTTCTTTGCTTTGTTTCCCTCCTTTCCCCAGTGTTTAGCTCGCCTGTGCAGCTCCCTTCTTCTCAGGTAGCATGACTTTCATGGCTCTAGGCACATTGCCAAGGCTGACTGCTTTGAAGTTGAGGCTCCCAGCCTCCGTGAGATCTCTGACTCTGCCTTTCTTGTATGTCAGGGCTCCAGGTACCTTGAGGTGGCTTGTAAATACCTGAGGCAGTTGAAACAAAATGTCTTTTGGCCTTGCTCTAAACTGAGCTTATGAATTCTTAATCCAGAAATTTAATCTTAGTTTTTTTCATTCCACTTCAGAAGTAAAATGATTTTCAAGCTAGATCTTCCCCACATGGGAAGGTGACTTTCCAGCTAGTGGGAAATTTCTGTCTGAGGGGAGAGCAGCAGCTGTGCATGATTTTGCTTAGGGTGTGGTTGTGGAGCTCTTGCTTTCACTTCTCCAGCATTGGTATCGCAACACAGTGTCTGTCTTACTGATGGTAAGTCTTGCTTTAAAGAAAATTAAAGTTCCTGTGAGAGACAAGGTTTCCTTGAGTTCAGTCTGCTAGACATTTTCTACAGCTTTGTGCCGTGGCTAGTTTTTGATGGGATGTGTATGTGAACAGAACAAGTCCGGTGAGGTAGCATGGACTGAGGAAGTACAGGAACTGAGTTGGGATCCTGCCCATTCTACTCCCATCCATGGCAGGGAATCTCTTAATTCCCCTATTAAACTTCAGCGTGTAGAAAAGGGGAGAAAGGTCACTTTCCATCTAAATTTCCAATGAAAAGGAAGAGTGTGTGCTCGATCCCCTCCTTCCTGCTCTGTCTTTGCAAGAGCAGAGAAGCTAATTAATTCTGTGTCCTAAGCTTGGCAGGAGTGTTGTCGTCTTGGCTGCTTGAAGAATTTGCAGTTGAGTCAGCAAGGACTCATGCTTGCCTTACTTTATGATGCAGAGGCTTAGTCTTAGGCATGTTATCCTGCAAGTGACCTTAAAAAAAATGTGGGTGAGGTGCAATTTCTAATGATCTTATGATAAATCAGAGTGCCTCTGGCATTCAGATGGGTCTCTCCCCCTTGATTCTGTCCTCAGAATCAAAAAAAATCCAGTGCCTGTGTTCCAGGACATAATTACTTGCAGCCTATTAGCTCTGTTCATGTTTGTAGTTGCAAGCTGAAGCTGTTTGGACCATTTTGGTCTAATTAAGCTAGCAGAACAATAGAATAAATAGGTTAAATGAAGCCTCTAAAATCCAATTCTCCTTCGTAGAGATTTGGTGGTACCAAGAGCTATAATCAGGTATAACAATGCTTCAAGCAAAACTCATCCACGGTAACAACTGCAGCGTAACTCAGTTGTGGTGAAACTTTGAGCTTTCCTTCTTGTGCTTTTCAAGCAAGAATGGTCATAAATGTATTTAATCCCAGTGCCATTTAGCATGGGCAGGTGGCTGCCAGTGTTGGCATGGCCGTTAAATCTCTTGCCTGCCCTGTTTCATGAGGTATTCTGGTGCCATGTGTGTGCTCTGCTGCGTAGGCACGTTGTTTGGGGAGGAAAAAGTTCAACATTGCTTTTACTAAACCAGTCTTAACACAGACTAAGAAACATGTCATAAAAATAGAAGAGAGCCAAAAGCAACTGCAGGGCAGGCTCATCGAGTTGCTAATGTATGCTAGGATGTGTCATGCAGGGGACAGAGCAAAATCTGTGCTGTAAACACGCTGGGAATGGAAAGCACCGAGCCACAGCAATAGCTCCAGGTCTGTACATTAGTCTCAGGCATCTGCTTGGAGAGTGTGTACACTCTGTACACTAGGACAAAACATTTTAGGGTTGCTGGGTGCTGGTGAAGCAGTAAAGCTTCATATGTGCCACTTTGTGAGCTGAAATTAAGCTCCTGAAAGATGCCCAGCTGCTTTCTCTGAGTTTAGTGTCAGACATGGGTCTGACTGCTTCCATGGCAGTAGATTGGATTACTTGCCCTGCTCTGTCCCCAGCTTTTTTAGCTGTAATTTAAAAAGAAGGATGTTTCTTCTATGGGAACATGTGAAAAGCCACTCAAAACATTGAAGTTGCCTTATCTAAATAACAATAGGTTATCAGTGATTTAGTTATTCTGCACATTTTGTGCCTGTTGCTATTCCAACACAGTTTTGTTATTGAACCGTGTTTCTAAGTTCTTACCAGTTTCCTGGGGGATGTATACCTGCTCTTGGACTGTTTGTGTGGGGTGGGTTGGTTGGTTTGTTTTTACAGCAACAACCCTAAAATCATAGTGGTTTTTTTGTCATTCTCTTGATTGAAATGGATATCAAAGAATTTGGTAGCTTGGAGCAGGCTCCGTTTCAATTACAGCCATGGTGCTGAAGTATCTAGGTTATGGTATGAAGCTCATGCATATTCTTTTTCCCTTAAATGTTTTCACTGCTGCATTTAGAGCAAAACTAGAACTGGGAGGATCTGGAGATACTGGAGTGTGTCCAGAGAAGGGTCACGAGGACGACCAGAGGGCTGGAGCTCCTCACCTGTGAGGACAGACTGAGGCAGTTGGGGCTGTTCAGTCTGGAGAAGAGAAGGCTCTGAGAGACCTTCTTGTGGCCTTCCAGTATCTGAAAGGGGCTCCAAGAAAGCTGGGGAGGGACTTTTGAGGGTGTCAGGGAGTGATAGGACTGGGGGGAAAGGAACAAAACTGGAAATGGGTAGATTCAGATTGGCTGTTAGGAAGAAGTTCTTCCCCATGAGGGTGGTGAGACACTGGCACAGGTTGCCCAGGGAGGTGGTAAGAAGCCTCATGCCTGGAGGTTTTTGCAGCCAGGCTGGATGTGGCTCTGAGCAACCTGCTGTAGTGTGAGGTGTCCCTGCCCATGGCAGGGGGGTTGGAACTGGCTGATCCTTGAGGTCCCTTCCAACCCTAACAATCCTCTGGTTCTATGATTTGTCTTTAAACAGTCTTTCTTTTTAACCTGTCTGTATCTAGAAAAGCAGCAGTTGCTTCTGAAACTTGTGAAGTATTTAATAATTTACTAGAAAATACTGGCTTCCTTTCCATTTGATCAGACTCATTTGTCTCCCAGCTCCACCCTAAGCTGGCTGTAGTTGGATGAAATCATGCATTCTAGCCTGCTTTTTCACAGAATGTCTGTGTTGCTTCCCAGAAACTTCATACATTTCAATGAAATGAAAGTTACCATTTAGTATGACTCTTCCCTCATGATTTGGAAATGGAGCCTGTTGAACAAGTCCTTAAACATCCTGAATACTTAATGGAGGGATAAACATTTGAGTTCTTAAGGAGGATGAAAAGGAAAAAAAATTAAAGGAGTTCCTAAAAGAGCCACGTGTCTTTTCTTTCTAAGGATTGGTGTGGTTCCTTCCCTTCCTTACCCTTCAGTTTAGGAAAGATATTGAGTTGCTGGAAGGTGTCCAGAGAAGGGCAACAAAGCTGGGGAGGGGTCTGGAGCACAGCCCTGTGAGGAGAGGCTGAGGGAGCTGGGGTTGCTTAGCCTGGAGAAGAGGAGGCTCAGGGGAGACCTTCCTGCTCTCTCCAACTCCCTGAAGGGAGGTTGTAGCTAGGTGGGGGTTGGTCTCTTCTCCCAGGCAACCAGCACCAGAACAAGAGGACACAGTCTCAAGCTGTTCCAGGGGAGGTTTAGGCTGGATGTTAGGAAGAAGTTCTTCCCAGCAAGAGAGATTGGCCATTGGAATGTGCTGCCCAGGGAGGTGGTGGAGTCACCATCACTGGAAGTGTTTAAGAAGAGCCTGGATGAGGCACTTAGTGCCATGGTTTAGTTGATTAGATGGTGTTGGGTGAGGTTGGACTCGATCTTAAAGGTGTATTCCTGGTCTTGAAGCTCTTGCAGTGTTTGGACTTGGAGGGTGCTGCTTTAAGTTGTCCTTTGCTCTTTGTGTGTGTGTGTGTGCAAGCACTGCCAGTCAAAAAGGTTCTTACTACAATTTTAAAGTAATTTGTTTTCTGCATGAAAAGAAGAAAAATAGTGATTGTTCAGTGTGTAATCTTTGGACTCTTAACTGTATAAATATTGTTGTTGGCTTAGTTTCAGAACTGAAGTGTGGAAATCAAATGAAATACTACTTGTAAGAGCCCTTGGAATAAAAATGAGGCTATTCTACAATGTTACTTTGAACTCATCAGTGTTTACTGTGCAGGTCTCCCAGGGCTGTCCTAAAAGCATTTTGTCCTTCACCTGTGCAGCACTTGCAATGGGCAGCCCTTCCTGTCTGCTGCTGCTTACTTTTTCCATATTATATATATGGAAAAGAGAGTCATAAATTGACATCTCAGCAGTCTGTTAAAGCATTACTTTTGCAGTGGTTCTTTCTTGACTCTTTTCTTTCAAATGAATGGAGCTCATTAAATATGTTAAACCAGTTGTGGGTGTGATTATACACTGAAATCCACAATCAAGACTTGGTCTGATATTTTTGCTGACTTTTAGTTTAATGTTTTCTGTGGCATGCTTTTGTGGAGATCCACCTTTCTGATGGGTGAAATGAAATGCTCCAATTTTGGTGCTGACTTTAAGAATAAATTGTAAAGCTACTACATGGGAGCTGCTCCTGAGAACATCTGCTTGGAGCCTGGATGCTGTAAGGGATGGGAAAAGCAAGTCCTTGCAAGACAGATGAATAAGGGGTGAATTTACTTTCAGGCAGGTGCTGTGCTGTTCCTTACTGCATGGATGCTGTTACATCGTGGAGCTGACTTGCTGGACTTGTTAACTTAGGTCCTGGCAGTTGTGTACCTGGACCTTGTAACCTTTATCAGCTTGTTAGCAAACAGTACTTCCAGATTGCAGGCTGGAGTGTTGGGATAGCGGTAGTGACCTGTTCACTTGTCGGAGCCTTACTAGCTTAGCTAGATCTGTTTCTGTAACAGATAGAAAGCAGTGAACCATGGGGCTAGTTGGGTGAAGAGGGGGCTTCTGCACTCAGTCCTCACTAAGCAAGGTTTCGGGCCGAAATAAGCTAAAAAAAGCCACACAACAGGAATCTATAATAGCTGCTCTTGTGGGACCGTTTGGACACTCTGGTCTCACACTTGATTGCATTCTCCTTATACTCTTGCTCTTCTCTTGATCACTGGTAACCATTCTGCCTGTATTTCCCTAGAATTGCTCTGCATAATGCTGCCAAAAGTGACTTACCCATCTCCTTTTACTGAGGGGCCCCTGCCCATGGCAGGGGGGTTGGAACTAGATGATCCTCGAGGTCTTTCAACCCTGACAATTCTCTGATTGTGAAAACAGTATTCCAGCAGTGACTTTACATTTACAGGTGTATTTAGAATGCAACCCTAGTCAAAATATTTCTTTTTAGTGCAGTGTCTAAACTGAGTTGTTTGGAATGGGAACTGTCTTGTTTCTGTTCCATACACCCCAAACTGGCACGTGGAGTTCACACCACAAAAAGAGTTTCGATTTCCTGGGCTGGGTAGTTTAGCTGTGAATCATGGCCTGTGCTGTTAGTTACAGAATACAGAATTCACCAGGTTGGAAAAGACTTTTGAGTCCAACCTATCACCCAACACCATCTAATCAACTAAACCATGGCACCAAGTGCCACATCCAGTCTGGTTTTAAACACTCCCAGTGATGGTGACCCCACCACCTCCCTGGCCATTGGAATGGGCTGCCCAATCTCTCCTTCTGTGAAGAATTTCTTCCTAACATCCAGCCTAAACTGCCCCTGATGCAGCTTGAGACTGTGTCCTCTTGTTCTGGTGCTGGTTGCCTGGGAGAAGAGACCAACCCCCACCTGGCTACAACTTCCCTTCAGGTAGTTGTAGAGAGCAAGAAGGTCTCATCTGAGCCACTGGTGGCTTTGTTTTGAGTGGAACTGAGGTGGTGTGACAAGCCAGCCAAGGGAGTCTTGAGTTAGGTGCTAACCCTTCTACTGTGGCTTCTCTTGGAACTGAGCCAGGTGTGATTAGTTCAGAAATCCTCCTTGAAAAATGGAGCAATCTTGAAGCTTCTGTGCATCTGTGAGTGGCTTGAGCAAGAGAGTGCAGCTGGGAAGCTCAGGAGGAAAAGCAGAGAGTGGTGGGGAGTGCAAATTAGTATGCTTCCTATCCTTCCCTTTGTCAGCTCTTACCTGGAAGAGGAGTGTTACTGAGTGTTACTGTGGGGGGGGGAAATCTGTAATATGATCCAAAAACGTTGCCCAGGAGCTTAACTACAGTTGAAGGCAGAGGGAATTGCATCAGTTTTAAGGGCCAAGGAAGCTGCTGGTCCCATCTGAGTCCTGTTAAACTACACATCTGCTGGGGAGGAATATTCCCAAACCCTACCAGTCTTGCCCAAAGCATGGTTGTCCTGCATGTGAGGAGCCTCTGCTGTTTGTTGTTTCTGGTCTTCCACAGAGTTGTGCCACTTGTTAATTTGAACTATCTACTGGATTTGTGTATGTATTATTTATTAATAATAATAATCACAGTTAATAGTAATTGGTACTATTTTAATTATTATATTGTCAAGCTAGAACTCCCAGGAGTGAGTTTGGTTTTCTTTCTGCTCCTTAGAAATTGGCAGGTGTTCTGATTTTGTTTTCTGTAATTGAAAAGATACAAAGTCAAGCCTGGGCTTTAACTTTAGATGAGGTTATTTGAAAGGAAGTCAGCTGTTGTGGTTTTCTTTGGCCAGCTGTGACCTGGTATTGTTGAATATTCACTCATTTCTAAGCTTTTAGCTGAACTCACTAAAGAGAGTTTTGTATTTTTTGCCTTGTAGTAATGAATGTTATAACAATTGAAGACTATAAGAGCACATATTGGCCAAAGCTGGACAGTGCCATAGATCAACTTTTGACTCAGAGTCCTGGTGACTACATCCCTATCTCCTATGAACAAATATACAGGTAAGGAACATTACTTTTTCTTCCAGGTTAGATGCTTGTTTTCTCTTTTAGCCTGTGCATGTGTCACATGTTGTATTTGTGAGGAGGAAAGGGAGCAGCACTATGTGAAGTGGTTGGAATGAGTGAATAACAGATACCCCAGGTTAACAGGGATAAATGGTAAAGAATTAAAATGCACAAGTGCTGAAAGCATTAACACTAAGCTCTACCACAGCTCCTTAGTATAGTGTATAAAGAAATGTATCCAAGCCTCAATGTCCCTTGCCTCAAAGGGGAAGAGCAGTCTGGCATAGTAGGTACTTGACTTAATACTTTGAAAGGCTGCATTGTCATGTCTAATTGGAACAAATTTGGTGCAGTGGGGGTCCAGGATTAAATATGACCAACTGGTTGCCAAAGTCCATCCATCCAAGCTGTCATTTGTGTGTTTTGTATGAGGTAGATTTGCACTGATAGTTTTTTCCCCCTGCCAAGCCATCTTGCTGCATGTGCAGTTGGAGGCTGCCTGAAGGACTAACGCAAGGTTGAGTAAATCTCCATTCTTGTCTAGAGATTTGTGTCTGTCCTGGAGCTGCAGCTTCCTTTGCTTTAAGAGTCACACACCAGTGCTGCCCTGCAGACTAAGCTAGTGCACAGCAGTGGTGACAGTGGGGAATTTACTGCAAAGCCCTGCTCCTGCTCCAAACCAAAATGAGGAGGGCAGTAGAGACATGTCAGTTTCTGAAGTGATAGAACAGAAGTCTCCGTTCAGTCCGTGGCTGGCATGTATTCAAGGCTTTTGGTAAATAGGATGGAAACTGAGTAGCTGCTGCTGCATTTACTGGCCAAGATGGTGCTAAAACTACTGGCCCTTGTCAGCAACACAGCTAGTAGCTCTGCTCTCTTGATTTTATTTGCCATGGTGTTACACTCCATGACATAACACTGGCAGCTCAGTCACTGATGGCAGTTTTCAGATGTTTTCACCTCTGTCTCCTGCCCATTTCCTCTTAGGCACTTTCCCTCCAGGTTGAAACTTTGTATTAGGGAACCAGAGCCATGAGCAGCAGATGTTCAGTCTTGCCTCTTACAACTTCAGCTGAAACTTTAGAATAGAATTAACCAGGTAGGAAGAGACCTTTGAGATCATCAAGTCCAACCTATCCCCCAACACCATCTAATCAACTAAACCATGGCACCAAGCCTCATCCAGTCTCTTAAACACCTCCAGTGATGGCAGCACATTCCAAAGGCCAGTCTCTCTTTCTGGGAAGAGCTTCTTCCTAACATCCAGCCTAAACCTCCCCTTTAATAATTATTCTCTTTCCTCTCCAAGCTTGGGGGGCTGCTGTTCTCAGCACTCTGAGACATCAGCATGTGCTCAGTAATTGAGATGGTAAATTTGAACTGAGAGACCTTTTACAGCTTTAGTGTAAGTAGTCAAAATCCTTTCCATAGCTTGAAATCCCCAAAGTGCAAACAGCTGTCAGTAAGAGTTAAGCCAACAGCTCAGGCCTGTTATCACCTCTAGTCAATAGTAGATGTGCAAAATGACTGCTTTAATGCATGGAGTTAACACTTTCAGATAACTGTGGTTTATCTTGGCTATCTCTTTACTCCTGGTAAGTTGTTTTTGTCAGAGGAATAATGGGTTTAAAGTTTCTCAGAGATAATCCTTATATTACACTTGATGCAGCATTGTAATGATGCAGAACCTGGCACCAGGTTTATCAGTAACACTAAATTGCCTGTGGATGTAAATGACCCTGACACAGCCCCTTCCAACCAGAACAGTGGGTTTTGTTTTATTTTAGAGGGTGTACCTCTTTCTGACTTGTCATCTGGATTATATAAAGTTAGGATGGAAGGAGAACTTCTTTTCTGTTTTAATGATGCTTGCTAGGAGGTACTGCAGGAAGTCTGTAGCAGACTTGAGGTTTAGGTCCTCTCTGCTTCCCTAGGCTGGTTTTCCAGTCTGACATTGGGATAGTTTTGAAGTGGTTCAAAACAGTTTCAGCTCAGTAACAAAACCAAAAGATATGTAAGTAGTGTTCTTTTTGATCCCCTTTTTGCTGACTGAAGAAATGAAGGCTTCCTTAATGCCAGCTCAAAATGTATTATTAGATACACAGCTACTCTATTTGAAGTGATCAGGGGTAACTGGAGGTCTCTGCTCCACAGCAGTGAAAGCTGAGAGAGGACTTCAAAGATGTGTATGCAGATATTTGCTATGGAACAGTTGGCCCTTGAGGTATCGTTGTGTGATTAGTGACTGTTTTCATCCTCAAGTCCAAAGCCTGCCTGTGCATAGTCACTTCCTATTAAAAAGGTGAAATATGTTCACTGAGGGCTGTGAGATAAGGCAAATGTTACTACTGGCAACATTACGACTGCCTCCAGGGTACAATGTGATTAAATCACTGTTCCTCAAAACAACTTCCAGACCTCAGATTCTCATCCCTCTCACTAAATGCATAACCTTTTAGTGTCCTGCTTGGGCCTTCTCCTAAGGTGGTGTTGTGCTGAAGGACTCCCAAGCTGGTGTCGTCTTTTGTTTAATAACAAGGCAAGGATGGTTCACAGAAAGAGCCCACAGGGAAGGAACTGAAAACAGGATCTGAAAATGGGGAAGGAACCTCTAAGTAGAAGTGTTCAACTAAAATGTAAACATGCTCTGCACCTTCCTATCAAGGCTGGTGTTTGACTCCAGAATGTGTTGCAGCAGGAGACGGAGCAGCATTGTCTGCAGCACTAAGCAGAGGTGTGCTCTAGAATGCATCTTAGTTACATCGTTGCAAATAAAGCCCTCAGCTTGTGGAAGTGGCTGTGTGCTGCTGAGTTATGGAGCAGGCAAACACCGTGGCTGTTTGCTGTTGTTACCCAGCAGGCTGCGTTGTGAGGGATCACAACTGTCTGGCTTCTCTTGTCACTGTTTCTTTCCCTTTGATCCAAATTAAATAGATGTGCTTTTTTGCTATCACTGCATCAAACCAAAATGTCTTGGCTTGTTCCAAAACAGGACCTGCTATTAGTAAATGTCATGTGAAAAAAAACCCCAGGGTGACTTTGAATGTTATTTAATCATGTCAAACTGCAAATACTCCACTACTTAAAAAAACAAAACAATAGTGGGAGAGTTGTAGGGCATCTTGCTTTTGGGAAGTAGCATGGGCTGCCAGTCGAGCACACTCTGTATTTTTGGAGGGTTTTTTTAAGTTGTCAAAGGGAATAAATATAAACTTAGTAAAATTAGTGAAAACTCACTGTAAAACCTTCCTTCAGAAGCCTTTGAGGGTGGCATTTGTTGGGTGCTGCCTTGGCCCCTGAAGGCTGGCAGTTGGTGGCCTGGCTTCTCACTTGCATTAGAAAGTTCCAATAGCCTATGGTCTGCAGGTGTTTGAATCCTATTTTTGCAGTTTGTCATTGTACCACCACTTGCATAGGGAACTGGAATCATCATAGAATCAATAAGGTTGGAAAAGACCTCAGAGATCATCAAGTCCAACCTATTACCCAAGACCTCATGACTAACTAAACCGTGGCTTCAAGTACCACGTCCAATCTCTTTTTGAACACCTCTGTCATAATTCCCCAACAGAGACACAGTGTTGCTGTGCTGTAGCTTTAGGCTTTCCAGGGCTATTTGATGCCTGCAGAATTCAAGTCTGGGACCTGGACCTTGCTGGAAAGAGTTTTGTGCATGTCCTGGGGAGCAGTCTCTGGCCTAAATTACTCCTTGTCACAAGTAATCAGTGCAGAGAGGCAAAAGGAGAAGGGAAACAGAACAGAGGCACGAGGAAGACATATGGCATAGCCAGGGTGCCTGCAAAGTCTTCCTTGTGCCTCTTGAATTTTGGCAGCTAGCTTTCATACTGCTGACTTCCAATGAATGAAAACACTCAAGATAATTACAAGCTGCTTGGTACAGATTATGTTGGTGTTAGTCCTGATGATAATAACTACCTTAATGTAACTTCTTGCTGAAAGTAAAACATGTATTTGTTGTCAACTGTGGTAAATTTGTTTTCAGTACATAGCCCTTTTTTGTTGCAGATATGTTATGTTGCAATGTGACACAAAAGACAGACCCAAGAGCAGATTTAATGCAGCCAGGCCTTGGAGTCTGGAAATTAAAGCTTTTTTCCCCCCCCCCTCTTTATCTTTGTTTACTGTGAAAGTGAAGGGGTTTCTAAGAATTCAGATGAAGGATGGTGTTACATGCTTGGGTCTCTAATTTTTGGAACTCTTGCTGTTTTCTTGTGAAATACCAGCACAGTTGTGGTGCAACTCCTATGACTGCTTGTCAGTCTTGTCCCCTTTTAGAAAGGGCTTTGCCCTAGAATATGCATGTAGCCATTAGATGTGATGATTTTGCTGGAGACTTCACACAGGAGAGACAAAAGCCCGAATTAGGAGCCTGCTTTTCACAGCGTTATCTTGGCTGTTAAGGGAACTTGTAAGTTAGTGAGGTTGGGGAGAGGGAATGGGACAGAGAGAGTCCTCCAGGGGAGACTTCAGAGGCTGCTAGAGCTCATTCTGAGCTTAGGGCTGTATTGAAAAGTTCAGCAGTCATTAAGTTGATTCTTTTAGCCTTTAAATTGAGACTTGAACAAAATGTTTTGAAGTCTGTTACCCATCATTGCAAACTGTTGTAAGTTCATTGTTTGTTCCTATATTTGTTTCTGCAGTTGTGTGTATAAGTGTGTATGCCAGCAGCATTCGGAACAGATGTATAGTGACCTAATAAAAAAGATAACTAACCACTTAGAGAGAGTCTCAAAGGAGCTGCAGGTAAGAAGCTGCACAATCTAATTCTGTCTTTCCTGGGATCTGCTTTTATATCAGAGCAGCATGTATTTGGCCCACAGAGGGGATTGCCATTGAGATTGCTTTATGTTAGCTTACTAAATTGTGGGCTGATTCATAGAATCATAGCATTGGTAGGGTTGGAAGGGACCTCAAGGATCAGCCAGTTCCAACCCCCCTGCCGTGGGCAGGGACACCTCACACTACAGCAGGTTGCTCAGAGCCGCATCTAGCCTGGCCTTCAAAACCTCCAGGGATGAGGCTGCCACCACCTCCCTGGGCAACCTGTGCCAGTCTCTCACCACCCTCATGGGGAGGAACTTCTTCCTAATGTCCAATCTCAATTTACCCATTTCTAATTTTTTTCCATTGCCCCCAGTCCTGTCACTTGCTGACATCCTAAACAGTCCCTCCCCAGCTTTCTTGTAGCCCCCTTCAGATACTGGAAGACCACAAGAAGGTCTCCTCAGAGCCTTCTCTTCTCCAGACTGAACAGCCCCAATTCCCTCAGTCTGTCCTCATAGGAGAAGAGCTCCAGCCCTCTGCTCATCCTCGTGGCCCTTCTCTGGACACCTCCCAGGATCTCCAGATCCTTCCTATAACGGAGGCTCTAGAACTGGACACAGTACTCCAGGTGGGGTCTAACTGGCTGTCAGACAGAATGCCAACTACTAGATCCAATTGCATGGCACTGACTAGCCTTAGAGAGCCAAACCATGTGGGGAGCAGTGGCTAAATTTGAACATGTGACACAGGATCAAAGACTGGAGTGGGAGATATGCAGTAGGATCTGGGATGTAAATGCTTCAGTCAAACATGATCTAAGCTCACAACTGATGTCTGTCTTTGCTGTCTTAATCTATATAAAATGTTCATGGTCCTTGTGCATCACAAGCTGTACAAAAGGGAAGAACTCAGTTAAATATTGTGAAGTACAAGTCAGGGATTGCTGCATAGGAACGTTTTGTGTGACAGTTTCTTCTGCATTTTTCTGGCCCATCTCTAGATGTCAGTGGTTTACAGCAGTCCCAATCCAATTTGTGTATCTCTGTCCTCTGCCTCCCATTTGTGCATCCATCTTTGTTTTCATGTGTGTTCCTTGTGGAAAGTTTCTTTCAGGCTAGAATCTCCAGGCATGTTCTTGGAGTTGTCACTGCTGTAGCAGCAGCACTGGTTTTATTTCTCTGCAGCTTTTGCCACTTCTGCAACTGATGCTTGAGTTCTGTACTGACTTGCAGTGCATCAGGTGGAGACACCAGAGACAAAGAAACCCTGAACTACAGCAGAGCTTCTAATCATTGAGAACTAATTTAATCACTCATAAGCAGTCTTTCTGCTTTGAACTCCCATCAGGTACTTTTGGCTAGGTGTGAGTTTCCATAAAATATGTAGCACTCTTACCACTCTGTCCTTGCTGTGCTCCTTTTTCCTCTTGTTGCTTTCCTTAGAAAGAAAAGAAACACCTAGCATTTAGTTATTGCTCTCTACAACTACCTGAAGGGAGGTTGTGGACAGGTGGGGGTTGGTCTCTTCTCCCAGGCAGCCAGCACCAGAACAAGAGGACACAGTCTCAAGCTGTGCCAGGGGAGGTTTAGGCTGGAGGTGAGGAAGAAGTTCTATACAGAGAGAGTGATTTGCCATTGGAATGTGCTGCCCAGGGAGGTGGTAGAGTCACCATCATTGGAGGTGTTCAGGAGGAGACTTTGGGGTGCTTGGTGCCATGGTTTAGATGTTTAGGTGGGTTGGATTGGTTGATAGGTTGGACGCTATGATCTTGAAGGTCTCTTCCAACCTGGTTTGTTGTATTGTGTTAATGGACTTAGTCTTTGGGGCAGTCATTGACTATAAAATATCTAGGCTGTCACAGAATTGTTAGGGTTGGAAGGGACCTCAAGGATTACCCAGTTCCAACCCCCCTGCCATGGGCAGGGACACCTCACACTACAGCAGGTTGCTCACAGCCAGCCTGGCCTTCAAAACCTCCAGGGATGAGACTTCCACCACCTCCCTGGGCAACCTGTGCCAGTGTCTCACCACCCTCATGGGAAAGAACTTCTGCCTAACATCCAATCTCAATCTACCCATTTGTAGGTTTTTTTTCCATTCCCCCCAGTCCTATCCCTCCCTGACATCCGAAAAAGTCCCTCCCCAGCTTTCTTGTAACCCCCTTCAGATACTGGAAGGCCACAATAAGGTGTCTTTGGAGCCTTCTCTTCTGCAGGCTGAACAGCCCCAACTCCCTCAGTCTGTTGCTTTCCCTGTAAAGAAAAATAACCACCTCTCATTTAATGGGCTTAGTCTTTGGGGCAGTCTTTGACTATAAAATATCTAGGCTGTCTTGAGCTAGGTTCTTCTGCTTCTTTTCTTTGTTGTTTTGGTTTTTTTTGTTTCTTTTACCATTTCTCTATTCCTTATTGTTTTGTAAGAATTGGTTAGAGTAGATGGCCAGGGTATTGAAAATGCCAGCTGCTCTGGGTGCTGCTGAGCTGGTGCAGCCTGGACGTTTTTCTTCTGCTCGTGAGAACTACGAATCATTGCAGCTGGACAGGTTTGGCCAGTTCTTCTGATACATCCCATGGTGGTTTACTGCATTGCTGTGCTTTGAATTTGGGAATACCCCCAATTATTTACTCTGTGGTAGTCTTTGATTCTTTCCTCTAAAGTTTCCAAACTGAGGCAGCTGCTTTTCGAGCTTGCTTTAGCATGCATGCGCACTTAACGCTTCTGTCTGAGAACAGGGGCTGGCTTCTGAACATCAGCTTTTGAGAGAATAATCAAGGCAGCCATTTCATGCAATCTTTGTCTTGCAAAAGCTTCTTTATGTAGGCTGGGCACACCTTGTGGCAGGCGGCAAGGGCTTTGTAACACAGCGTGATAGCATCGTTGAGTGTGTTGCATGAGCTTGGTCTGACACGAGCATGACTTCAGCTTTTGGAGGGTGAAGCCATTCTCTTGAGCTGCTCAAAGTGAAGCTCATGTGCCCTAGAAAACTGTCCTTTGAAAGAAGCTGTTCTAACTGTGAGTTGTAAAATTTACTCTTGGAAATGACTCTATTGCAGTGGGTTTGATTATCCTCATGCTTATTTGATCTTAATACGTCTTGGTGACAGCCACCAAAGTTTTCTGCTGA
This sequence comes from Colaptes auratus, assembly GCA_015227895.2. NCBI lineage: Eukaryota > Metazoa > Chordata > Aves > Piciformes > Picidae > Colaptes > Colaptes auratus. The sequence continues at coordinate 5,371,389 of CM026886.1, forward strand.
AAACGGGGGGCTAGATCTTTACCCTAGCAACAGCAGCAAATTACTTTGCAACTGTTAGTCACTTGGAAGCTTCTTGTTCACACAGGCAAATAAATAACCACCCCCATATATGTGCAAATCCTTTTAATGCACTATATATGGTGTTTTGCTGTCTCTGACAAACTCATTCCACCTGCCAGCAATACTTGTCTAATGCACAGTTCTGTTTAATTGGCAAAGTGTGACTCAGATGCAAGATAGTTTTGTTTTGTGGGTGTTTGGTTTTGTTTTTTACATGCAGAGATGCAAATGTAGTCCAATATAAGCAAAGATGTTGCCTTCTGTGAGGAAAAAGCAGATGATCAGAAAAATGAAATGGCAGGCAAATGCAGTGTCTGTTCTGGACAAGCCAAGAAACTTCTTTGCATAGAAGTGCAACAGTTTAATGGTGAGTGGATTGCAGAATACCTGCATGTATCCAACAAGCCAGGGCAAGCTGTTTTCTACATGAACCACTCAGCAGCATCAAAAAGCAGTAAAACTGTCAGGTACCAAATAGCAGAAGTGGGAGCATCCCAGAGGATGGGTCAGATTTCACTGATACAGGCTGGGCATGGACTGGTTTGAGAGTAGCCCTGAAGAAAAGGACCTGGGGTTGCTGGTGGATGAGAAGCTCAACAGGATCCAGCAGTGAGCACTTGCAGCCTAGAAAGCCAATCACATCCTGGGCTGCATCAAGAGAAGCATAGCCAGCAGGGCCAGGGAGGTGATTCTCCCCCTCTGCTCCGCTCTGGTGAGACCACACCTGGAGCACTGTGTCCAGTTCTGGAACCTTTATTACAAGAAGGATCTGGAGGTGCTGGAAGGTGTCCAGAGAAGGGCCACAAGGATGAGCAGAGGGCTGGAGCTGCCCTCTGGACCGACTGAGGGGAATTGGGGCTGTTCAGCCTGGAGAAGAGGAGGCCCTGAGGCCTTGTGGCCTTCCAGTATCTGAAGTGGGCTGCAAGAAAGCTGGGGAGGGACTGTTTAAGGTGTCAGGGAGTGATAGGACTGGGTGGAATGAAACTAGAACTGGGTAGCTTCAGATTAGATGTGAGGAAGAAGTTCTTCCCCATGAGGGTGGTGGGAGACTGGCACAGGTTGCCCAGGGAGGTGGTGGAAGCCTCATCTCTGGAGGTTTTGAAGGCCAGGCTGGCTGTGAGCAACCTGCTGTAGTGTGATGTGTCCCTGCCCATGGCAGGGGGATTGGAACTGCTGATCCTTGAGGTCCCTTCCAACCCTAATTGTATGATTTATTCCTGCATGACCCTCACCTGATTAGAGTTGCATTTGGTTTTTTTCTGTGACACATTCACTGCAGAAACTTCTGGTTTTGCAACCCCTTGCCCCTGTGCTTAGGCCTCAGCTTGCCTGACCAGCTGGCTTCAGCTGAAGTCTGCAGCAGAGTGGTGCTTGGGTGTCCCAGGCACCTGTGTTGTGCCCCCATGGTCACACAGGGGATACCTATGCTCCCTGGCCATCCTCTGTGTGACTTTTCATCTTCTAGACTGCAAGACTCCTTGTAAGGTGTTGGTGTTTGTTCCCACATGCCTGCCTGAAGGTCAGCTTCACAGATGTATGTTGTTTTTTCCCCATCTGACCATAGTGAATTGCAGTGGTGGCAAAGGCATCATGAAAATGTGGCTGGGTTGGTGCTTTTATTCTCTGCACGTTAGACATGGGGTGAAAAGCAGTGAACGTTGCCTGCTGAGTAGTGGTACACTTAGATGACTTTAATTGCTTGTTATCAGACCATTAGCAATTTGCTTTGGGGCCTCCTATATCCCAAGACATTTCCACCTCACTCCTGACTCTGTGTGTAAGTAAATGTTTGTCTCTTAAGGCCGTTTGAGTTACGGGGAGACTGAATGAAAGATTGCCTTCCTTTCTTGCAACTGATGTCCGAGCAGTTTCTCTGCATTAGTAAGGTGAAGCTTTGCCCTGTAGAGCTTCTGGTAGTTGAGAATAACATTTCCCTACTTATGCAGTTGATCAGAATTTTGGAATTATTTTTTTTTTGGTGCTTAAAAAAAACCCAAGCCAAAACCAACAACAACAAACCAAACCAAACCCAAACCACAACTGAGCATTGTTTCCTGTCCTCTTGAGGTCTGTCAGCCTGCAGTGTACAAATGATTTTTGCAAGGTGCTTTATTTGGAAACAGTTCATTGGTGATGGCCGTGGCCTATTATGTTGTGGCTGAAAATAATGACAGCTGGTTTGGTGGCTAAGTGCTGAGTCACTCAGATGTGTGAGAGAGAGTGGATGCAGAGTACATCCACAGCCATATGCTTTCAAATTAAATAGCTCTCTTTTCAGAGTGAGTACAACTACATTTGCATTGGGCACTGGTGTTTTTTTCTGCCTTCCCCTACTCTTATGCACTCTGATAAAGCAATTTAAAATCAAGTGCTCTGCCTGTTACGCATCCCTTCAGCAGCAGGCTCTGGGAACTCGTTTAAGCATTGACAATCAAAATGCACTGGGTCATTGAGCTGGCCCATGACAGACATGCAGTGGAATATTTTAGTTTTACTTGGAACAGTCTCAATAATTGATTTAGGAAGTGACTGAGGGCTGAAAAGCAGATCTTAGTGATGTTGCATCCTCTTTAGAGTGAAGAAGAGGAAAAGAAAGGGTCTGGTTAGGTTTGTTGTTTGGGTTTTCTTTTTGGTCTTGAGCAGAAGCACTTGAATTCCCTTGTTTGTTTGAAGTTAAATGAGGGACTCTTTCTCTGGGTAAACAAACACTGTCTTGCTTGTGTTGTTTCTATTTTAACTCGAGCAGAAGTGGTAGAGCTAAACTACTGCAATTTCTTCTTTCAATTTCTTCTGTCTCAAAGGGATTGGATTAAATCCGGAGCCCACAGCTGGCAGCATCCTTTTGGCTTTTGAATGCTCTAGAGGGCTTGGAGTTTTTCCCCTCTCTCTTGAGATGTGCATGAATGTATATTTATTTTCTTCACTATGATCAATACATATACATTGTTATAATGGGCATGACTGAAGTGAGCAGGTAATTAGCATTGGTAGGTAACTAGCATGGCTGCTGCCTGGCCCCCAGAACCTGCAGATTTAGGGCTTTTGCTTTTCCTCCTTCATATTAATCCTTACAACTCCTCAGTCTACTGTCTTGTCAGCCCTCAGACCAGTCAGCAGTGTGTATGAAAATCTTCTCAGCTATTGTTGCTTTGCAAGAATATGATTTGGAGACACTTGCTGGAGAAGCCATTCTGCTCTTTTAGGGACTGCCAGGACTCTGGGAACTGAGTGCTTTGTATTGCATCACTGTTGGTTGCCATCTGTTCTTAAAAATGTCAGCAATATACTGTGGATAACCTGCTTCTTCCTTGCCTTTTCCTTTCTTCTTTTCTCTCATGTTTAGCTTGCCTTTGTGTCCTGTGATTATACAGGATTTGGCCATCCAGCAGTGAGGAGCTTGTTGCTTCCTGCCCCAACTCTTACTGAAACATTAATCTGATTAATACAGATGCCTTACTCCAAACTTCAGACTAGGTTGTGAACTTCCTTATTTGCCTTTTGGAATCAGTTGTGTAACTTCAATATTTCTCCTGATTACAGGAGTAAAAGCATGAAGCTTGAGTGGGCTTGTCATGCTTACCTTGCAAGCTTTGCATGTGGACAGGTTTAAAAATGCATCCAAGTCATGCTTTGAGGGACTAGTGAAAATGAACTGTGTACAGAGTACACAGAGGTGTACACAGTACCACCTCAGTGAAGTTCTTGATATTTATACTTTAAGGTAATTTCACCCTAAATAGTTTTTTTTCCTAGGCATAGTTTGCTTTCCTTCTGAGGTACAGTGATGAGCACAGCAGCTCTATATAGTGCAATGCTGTAATTGAACAGTTGTGCCAGTCTGAAGGGAGGTTGTAGCCAGGTAGGGGTTGGTCTCTTCTCCCAGGCAACCAGCACCAGAACAAGAGGACACAGTCTCAAGCTGTGCCAGAGGAAGTTTAGACTGGATGTTAGGAAGAAGTTCTTCATAGAAAGAGAGATTGGCCATTGGAATGTGCTGCTCAGGGAGGTGGTGGAGTCACCATCACTGGAGGTGTTTAGGAAGAGACTGGATGGGGTGCTTGGTGCCGTGGTTGAGTTGATTAGATGGTGTTGGGTGCTAGGTTGTACTCAGTGATCTCGAAGGTCTTTTCCAACCTGGTTAATTCTATTCTATTCTGTAAAATAGAACTTTTGACAACATTATCTGTGCCTGGGTTTTGTGTACATGTAGTAAATCAAATTGTTAACTGAAGTGATGATTAGACTTTTAATGTACATATGTGAGGCCAGGTTGTATGCTCCATCCACGTGAAGAAGCCCCTTCTTATTGCACTGTTGTGGGCAGTGTCTGACTTGCTAACCAGGTTATCTCTTGTAGCATAGAAAGGACTCTCAAATTAGCTCTTGTTAACTTGAAATTAGTTGATTCCCTTTGATAATTTCCTCATAGAAAATAAATCTGCTTCCTCTATGTCCTATCAGCAAGGATCATAAATAGAGGTGGGAAATGGAATCTGAGAACTTGCATATCCTAACTCCTTTCATGTTAAATCACCAGTAATGTTCATTTGGCTCAGCTGCATGATTTGTTACTACTGACAGTCTGCTTTAAACAGAGGAGACTCAGACTAGCCATTGTCTGGTCCAGAGTTTTTAAAAGGGGAAAAAAACCCCTACCAAACACCCAGTGCCACAGGTATTTATCCATCAGTTTTGCTAAGTTCACATTGCTTAACTGTGTGTGAAAGACGCTTTTAGTGCTGTGACTCACATGGAGTCGAATGAATGATCAGTATTAGATCTCAGCTGGCAGAAACCCTTCGTGTTAGAAATGTGTATCTTCATGTGTGGGTACCATAAAGCTGGCTTTAGAGTTGGAGTAGGGCATTGTCCTGGGTAAGCTAACCTGAGAAAAGCATCCAGAACCAGCACCAGAACAAGAGGACACAGTCTCAAGCTGCACCAGGAGAAGTTTAGGCTGGAGGTGAGGAGAAAGTTCTTCCCAGAGAGATTGGCCATTGGAATGTGCTGCCCAGGGAGGTGGTGGAGTCACCATCCCGGGAGGTGTTCAACAAAGGCTTGGATGTGGCACTTGGAGCCATGTTTAGTTGTCAGGAGGTGTTGGGTGAGAGGTTGGACTTGATGATCTCCGAGGTCTTTTCCAACCTGGTTGATTCTCTGATCCTTGCCTGCAGCCTTTTGAGCAGGGCTGGATGCCTGCAGTCATTTCCTTGCCACACCACACTGGATGCTGCAGACCCTGCTATAATTACAGAAAGATAAATGCAGCACAGATGAGCATGTATTCACTAGATGGAAGAGGTTCTGAGGATTTCTTACTCTGAAACAATGTGTTGATGGTTGCAGACAATGCTGTTTTGTTTCTCAGCCATGTAGAATGGAAATGGAGGCATCTGCTGCCCTGCTTTAAGACAATTGTATAAGAGTATGTCATGAAGCTGTACAGCTCTGAATGCTTTTGAGAGCAGACAGGAGCAGAAGGTCTCTGAGTGAATTGCACTCTGGCTTGGTGTCTGTCTTTTGTCAAATGTTTTAATAGCACCCTTGTCTAGTGAGGCAGACCTGGGCATCATGTCAATTGTCTGCAAGGCAAAGTAAACAAATGACTTTTTTTTTTCCCTTTGAAGGATCTGAATCTTTTAAGCCAGTTGTTGTTCTCTTACACAAATAGTAGGTTAGTTTGTGTAGTCATAGCTGTTCTCCCTTTTCACTTGGCAGGTGTGGGAGGGATGCTGCACCATGTGTGCTGGCATTTTGGCAGTGAGCGTATTCCCAGGGGAAATGGAACTGCCCATTTAACATGGGAATGTAAGCATTACCAAATGTGTTGCTGGTTGTGCCAGACAACTGTTCAGAAACAGATGAACTTTGTGTTCCTCAACCAAAGGACTTTTGTTTACAGAATACAGAATTAACCAGGCTGGAAAAGACCTTTGAGATCATCGAGTCCAACCTATCACCCAACGCCCTCTAATCAACTAAACCATGGCACCAAGTGCCTCATCCGGTCTCTTCCAGTGATGGTGACTCCACCACCTCCCTGGACAGCACATTCCAATGGCCAGTCTTTCATTCTGGGAAGAATTTCTTCCTAACCTCCATCTCAAACCTTCCCTGGTGCAGCTGGAGACTGTGTCCTCTTGTTCTGGTGCTGGTTGCCTGGGAGAAGAGACCAACCCCCACCTGGCTACAACCTCCCTTCAGGGAGTTGTAGAGAGCAAGAAGGTCTGCCCTGAGCCTCCTCTTCTCCAGGCTAAGCAACCCCAGCTCCCTCAGCCTCTCCTCACAGGGCTGTGCTCCAGACCCCTCCCCAGCCTTGTTGCCCTTCTCTGGACACATCACTGTGGCTTTCTTGTGAGCTGTTTCTGAGTTGTCTTGAGCCAGCAGCATGCCTTCAGGTTCCTTTTGTGTGTTCAGTTAAGGATATTCAAACTAGTTTCCAAACTTACAACAAAAGAAACCCCAAACCCACATCTCTTTCATGCATGCAGTTTCTTGCCCACAAGTTCATTGAAATGCCTGGGCACTAGATTTCAAATAAGGGAAGGGTAATTTAGTATCCTGGGTCTCTGATGGCTTGTTTTGCTTGAAGCTATCTGTCTTGCACATCATTCTCTCTCAAATGTGTTTCCTTGTTACTGCTTGTTTCTCTTGGTGCTGAGATGTCCACTGTGGTGTGGATTAAATGATGTCTTTAGCATGAGCTTTTAATAGCAGCCATAGTACTTTATGCTAAGAAGTAGTTGGCTCAAAACCTAGCTGAAGATGTAATGCAAATGCAGCTGCATTGCAATGTAAGCAACCTGGCTGAAGGTTCAGTGCTGCTGTGACCAGGCAAGCTGTCCAGTTGCTACTGGAAAGCTGTTCTTAACTCTGTGTGGAAGATGAGAGAAAATGTAGGACAGGATTTACTCTGTCTCCCAAAACCAAACTGAATTGACAGTTTTGTAGGACTCAGGTTGGGAGAGTGAAGGAGTGCAGGATCCTCTTCTCTCCTGGAAAACCTTGGGCTAGCAGTATAGTTTTCTTTGAACAGCTTCTGTAATGTATCCCTCAGGTAAGACAGGAGGGGATTTAGGGACTTAGTATTTTCTTTCAGTATTTACTTGTAAGAAGGAAGTGTCATGCTTAATTCCACTCCTTGCCCCATAGTTAGAACAGCTGAATGTCTGTGTTATCTTTCCTGGATTAGGAGTGAGAGGGAGAACTGTCAGCCTAAGCAGTTTCTTTCTATTTTAATGACAGCTTGAGCTGAATAAATACAGATTTTTTTCATTAAATGCAAGTTCTACTCCACTGATACCCATTAAATAGAAATGTCTTAGCCACCTCTCTTTACTCATGAATTTGGTGCCAAGCACTGCCTTTATAGTTTACAGAATTCATGTGATTTATACACAGCTCGTCCCATGGGGTTCACTGGCTTGTTAATGTGATTCTAGAGGTGTGAAGAAAGTTCCAATGCTCAAACAAGTAATCAATTTTAGTCTGGGAGTTTTGTGCAGCTATGTAGTAATGCCTTAATGAACAGAAAACAGACTTTTCTGTCTGCCTGACACAGATTACAGTAATTTATAGGTTAGCTGTGAAAATGCTGTTACTGGCTTCTTGGCTTGGGGTGGTGTTTTCTGTTAGTTTACAAGTCAAGCAATAATTGAGGGGAGTTTTCTTTGGAGCCAAGCAGACTCAGGTAGTATGTGCTTTCCTGCTGGTGCCTTTATTGAGGTCAGATGTGAAGCACATCAGGAGGATTAAACTGAAAGGACATTGAGCTGCTGAAGTGGGTCCAGAGGAGGGCCACGAAGGTGGTCAGAGGGCTGGAGCACCTCCCTTGTGAGAAGAGCGTGGGAGAGTTGAGGCTCTTCAGCCTGGAGGTGGCTCCAGGGGGTCTTCCAGTACCTGAAGGGGGCCTACAAGAAAGCTGGGAAGGGATTTTCTATAAGGGCTTGGAGTGATAGGATGAGAAGGAATGGATAGAATCGTGAGAAGGGTAGATTTAGGCTGGGTATTAGGAAGAAATTCTTCACAGTGAGGATGGTGAGACTGGAGCAGGATGGCTGGGAAGGTTGTGGACACCCCCTTCCTTGGAGGTGTTCAAGGCCAGGTTGGATGAAGCCTTGAGCAACTTGGTACAGTGGAAGGTGTCCCTTGCCCATGGCATGGGAGTTGGAACTAGATGACCTTTAAGGCCCCTTCCAACCCCAACCATGCTATGATCTCGTGCTGATAAAGCAGTTAACACCATGATTTTGCATCCCAGAGGTCAAGACCAGGCTTGATACTTGCCTGACACTAGTGAGTGCTTCCTTTGAAGCTGTCAGGACTCTTAGAGCAGTTGTTTTGCACTTGATTGCAGGGTGGTGGTGATCTGCCAGTGTCCTTCCTTCTGTTAAAAGACTCTTGAGGGGGTTCTCAGGAGGCAGTTCTGGGTGTGCAGTTGTTCCCTCTTAAAATCTCTCTCCTAGTATGACTTAAGCTTTGTGAGGTGAGCCAGCAGAGTTTTCATTTTCAGTGGAGGAAAAGGGTATCAATCCTTGATGTCCCCTGTGAAAAGGGTGGCAGACTGGCTGGATACCAGTGCCTGGAGTCTGTTCAGGGGATTCAATCTCTCACTGTCCAGACAACTTCTCTCTCAGTTAAGGGTTTTTTTCTGATTTGTTTGGGGTGTTTTTTACAATGCAAAGTGCAAGCTGTGGGTGAGAGGAGGGGTGCCCTGTGTGAGGCTGTGCTCTTCTTTTGTCTGGCATGTTCTTTGAAGTAGAATTGTTGTCTTTTTCTTCAATCTTAGAGGCTGTGCACTGGGTCTTTACAAATGGGAGGCTGTAACCATATTTAAAGCTGAGGTTAAAAAAGAGAGAAGCAGGAGTGGATCCTGCTTAGAAATGCAGATTTCATTGCATGCTATTTGCAACAAATTATATATGTAACTGTATGAAAGGGACTCCTTGGCATTCGTAGCCACTTTTATATGCTGTTGGCATTTTGAACCAAAATTCGTTTGGCCACCCTGGAGAACTGCATCTTTAATAAGATTAAAAGCTTGGGATCAAAATGAGGAATAACCAAATATAACCTTTGGCAACAGCATGTGGAGCAACACTTCTTTATTCCTTTGCCAGCTGTGCTTTCCTTTCTGAAACGTCTGCTCTGTGTTGGGGTTTTCTTTGCTGTGAAAATTGCCCACGTGTCCATTAAGGAGGGAGGCAGAAGAAGATGGTTTAAAGGCAAAGAGCCCACTTTTGCTCCAACAACTATTCTAAATAGTTTAGAAAAAGTCAACATCAAGTCTGTTCTCTTTGGGCACCTGGTGAATGCCCTGGTTGAAAAATGTGCTTGGTCAAGATAAGAGCTGATGAAGTGGTCGAGGTGCTGATAGCCTTGAGGGTTTCTTGTGCCACAGGTGCTTTGGCTTTGGAAAAATCTTTGGGCTTGTGTTTTTGCAAGGTCCCAGTCATTGCTGCATTCTCCATCCTCTTCTCTCTGGCTGCTGTGGGAGAGGAAAAGTATGGAAGAGAAGAAAAGTTTTGTTTCAGTAGCAAGCAACACTTTGTCCTTAGGTGTATATGGCTAGGTGTAGGTATGTGACCAGTAGAAACTCAGGCAGCTACCCAGCCTCCTCTGGAAAGACCCTAGTAGGAAAGCCAGGAGGAGTTGGTCTGGACACAGAGCCCTGTCTGAGTGGATTAGGGTGGAGAGGGGAGTAGTGGAGGAACGTGTCAGCCTAGCTCGCCTTCCATGCCTGGGTGTGTGACTGCACTCCTGAATGCTCTAATGCAGCTCCCCTGCATCCCTCTAACTAAATGAAAGAGCCTGGCTGAGGCACTTGGTGCCCTGGTTGAGTTGATGAGATGGTGTTGGGTGACAGGTTGGACTGGATGATCTCAAAGGTCTTTTCCAACCTGGTTAATTGTGTATTCTAATAGACAAAAGAAATGGTGGTTGGTTCTCCCCTTTTTCTCCCCTCCTGCCTCCCTTTACAATTAACTTAGCTTACAGTGGTACAGGTCTTTTTAGCTTCCTTGTTTCCTTCTTTGGGAAAGGTGGAGTACACAGGCAGCAGGGATGTCACTGTGGTCTCTGAGCCTGTCATAAGCTTGCCATGTTCAGGTTTTCTGTGGCAGATGTTTGCCTGGAGCTGCAGGGTACACTGCACGTTGGAGTGCTGCAGTAGGCTTTTTGTGGGCCTGGAGTGCAGGACACCCTGCCTGAAGACATTGCTTCACAGTCCCTCCAACTCCCCACCCTGATGCTTTGCTTACCTTAGGTGACCCAGCAAAAAGATTAAAGATTTTTCTGTGAAGGACAAAGCTCCCTGGAGCGGGAGGATCACAGAATCAGTAAGATGGGAAAAGACCTCAGAGATCATCAAGTCCAGCCTGTTACCTAACACCACATGGCTAGCTAAACCATGGCTTCAGGTGCCACATCCAGTCCCCTCTTGAACACCTCCAGGGATGGTGACTCCACCACTTCCCTGGGCAGCTCATTCTAATGGCCAACAACTCTCTGTGAAGAGCTTTCTCCTCACCTCAAGCCTGAAATTCCCCTGGTGCAGCTTGAGACTGTGTCCTGGTGTGAGACTGTGATCTGGTGCTAACAAGGTGTCAGGATGTGGCGCTTGCCAGCTGGGATGCAAAGCCAACAGCTTCCTTCCACCCTGCTGTCTTGGAGTAAAAGCCTACAGGAGTGCACAGCACTCGTTGGAATTTGGTGGTGGATTCTGGGCATGACAGAGCTCTTTCAGAGCAAAGGTCTGGTCTCTTGAGCTTCTGTTTGCACATACTAAATGCTAGTTTGTTGCAGGCACGCTGTACTGACTTCTGCTGGTCACTGACGTGTAGTCCTAGGCACAAAGCAGTTTCTCAAGGAAACTGTTTTTGCTGGAGGGAGTTAGAGCAGAAACTCTGGAATGATGTGGGGCTTTTGCTTCGTGTGGATTTAGTGTACCAAATCCTTTGTAGTTTGCTGAGCTTGCTATGAAAGCATAGCCCATGCTGTTCCAGATCTTTCTCTTGTGCAAATTCCAACCTGACTTTTACGGTTTCTTGCAGGCCAGCCCTCCAGATCTCTATATTGAAAGATTTAACATAGCTCTTGGACAGTATATGGGAGCATTGCAGAGCATTGTGCCTCTTTTCATATATATGGTAAGTTTTAGCAAACTCTTTTCAAATCAAGTATATCCTTCCAGGAGATGCTGACAAGGAGAAAAGGGGGTGGGGGAAGAGAAAAAAAAGACATTCAGCTATGATTTTTAACTTGTGGAACTTAAAATTGATGCCTGGTTTTGCTGCTTGCATTACAGCACTGATCAAAGTCAGGTGGGGAGAGGGGAAGGGGAATCTGTACTGTTAAACACAGAGTTCTGCCCTTAATATTCTGTTCCTGGGATTGGGGGGAATGGTTTGAGTGGTGGTGGGTTTTTTTTCCTCTTTTTGATTGTGGTGGGTTGAAGTTCTCCCCCCCCCAGCATTAACCTAAAACCACCACACTGATTATAAGCAAGCCTTCCCAAATAGTCAGGAGCTTATTTATATCTCTCTGGACAGAGATAGTCTATTGGCTTTGCCTTTGTTCATTTACTTTGACTGGGTAGTTTGAGCAGGCTGCAGTGATGATTGTTTCTTGCTTTTTCAATGGCTCAGATTTGGACCAGACAGAAGGGTCCCTTGGAAATGTCTGTGCCTTTTGATAAAGCAATTTAGAGCACTGAGTGGGTGAAGACAAACTCTGTCCTTAGCACTGTCAGGCACGTTTGCAGAGGTTCAGAAACCCGTGGCTGTAAGTGTGGTGCTGGTTTTGTAATTTCTGAGGATTTCCACACCTCTGAAGAAGTTTACAGTTTGCACTGTTTCTGTCCAAGTGCCAAGACTTCCATTGTTTTGGTGTTGTAGTTTTGGGGGTTTTATGATAATGAATAACTTCAGCTGGAAATTTGCTTTTCTCCCAGAAACTGGCATTGGCATCATTGGGAAAGAATGATGAAAGAATTTGTTGGGAAAGAAACTTGTTGGGTTTTTTACAGGGGAAAAAAAAAAACTTAAATTGATTTAGGTTAAACAAATCTCAAACCCTGGAAAATTATTTTCACTGGTAGCTTCCCAGAGTTTGGGAAGTAATATCTGTTTGGAGGATCTCTTAGTTTCCATGAACACCCCTGGGCCATTCTCTCCTGCTTCAGGGGGAGGTTGGACTAAATCCCTATAGAGGTTCCCTTCTACCCTTATTCTGTGCCAGACCAGGTCAACTTGCTGCAGGTTTTTTGGCATCCTGTTACCTTACAGATTGCTTGTGTTGTAAGTGGAATTTGCCTTTGAACTGGGTGTCTTCTAATCTGGTCTTTCATGTAGTTTAATACAGAATGAAATCCAGTTGCCCCATCTTCACTTGCAAGCTAAGGGCTGCACTCCCGGTGCTCATTTCTGTATTTCTCTCCTGAGTTGTTGTGAAATGCTGGGGAAGAACTGGAAAAAGACTTTTTTTTTACCCTCCCATTGTATTCAGACATTTTCTATAGCAGACATCTTTTCCCCTCTGTGTGCTTAACTTGGTTATTGCAGGCAGGTGTTTAAGCAATCTCATAATTGAATAGCCATTTACAAATGGAGGTAAGCTGTTTGGGTGTGCACTGCTGTTGAAGGCTCAGTTACAGCACAGAGGTCTAAATCTGTCCTTAAGAATTAAGACTGCAATAACTAACATGGGGAAAAAATGTTCTTGATATACATAAAACCCAAGTGGTCTTACAATTCTCAGCTTTGTCCACTTGACCAGGTATAATTGAATCAGAGGGTCACCCAGGTTGGAAAAGACCTCAGAGATCATCAAGCCCAACCTATTACCTAATATTTTCCTTTGTACACAGCTGTAATGAAAAGTGCTCTGGACCCCATCATTTCTTTTTAGAGTTGGAGTCCAGCTCTTATTTTAACATAGTTAATGAACAATAAAAAGACCTGCAAAAAGAACTAGTTCCATGGGGTGTTGTTTGGTGGTGGTGTTTGGGTTTACTGTGTTTTCTTCCTCTGATTGTTTGGGGTTTTTTGGCAGGATGTTTTTTTCTGTGTGTGTGTTTTGGGTTTTTGTTTTTTGTTTTGGTTCCTTCTGAGAGCAAAGGAAAGTGAAAGTACTCCTTAATTCTGGCTGGGAACAGAGTGGCTGGAGAGCAGCCAGGCAGAAGGGGACCTGAGGGTTACTGGTTGACAGTAGGCTGAACATGAACCAGCAGTGTGGCCAAGGAGGCCAATGGCATCCTGGCCTGCATCAGGAACAGTCTGGCCAGCAGGAGCAGAGAGGTCATTCTGCCCTGTGCTAAGCACTGGTTAGGCCACACCTTGAGTCCTGTGTCCAGTGCTGGGGTCTTCAATTGAAGGACATTGAGATATTAGAATCTGTCCAGAGAAGGGCAACTAGGCTGGGGAGGGGTCTGGAGCACAGCCCTGTGAGGAGAGGCTGAGGGAGCTGGGGTTGCTTAGCCTGGAGAAGAGGAGGCTCAGGGCAGACCTCCTTGCTCTCTACAACTCCCTGAAGGGAGGTTGTAGCCTGGTGGGAGTGGGTCTCTTCTCCCAGGCACCCAGCACCAGAACAAGAGGACACAGTCTCAAGCTGTGCCAGGGGAAATTTAGGCTGGAGGTGAGGAGAAATTTTTCCACAGAAAGAGGAATTGGCCATTGGGATGTGCTGCCCAGGGAGGTGGTGGAGGTGTTCAAGAAAGGCTTGGATGTGGCACTTGGAGCCATGGTTTAGTTGTCAGGAGGTGTTAGGCTTTAGGTCATAGGATGGACTTGATGGTCTCTGAGGTCTTTTCCAACCTGGCTGATTCTGTGATTCTGTAGCAGCAGCTTCCCCTGCCTGAATGCCTAGTGATTTGGCCAGGCAGTAAACTGCTCTTGCAAAAAACTTCAAGTGGCTTAATTCAAGCTAGGCCTGAGAGTTAGTGGCTTATGTGTTAGATAGGGTGCTTGGTGCCATGGTTTAGTTGGTTAGGTGGTGTTGGATGCGATGATCTTGAAGGTCTCTTCCAACCTGGTTTATTCTATTCCATTCCCCTTGCTGCCAAACACAGTGCTGACGTGGCTCAGCTATGTGGCTGGTTTTGAAGGCTAGTACCAAATTAAGTCTCCTGCAATAATTTATTCATCAGTGCTGTGCATGCTGTGGAAAATACCTCCAGAGAAGTCAGGATGAGAAATGTTTTCTCTCTTAGTTTTGTTCTGTATGCATTTGGAAGTCCTTTTACACAGAGCCACTCCTATGATTTGGCATTGTAGCATCTAATCAAGTTTTCTCTTGTACAGCAGAAGCAGTTTCCTTTGTTTAAAGATGAACATGCAATTACAAAACAATTACAAAGAGGTGAAACCCAAATTATTCCACAGTATAAATTAGAGCTCTGCAGTTACTGTAGTAGACAGTGTGTTTTTAAGTGCAGAGGAGTGAGTTGTTGAATTCTGCCTTTTTATCAGAGATAGCAAAGCTTTCCTGCTTTGCTGGTAATGTGATTGCTTTAATTGGGAGTCTTCAAAGCTTTAAGTTTCACTGGTGAACTTTGTTCTGGTATTGCTGCTTAGGAAGACTTCTAATGTTTAAATACCTATGAAGCCAAGGAAAACCCAGAGAGTTTTTATACAACTAGAATGTGGATTTTCCCTTCAGTTGCCAGAAGAGGCATGTTTTGATGTCAACAGTGGCACTTTTCTTCCTTCCCTTGATGTATATCCAACAGAACAAGAGGACACAGTCTCAAGCTGTGCCAGGGGAAGTTTAGGCTTGAGGTGAGGAGAAAGTTCTTCCCAGAAAGAGTAATTGGCCATTGGAATGTGCTGCCCAGGGAGGTGGTGGAGTCACCATCCCTGGAGGTGTTCAAGAGGGGATTGGATGTGGCACTTGGAGCCATGATTTAGGTAGTCAGGAGGTGTTGGGTGGCAGGTTGGACTTGATGATCTCTGAGGTCTTTTCCAACCTTATTGATTCTATGAATATTCTTATGTGCAAGTGGAGGGAATGTGTTGTCCTAACCTTCTTGCACATGGAGGCTAAGGTGTGTTTCAAAGCTCCTCTTGGGTGATGGTTGAGAGGGCTGACTGCAATTGTGAGGAGGTTTCTCTTGGCCCTTCTTTTGCTAGGGGCACTGCTGGTTTTCTTTTTCATGTGCTGTTGGATTTTTTTCAGTCTTTTCAGGAAAACCAGGAGACCCACAGCACTTTTGTCCCTCCAAAACTGTGGGTTTAAGCTCCCTCAGAAGTCCCAGGATGTAAATTAAACTGGAAGGCAGCTTAGCACACAGTGCTTTATCTCCATGAATTATTCTTTGTGAATAATGGTTTGCTTTGTAAATCTAAATGAGGTTCTCCTGGGTGCTTGCAGGTTGTACATACCACAGCATGCTGCACACAGGAATAAAAATTAAGATAAGCATTTAGATGATAGACTTTTATTTTTCTTTAATAGATTCTCTAGTGTTGATTATACTTAGGAGATATAGCTGAAAACCTCTTATCTTGTGGCATGATATGAGTTTAACATTTGTGAGCACTGTTAGCTTAGGATTGCCTCTGGAAATATTTCTGTTCTTCATGGGTGGTAATATTGCATTTGGCTTATCAGCTAGAGGGCAATTTGTCTGTGCTTGTGTACACAAATACATACATATGAGTATGTACATGTGGCTGAGATGATAAATACTCTTGCATACTAGTTTTTCAGGTATTTCATAGAATCAACCACGTTGGAAAAGACCTCAGAGATCATCAAGTCCAACCTATCACCTAACACCTCCTGACAACTCCAAGTGCCACATCCAATCCTTTTTTGAACACCTCCAGGGATGGAGGCTCCACCACCTCCCTGGGCAGCACATTCCAGTGGCCAATCTCTCTCTCTGGGAAGAATTTTCTCCTCACCTCCAGCCTAAATCTCCCCTGGCACAGCTTGAGACACTGTCTTCTTGTTCTGGTGCTGGTTGCCTGGGAGAAGAGACCAACCCCCACCTGGCTACAACCTCCCTTCAGGGATTTGTAGAGAGCAAGGTCCGCCCTGAGCCTCCTCTTCTTCAGGCTAAGCAACCCCAGCTCCCTCAGCCTCTCCTCACAGGGCTGTGCTCCAACCCCCTCTCCAGCTTTGTTGCCCTTCTCTGGACACCTTCCAGCGCCTCCAGATCCTTCCTGTAACAGAGGCTCCAGAACTGGACACAGTGCTCCAGGTGGGGTCTCACCAGAGCGGAGTAGAGGGGAAGAATTCCCTCCCTGGCCCTCCTGGCTCTGCTTCTCTTGCTGCAGCCCAGGATGTGGTTGGCTTTCTGGGCTGCAAATGCTCACTGCTGGCTCCTGTTGAGCTTCTCATCCTCCAGCACCCCCCAGGTCCTTTTCTTGAGGGCTGCTCTTCAGCCAGTACCTGCCCAGCCAATATTGGTGCTTGGGATTGCCCTGTCCCAGCTGCAGGACCCTGCACTTGGTCTTGTTGAACCTCCTGTGGTTATCATGTGCCCACTTCTCCAGCCTGTCCAGGCCCCCCTGGATGGCATCCCTTCCCTCCAGTGTGTCTGCTGCACCACACAGCTTGGTGTCATCAGCAAACCTGCTGAGGGTGATATCTTACACAGAAAATCCTTCTGGTTTTCCCCTAATAAGAATGGGTTAGGTAACAGCTCTCCTCCTCTCTGCTTGCAGCACTGTGGCTTGGGAAGGAAGTATTTGTTAGGTGATTTTTCCACTTCCATGGATTTCAATATGCAAGGTGTTTCCCAGTGAGCAAGTGTAGAGTATTTTACAGCTGTTCTGGGTATAAGCACTTACTGGAACTCCTCTTCTCAAAACCACTGGGAGTTATTTGCTGGTTTTCAGTTGATGGAACTTAATGTATAAGCTTTCCAACAACAAACTCTGATGCCAGGAGAAAGCATCACAATTTGTTTGTGCTGTTTCCAGCTGTTCTTCATGTAAAAGTCTGGAGGATGAGAAAGGAGCAGTGTAAGTTATTTCCTTAGGTGGGGTGCATCTCATCTGTGAGCTCCTAAGGATTTGGCATTGTCAGGTTTGATTCAGGGGAGTGGGTTTGTGCTGAGATGCTCTGGTCACTCCTGCCTGTTTCTTCTGTAGGTGTGTGGTAGTACCTGGTCTGGAACACCAAGGTGGAAGTGGTTTAGGAAGTTAGGTCTGGATGGCTGTAGTATGCTGTGTAGCTCAACATCTCCTGGAAGAGGTGTGTCTTCAGTTGCTGTGAATTTCTGATGCAATGGCAACTCACCAGGGACCCAAAATACTACAGAGGAAGTTGACCTGCTGCTTACAAGACAGATTGGCTGCAGAGCCTTTCCCTCAATCTCTGTTGGAGGAATAGGCTCAGGGGAGGGGGGGAAACAACTGAGTAATAGTCCTTGATAAAACCTCCACAGGTAGGAAAGCTCCAGGGAGGCAGCCAGCAGTGGGAAGTTACTTCAGTGAAGCCAGGCTTTAACAGGGGCATGTGTTCAGCTTGCATTCTGACAGGTTCAGTTCTCATTGAAGACAAATAGCTGCTGCTGAATGCTTGTCTTGAAACTTGAGATGGTCTCTGCATGGCCAGTTTGTTATGGTATGTGTATGGCTTTGGAAATGGCCAGGAGAATGGGTTTCACAACAAAACTTCATGATTAATAATGCTCTGAGAGTTCGTTCCAGTTATCTTCAATGCTTTAACATGCAGGAGAACAACTTGATTTAAAGTGTGGAAGCTATCCCTTAAGATATCCCTTCCTGTAGTAAATCTCTCAGCTGAGTGCTCCAGTTTGTTGTTTTTGATTAAATGCATTTTGTGTTACAGTATCTGTTGAAGTCTCTTACACAAGCTGTCCAGGTTGTTCCATTTCCATATTAGTGTTGCAACAAGAGATTTGAGACAGTTACTGCTTTTCTTTGTTGTCCCCCAGCACTTAGAACTCACCTATGAATAAAAGACTGGCAGGAAATCTTACCATTAACTGCAGGCTGTGAAGTGAGGAATAACACCAAGTAGTATATTAGGTGTAGAAGCCCTGAAGGAACTCATAAATAGAATTTCCATTGAGGGCTAAAGAGGTGAAGTTATTGAAGTTATTGCTAATGCTGAGTGGGTCAAGATAATTGAATCCCTAAAATGTTAATGTAGTTCAGGTTTGTACAGATCTGTATACAGCACTTCCCCAACTGATTCATTCTGGGTAGTTCCCCTCTCAGATTACTGATGAACCACAGATGTCGATAGCTGCACCTATTTTAATGGCTTAATCATAGAATTGTCAGGGTGGAAGGGACCTCAAGGATCAGCCAGTTCCAACCCCCCTGCCATGGGCAGGGACACCTCACACTACAGCAGGTTGCCCAAGCTGCATCCAGCCTGGCCTTCAAAACCTCCAGGGATAAGGCTTCTACCACCTCCCAGGGCAACCTGTGCCAGTGTCTCACCACCCTCATGGGGAAGAACTTCTTCCTAACATCCAATCTGAATCTACCAATTTCTAGTTTTCTTCCCTTCCCCCCAGTCCTATCACTCCCTGACACCCTCAAAAGTCCCTCCCCAGCTTTCTTGTAGCCCCCTTCAGATACTGGAAGGCCACAATTAGGTCTTCTCAGAGCCTTCTGTTCTCCAGACTAGATACTCTCAACTCACTCAGTCTGTGCTTATAGCAGAGCAGCTCCAGCCCTCTGCTTGTCCTCATGGCCCTTCTGTGGACACCTTCCAGCACCTCCAGATCCTTCCTGTAACAGGGGCTCCAGAGCTGGACACAGTGCTCCAGGTGGGGTCTCAGCAGCAGAGTAGAGGAGGAGGATCCCCTCCCTTGATAACTTTTAAATGTTGGGGAAAATGGTCTCTTTTTTTTAATTATGATGTCCAGCCCTACTTTGGTGTTGGAGCATTTATATAAAGTTCTCAAGTGAAGTCTTTTGTCTGGATCAATATGGATATAGCTGTAAATACAGTTAAAAAAATCAAACCCAGGCAACATGTCTGTATCTAAAGAACTTTGCTACCAATGAGTACTGCATTCAGTTCTGGGCTCCCCAGTTCAAGAGGGACAGGGATCTGCTGGAGAGAATCCAGCAGAGGGCCATGAGGATGATTAGGGGACTGGAGCACTGCCTGGTGAGGAGAGGCTGAGGGACCTGGGGCTTTTTAGTCTGGAAAAGAGAAGACTGAGAGGGGATTTAATAAATGTCTAAAAATCTCTGAGGGCTGGGGGTCAGGAGGGAGGGGACAGGCTCTGCTCACTTGCTCCCTGGGATAGGACAAGGAGCAGTGGATGTAAGCTGCAGCACAGGAGGTTCCAGCTCAACACAAGGAGGAACTTCTTTACTGTGAGGGTCACAGAGCACTGGAACAGGCTCCCCAGAGAGGTTGTGGAGTCTCCTTCTCTGGAGACTGTCATTGCCTGTCTGGATGCATTCCTGTGTGACCTGAGCTAGATGGTATGGTCCTGCTCTGGCAGGGGGGTTGGACTTCCTGATTTCTTTGGGTCCCTTCCAACTCCTAACATCCTGTGAGCCTGTGAATAGTGCTAAATTCATTCTTAATTTTAAGCACCTATCTATTTGTTGTTGTACAGGAATGTTCTATTTAGTGTACATGAAGTCACAAAGGAAGTAATTTACAGACCAAGTAGTCTACAGCTTTAACACTTTGGACTTGTTTTTAATTGGGGGGGGGGGGGGGGTGGGGAAGATCATGTATTCTTTATTTGCTGCTATGGGAAACAAACTGAAACTTGTGTTTTATTTTCCAGAATAAATTTTACATAGAAACCAAGCTTAACAGAGACTTAAAAGATGACCTTATAAAGCTGTTTACGGAACACGTTGCAGAAAAGCACATTTACAACCTAATGCGTAAGTAAAGCCTGCGGAGTTCTTCTGGCCCTGGGGCAGGGCTGGCAGAGGCTGCAAAACCCCCAGCAAACAGGCAGGACATGGCAAGTGATGAGTGAGCTAATGATTAGTGACACACTTCAACTTGGTTGTGTCAGAAATATGACTTTGTATGGACTTATGGTACTCCTGAGGAGTTTGGGCAACTAAGGGCAGCTCCATGGAGAAACACCTTGTGGTCCTGGTGGACAGCAAGTTCTGCATGGGACAGCAGTGTGCCCTTGTGGCCAAGAGAGCCAATGGGATCCTGGGATGCATCAAGAAAAGTCTGGCCAGCAGGACTAGGGAGGTTCTTCTCTCCCTCTGTTCTGCCCTGCTGAGACCACACCTGCAATCCTATGTCCAGTTTTGGGCTTCCTACTTTAAGAGAGATACAAACCTGCTGGAGAGAGTCCAGGGGAGAGCCATGAGGATGCTTAGGGGCCATGAGTATCTCCCCTGTGAAGAGAGGCTGAGCGCCCTGGGGCTGTTTAGTCTGGAGAAGAGAAGGCTGAGAGGGGGTCTGATCAATGTCTATCAATATCTGAGGGGTAGGTGTCAAGTGGAGGGCACCAAGCTCTTTTCAGTGGTGCACAGCAATAAGCCAAGGAACAATGGATACAAACTTGAACAGAGAAGATTTCACCTCAACGTGAGGAGAAACTTCTTTACATCGAGGGTGATGGAGCCCTGGAGCAGGCTGCCCAGAGAGATTGTGGAGTCTCCTTCTCTGGAGACTTTCAAACCCCACCTGGATGCATTCCTGTGTGGCCTGCCCTGGGTGATGATCTCTGGAGGTCCCTTCCAACCTCTAACATTCTGTGATTCCCTTTTGACTTGTGTCCATGAGCTCACAAATGTTTTGTTGTCCTGTGCTTACACTGTTGTTCTTTGATTTCATGGTGTACTCCAGTATTCCCTGCCAGTGAACTGCATGGTGACCCAGCAGTTTCTCTGTTAAGCTGCTGGATTAATGCAAATACAGTATATTTCAACTGATGTGCCTTCTACTAAGTGCTCTGGTGGGTCACTCCTGTGGTGAACCACTGAGTTTGCCTGCAACCTGCCACCATAAGCTTTTTGGCCTGCAGAAGGCAGTTAGCAAAAGCAGAGATAATCAGACTTGGAGTTCAAACTGGGAAAGTTTGCTGTGTGGTGAGCACTTGAGCAGCTGAGAGAACTGGAAATGGAGGTGCTCTGTGCAACTGGGTAGTTCCTGTGCCCCTTGTTGAGGTCAGTATCTAGCCTGATGTATGACTTTCTGTGACTCAGCCCTAGTGCAGTGTTTCTATTTTCATTCAGCTGCTCCTCTCTTTCTCTGGAGCAATTGCTATCTGTATGCTAAATGGAAACCAAATAAGGGGTGGTTGGAGTTGAGTGTATTTCCCTTTTTGCTTTTCTTGTGCTAGTGATGCCCTCCTCTTTCCAGCAAAGGCGAGAAACAAGGTTTGGAGTGAGCATGCTTAGGAAAGGAGTGAGGTTGTGCTTTATACAGAGAAGTGGAATCTTGGGGCTGGGTTTGTTTAGAGATGCTGCAGCTGCCACCAGGGATATCTTCCCTCTGAAACGAACAACAAATCCGGTCTAATCACTTTGGGATCTAGACTCAGAGGACAGGAATAACATCTGCTCTTGCTCTTGAAATTTCTTGCTCTATTTCCTCATACAAGGAGTTTTTTGTTTGTGGTATCTCATTGTTCTATCAGGGCCTGGAAGCTGGCAGTTCTCTTTGAAGTTGTATTCAGGAAGGATTCTAAGTGTGGGTTTGGATTAATTTGATTTAAGAAAACTCCTGCTCCATATCAAAAGGTGTTGGGGGTGGGGGGGGAAGAAAAGATAGATCTGTCCTAGTGTTTGATCTAGCTCAGCCTCCCACTGGTTGACTTGGCCTTAGTCCCTGGTGCTGTGGTTGAAGGTAGGAGGATGCAAAATGGACCCCTGGTAAATGGTACTGCAGAGGTAGTGATTAAGCTGTGAGTTCAATTCTTTTCAGCAGCAGTATCACCCAGCTGAACTTTACTTGGATAAGTTTTGCACAAACACCATTTTGGCTCCTTTTTTTTGGTGTTTCTTGAGAGACAAAATTCTTTCAAAACTAAAGCTCTACTATCTCTAGAGCACTTTGGAGCAGTTAAATACATGAAGAAAATCCTGTAATACACAGGTCCATGAGCACAGTTGTGTTGGTGAAACACTCTTCCACTCACACACTTTTCAAGTCAGTGTTCTTCCATTTGAAGTGGATCCATTTGAACTAAGTGAATAGAACCTGATTTCTCTTTCTGTCTTTTCAAAGCCAAAGCTGGCTCTGGCTGATAAGAGAGCTGTATGAAGTGGCTTGGGAGAAGATGCTATGTGCAGAACTACTTAACTGAGTGTAACAAGCAGAGATACAACATCTTATTTACAAGAAGCTTCAGAAGTAGGGGGGGAGGGAGGATGCAGATAATGCGCCCTTGTGAGTAGGGAAGGAATGGTGGAGGATGTTGTCTTTGTTCCTGCTGGAGTCCTGCATGAGACAACTATAGGCAGTAAAATTCATCACTATGCATTTTCCCTTTTTAGGCAGCCACTATCCTTTCCAGTTGGTTAAAACTGGGTTTCCTGGACTGTCGTTTCAGTGCCCTGGAAACATCCTGCCTGTCTGTTCCTGTGTCTAGGGGAATGGCAATTACTGCAAATATTCACTGTCTTCAGTGCTGGAAGTGAATAGCAGCTTCTGAAACACTCTACTTGTGGTAATTGCAGTAGGTAGAATTCAATGGTAAAGAGTATTTGCAATTAAGTCTGCTCTTCTCTCTTTGGATATTGGCAGTTTAGTGCCCCGAATGAGCTTGCTTTTGAATCCAACTAAAGAGAAAAGCTGTTCACAGCCTACTGTTGTTTATTCTTGGTGGACAGACTACTTTGTTTCCACCTTGCAATTTGGTCCACCTTGGACTTTGCAATTATCCCCCTTCTCTCCCCAGAAACTGAAGAAAGGAAGGTAAGTGCTAGGCTGGAGTCCTTCTCTGGGGGGGTTGATGATGTTTTCTACATCTCAGTACTGGGAAGAAAAGCACCAATAACTGAAACTGCTTATGCAGAATCATAGAATGGCTTGGGTTGGAAGGAACATCCAAAGGTCATATAGTCTAACCCAGCTGGAGTGAGCAGGGAGATCCTCCACTAGATCAGATTGTTCAGAGCTTTGTTGGGCCTGACCTTGAATATTTCTAGGAGTGGGGCCTCAACTTCCCTCCCTGGGCAACCTGTTCCAGTGTTCTGCCACCTCATGGTAAAGAACTTGTTCCTAACATCCACTCTAAATCTTCTCTTCTCTGATTTCAAACCAGTGCCCCTCGTCCTGCCACTGCAGGCCTTTGTAAACAGTGCCACTCCAGCCTTCTTGTAGGCCCCCTTCAAGCTGCTGTTAGGTCTCCCTGAAGCCCTCTCTTCTCCAGGCTGAGCAACCCCAGCTCCCTCAGCCTGTCCTTGTAGCCGAGGTATTCCAGCCCTCAGACCTGTGGACAGAATCCCAGTTGGTAGCTTGAGCCCATCTGGCTTAATCTTGCCCAAAAGGAATGAAGTTAATGTGCTCCAAGGCAGCTCTGTCACATGAATCAAGGAGCAGTAAGTGGGGATGATCAGTGAATCTGCTTCGAAAGCACAGTTCCAGTCTGAACTAAAGCATTAATATGGCACTTGGAACCGCTAGTCTTTGTTCTTCCCTTTCCTCATCACCACTCTGATAGCAGAAGCAGTGTTGTTAAAATGCCTCATTTGATTCCTGAGGCCATTTTCTCCTGTAATTTATTGGAGGTTGCTTAGTTTACTTTCTTCCCTTTATGGGGTGCAAAATGAGTGTAAGAGGAAAACCTGCACAGCTTTACTCTGTCATCTTCTTTCTCACTTCACAAACCCCACTAAATTACTTGCCTGTGGAGGGACCATACTCTGTCTTCAGCATCAGCCTTACATGCCTGCATAGGTCAAATGAAATTAGAAGATTCTTTCTTGAGGGCCTCAAAAATGAGGCAAAGTAGCAGAGCACTGGGAGGAAACACTGATTCACTCCACTGTGTTTGTACCAGGCTAAAATGGGCTGAGTTTAATTGTTGTTGTAGATTTCTTGTTTAAAAACTTACTTTTTCTCCCCAGTTATGAAGCTGTTGAAATACAAGCTTTGGGTAGCAGATGTTTGGGGGCCAGGAGGGTTCTACAACATAATGGGTCCCTTTTGAGATATGGGGAAGGAATGCATTTATGATCAAGTCCTTTGTTAAAAGTGGGCCTTCTAAAAGATATTTTCTTTGTGCATCCACAAAATTGTGAATCTGTTCAGGGCTTAATCAATTTCTGGCTTATTCTGCATAGGCAAATCAGTTTACTCCCATTACCTGCTCTTCAAATTCCCCGTTCTAACATGTAAAGAAGCAGCTTTTTCCTTCTTCCCTGTGTTCATTGCAAATATGCAGACAAAGCTAGCTGATGGTGAAAAGCAACAGCAGTGTGTTCCATTTCTTTTCCTTCATGTGGGGAGTGTGCAGGGGCTCTGCTGTTGCAGGATAATCCTCCTCCTTCAAATACTGAACTGACATGATATGGTAACACCAGCGTCAGCCCTGGGGCACCATGCCCTTCCATTTGGGGATGCATCTTTTGTGCTCCATGCAGCTGGGTCACATCCAGCTTTGCAGGGATTGATTTCTGTTTGCTTTTAATGTCATTGTTTAAATGGTTTTAAACTGTAAGAGGGGAGATTTAGACTAGATAGAAGGAAGAAGTTTGGGGTTTTATAATGAGGCTGGTGAAATACTGGCACAGGTTGCCCAGAGAGGTGGTAGCTGCCCCATCCCTGTTGTGGCCTTCCAGTATCTGAAGGGGGCTACAAGAAAGCTGAGGAGGGACTTGTGAGGATGTCAGGGAGTGGGGGGGATGGGAAAGAACCTGGAACTGGGTAGCTTCAGGTTGGATGTTAGGAAGAAGTTCTTCCCCATGAGGGTGGTGAGAGACTGGCACACGTTGCCCAGGGAGGTGGTGGGAGCCTCATCCTTAGAGGTTTTTGCAGCCAGGCTGGATGTGGCTCTGGGCAGGCTGGTCTAGTGGAGAGTGTTCCTGCCCTTGGCAGGGGGTTTGGAACTGGCTGATCCTTGAGGTCCCTTCCAGCCCTGACAATTCTGTGTGGTCAGGTGGAGCTGACAGAATTGAGCTGAGAGAAAGGTGATTTATTATAGAACAGATTTGAGTGCATGAGAGCTGATGGTATTCCTGAAGGGCAGAGCTGCTGGATGAGCTTGTGTTGTTGAGGTTTGTTTGGGCCATGCACTGGTGGTAGCTCCACCCTTACTGCTGTGCCATCCCTCTTTCTCCCAGTTGTGTAAGCAATCAAGTTCTCTTCTCAAAGCTGCAATCAAGTTCTCTTCTCAAAGCTGTTAGTCTGTTAAATAAAACTAATGGTGCATACATGTTGGAGCTGAGTACTTAAGAGCAGAGCTTGGACAAGTGGGATAAAGATCCCCAGAACACATTTGGTTTACTTTGTACTTTCACTAAGTGAGCATCAGTGCTGCTGCTGTTGAAGACTGGAGACCAACAGCTGACTAACAACCTAGTTGTGGAAGCTGTTGGAGTTGTTTGTAATGTGAATGCCCTTCAATTTTATGAGTGCATTGTTGAATAATTACAGCTGTGAATGCTCCTGCCTAAGCCATACTTAGGGACGATTTGTTAAAATACCTTACTTGGAAGTTCTGTTAAATTACCTCAAAGGAAGAAAACAATCTTTTGTGTTAACACCTAAAAGTTTCACTCTTCTGCCAGAGAAATGTCATCATTGCCTAGCAAAAGAAATCTATTTTGAGAGGAATGTTGAAGGATAGGGGAAAAAATAATCTTTAGAATAGCTAGCTCCTCTTTTTTTGAAAGTGATCTCAAGTTATGAGTAAGTTTGAACTTGTAAGGTATCAACTGCTGCTCCCGAAACTGCTGGTGTCCTGGACCTTGCCCCAGGTACTTGGCCCTTGCCCCTGGGAAAGAACAACCCTATGGATCAGCACAGGCTGGGGACTGACCTGTTGGAGAGCAGTGAAGGGGAAAAGGACCTGGGGGTCCTAGCAGATGGGAGGTTGATCATGGGCCAGCAATGTGCTCTTGTGGCCAAGAAAGCCAATGGCATCCTGGGGTGGTTTATGGGAAGTATGGTTAGTAGGTCCAGAGAGGTTCTCCTCCCTCTCTACTCTGCCCTAATGAGGCTGCATCCGGAATATTGTGTCCAGTTCTGGGCTCCTCAGTTCAAGAAGGACCTCAGGGAACTGCTTGAAAGAGTCCAGTGCAGAGCCACAAAGACTCCACAAAGGGAGTGGAACAGCTTCCTTAAGAGGAGAGACTGAGGGAGCTGAGGGCTCTTTAGCTTGGAGAGGAGCCTGGGAGGTGACCTCATTCATGTTGAGAAAGATGTGCAGGGTGAGTGCCAAGAGGCTGGAGCCAGGCTCTGCTGGGTGATGCCCAATGCCAGCACAAGGGCAGTGGTGGAAGCTGAGGCATAGGAAGTTCCATGGAAACAGGAGGAAAAACTTTTTCTGAGGGTGACAGAGCACTGGAGCAGGCTGCCCAGAGGGTTTGTGGAGTCTCCTCTGGACGTATTCAAGACCTGCCTGGATGTGTGCCTGTGTGATCTGGTGTAGGTGATCTTGCTCTGGCAGGGGGGTTGGGCTGGATGAGCTTTTGAGGTCCCTTCCAGCCCCTGCCAGTCTGTGGTTCTGTGATATTTGCTGTAATTGCAAAGTAGGTTAAACCTTCACTGAGGGACAGTGTTACTGTGCAGTAATGGAACTCAGCTACCCAAAGTGCTGCAGGTTTTTGCATCACTTACTCCAAGGTGGTTCATCCACTGTTCCTCAGAATAATCCTCAGGCTCTTTTTGGGAATTGTTTTACCTTGGTTCAACAATATTTCAAAGGTTTCTGCCTTTCCCTGCAATTAAAGCATTTAATCCTGGGAACCCACACAGCTCTTTGATTCTGCCATGAGTTATTTTCAAGACTCTTTTCAGGTTTAATGAAGCTCTTTGCATATTGGTTACTTCGGCTGTAAAAGTTCATCAGGGCTGTGGAGGTGGTCAGATAGTATTGTAGGGTCATTACCCCTGTGTCATTCATCTGAGAGTTAGTTTTATTCTGCCTCACCCTGCTCTGTCCTTGGAAGTGCCACAGGTGGAGCTTCTGGGAGGAAGCAGGAGCCTGTGCAAACATCTGTGTTGTAGTGTCTCATTAGTTAAGCTAATAATGGAGGAGCCTTAATGTTTAGAGGCCTTTTGTGTATGTGATTCTAAAATGACAACAGAAGTAATGTCAATGTGTCTGGCAGATCCTTCTGTTTCTTAAGTAGCTCTTCATAGCAGGTTTCATTGCAAACCTGGAGATAAATTTATGTGTGAATTTTTACATCATTGGTGTTGACATCTGTCTGTAAACCTGCCTTGAGGTTTTTCTGCATCTATCCAAAGAGCTTTGTTCACTCTTACAGAAAGCATGCTCAAAATCCATCTCTCCCAGCAGTACTGTTTGTTCTTCAGGTACCAATATCTAGCTTTTGGAAGAGGTGTAGGCTGGATTAGTTCATACAGCATAATGTAATGAAGAATCACAGAATGTCTGTGGCAATGCCAGCACGAGCAGTGTGAGCAATCTGGCAGCGTAGGCTTAGAGCCTGGCATGGTGGTAGGCCATGCTCAGCATCAGTGCAAGAGCTGCTAGCAGTGTAGCAAAACAGTGCTGTGCCTGCAGCATGTAACTGAAGCAGGGCACTGGTAGCTATCAGCACAAAGTTATCTGGGAATAACAGGGCTTGCACCTGCATCAACAACCTCGCCTGTTAGTAGCTTGCCCAATAATCTATAATGTGTGGTCACTCGTGGGGCACCAATGAAGCTCTGCCAACCATGCTCCCCGAGTTTACAAGTTGTAGAAGTTCCCTTAATATGCACTTCACTTCTTTTTCCTTTCCATTCACTTCACTTACTTTGCTGTGCTATACTCACTGTGCTTGCACTGTAGCCCTACAATACTGGAACAGTAAAGGAACAATACTCCATCATCTTGGTCGTCCGTATTGACTCCAGTCTCTGTCGGCAATATATGTCTGGTAGGAAGAGACTTGCAAGCTCATCCAGTCCAAGCTTTGACCCAGCACTGAAGGGTCAACACTAAACCATTCCCCTTAAGCACCAGGTCTACGTGCTGCTTAAACAAGCCTAGGGATGGTGACTCCACCAGTGCTCTGGAGAGACCTTCCAACGTTTGAGAACCCTTTCAGTGAAGAAGTATTTCTTAATATCCAGCTGGAATTTCCCCTGGTGCAGCTTGTAACCATTTCCTCTGGTCCTGTTGCTTGTCATCAAGGAGAAGAGGCCAGGTCTCTTCTCCCTCCAACCTCCCTTCAGGTGGTTGTAGAGAGCAGCCTCCTACAGGCTGAACAACCCCAGCTCCCTCAGATACTGCTTGCAGGGCATGTGCTCCTGGCCCTTCATGAGCCTCTTGGCTCTTCTCTGGGCACTATTCTTAATCCATA
Organism: Colaptes auratus; assembly: GCA_015227895.2. Classification (NCBI taxonomy): domain Eukaryota; kingdom Metazoa; phylum Chordata; class Aves; order Piciformes; family Picidae; genus Colaptes; species Colaptes auratus. The sequence continues at coordinate 5,399,855 of CM026886.1, forward strand.
ATGTAGTCATTATTCACCAGGGAGGTGGAGTCACCATCATGGGAAGTGTTTAAAAAGAGCCTGGAGGAGGTGCTTGGTGCCATGCTTTAGTTGATTAGATGGTGATAGGTTGCACTCATTCTCAAAGGTGGCTCTGAGGCTGGGCCAGTCAGAACTGATATAAACTTGTATTATAGCCCGTGGTGTGAATCCTTGCAGACATCAAAGGTGGCAAATAAGCTTTCTGAAGCTGCAGTCAAGTGCTGAAGAAAGTATTTCTGTAGGATTAATCTCCAGGCAAATTCTTCCACTGACTTTACTCAAAATCTCTTTCTAATGATGTTAATAATCCCAGCAACAAGTGGCTGCTCATTTTACTTCTTGCATTATATGAAGTAGCTTCTGAGATATTTTTTAATTGCTTTTGCTAGTTATAGCTTGGGTCCTACTGGCTGACCCTGGTTTCAGTTTATCAGGAGTAAAATCAGGAAGCTGTGTCATGAAATACTTCTTAGCCTCCATTAAATGCCCAGGTAGTTTTTCACTCTGGACTTTGTTGTCTTTAAGTCAGATATGAATTTTTAGGCTTATTCTGGTGTAAATCATTTGCTATACACAGCACTAGAATATAATTTGGTGTCTACATATGGTGAACAAACTTAGAATTCCCTGGATGCTACAAATCTCTTGGTAAAGGTTGTGCTGTAGTAGCTGCAATCTAAACTCCATTCCACTCTGAGATCCCACCCCTGGTACTGTGTTCTGGAGCCCTTATTAGAGGAAGGACTGGAGGTGCTGGAAGGTGTCCAGAGAAGGGCCACAAGGATGAGCAGAGGGCTGGAGCTGCTCTGCTATGAGGACAGACTGAGGGGAGTTGGGGCTGTTCAGTCTGCAGAAGAGAAGGCTCCAGACCTTATTGTGGCCTTCCAGTATCTGAAGGGGGCTCCAAGAAAACTGGGGTGGGACTTCTGAGAGTGTTAAGGAGTGATAGGACTGGGGGGATGGAAAAAAAAATAGAAATGGATAGATTGAGATTGGATGTTAGGAAGAAATTCTTCCCCATGAGGGTGGTGAGAGACTGGCACAGGTTGCCCAGGGAGGTGGTGGAAGCCTCATCCCTGGAGGTTTTGAAGGCCAGGCTGGATGCAGCTCTGGGCAACCTGCTGTAGTGTGAGGTGTCCCTGCTCGTGGCAGGGGGCTTGGAACTGGCTAATCCTTGAGGTCCCTTCCAACCCTAACAATTCCATGGTTCTAATTCATGCAGACATTGGATGGATTGTGCTTTGTTGCCTGCATATCTTCCTTTGTAAAGCATTATCCCCTTTCTACTGTTTGCTGCCTTCCTGGCTGCTAAGAGGCTATGTGGAAAAAAATCCTCAGGAAAGAGGCTGTAATTACAAAACCAATCAGACTCTCACCTGTTCAGGGCTTCAGCTGAAAGGAGCAAGCACTTCCAAGATTATTATTTGTTTTTTGTAAAAGGAATTAATCTGTAACAGTCAAATACTGTTAATTACTTTGATTGCACAAAGCTTAGGAAAAATGCTCTCCTTTTGAAGCTGCCTATCTCATGGGCCCCTTCAACAGTTCCACAGAGAGAAGCCTGAGGTGAGGTGAGGAGAAAGTTCTTCCCAGAAAGAGTAATTGGCCATTGGGATGTGCTGCCCAGGGAGGTGGTGGAGGCACCATCCCTGGAGGTGTTCAAGAAAGGATTGGATGTGCCACTTGAAGCCATGGTTTAGTTAGTCATGAGATGTTGGGTGACAGGTTGGACTTGATGATCTCTGAGGTCTTTTCCAACCTCATTGATTCTATGAATATTCTATATTCTATGAATAAAGAACATGCACCTGAAGATATTTACATCTCATGGTCAGTACTGAAGTGGCAGATGCTGAAGTCAGAGCTGGAGAAGCTTGGAAGTTTAAAAACCAGAGCCTCTAAAATGCAAGCACAAGAGAGACACCCCATAGGGAGCCTTGTGTCCTCTACATAGTGGGTGCAGAACAGGGGGGATGTGTGTGTGTGTGTACTGCTCACCTTCTTTGTAGAGGCATGACAGCTGAAAAGCAGCAGTTGATCTAAAGCTTCATGATGTTTTCTGTTTGCTTGTTTCTGTTGTTCAGGGGGATGTACAAACCCCAAGTAAGTGCAAGGCAGGCTCAAGGCCAGGCTATTGGAGTATCAGCAGTAAATCTGCTGTTGCCAGGTTTTTCCACAAGAGGAAGATGCAGTCATTGTAATGTGTTGATCATGGCAGAGACCAAAAAAGAAAGATTGACTTGTGTTTAAAAGAACAAACCACTTCTATTTGGGGTTTACTTTTTAATTTGTTTGGATGTTTTTTTTTTTACACTACTTGGTAACTAATCCACAGACTTTAGGTCTGGTCTTAGTTTTATGGACAGCAATGCTGCAGGATCTGATGGAGCAGGTCCAGAGGAGGGCCACGAGAATGATCAGGGGGTTCATAGTTTCATAGTATCAGTCAGGGTTGGAAGGGACCACAAGGATCAGCTAGTTCCAACCCCCCTGCCATGGGCAGGGACACCCCACACTAGATCAGGCTGGCCAGAGCCTCATCCAGCCTGGTCTTAAACACCGCAAGGGACAGGGCCTCAACCACCTCCCTGGACAACCCATTCCAGGGCTTCACCACTCTCATGGGGAAGAACTTCTTCCTCACATCTAGCCTGAATCTCCCCACCTCCAGCTTCATTCCATTCCCCCTAGTCCTATCACTACCTGATAGCCTGAGAAGTCCCTCCCCAGCCTTCTTGTAGCCCCCTTCAGATACTGGAAGGCCACAATGAGGTCACCTGGGAGCCTTCTCTTCTCCAGACTGAACAGCCCCAACTCCTTCAGTCTGTCCTCACAGGAGAGGTGCTCCAGCCCTCTGATCATCCTCCTGGCCCTTCTCTGGGCACCTTCCAGCACCTCCAGATCCCTCTTGTAATAGGGGCTCCAGAATTGGAGGCAGTACTCCAGGTGGGGTCTCACCAGGGCTGAGTAGAGGGGGAGAATCACCTGTGCAACAAGGACTGGCTGGGGAAGCTGGGGGTGTTCAGCTTGGAGAAGAGGCGGCTTCAAGGGGACCTAATAGCAGCCTGCCAGTGCCTGAAGGGGGCTACAGAAGGATGAAGAGAGACTGTTTCCAAAGGCCTGCAGGGACAGGACCCCAGGGGCAATGGCTTCAACTAGAGCAGAGCAGATTTAGATGGATGTTAGGAGCAGGTTCTTTAGCATGAGGGTAGTGGAACACTGGAACAGGTTGCCCAGGGAGGTGCAATTCCTGGAGATATTGAAGGTGAGGCTTCACAGGACACTGGGCAACCTGATTTAGTTGAGGATGCCTCTGCTGACTTCAGAGAGGGTTGGACTGGATGACCTTTGGAGGTCCCTTCTAAGCCAGGCCATTCTATGATGCTATCTCCAGATGTTGAGCACACATAGTATGAGAGTGGTTCTAAAAATAAATTGTTTACTCCAGTTCTGCATCTGAATGCATAGAGCCATTGCTTGCTTGGTTTTTCCTTAGAGCTCCTGCTGCCTGCCTGAGAATGGATGAAAAGCAAGTTATTTCACCTTTTCATTATTCATAATTGGAGCAGAATACTTCTGTTTAAAGGTGATGCTTTATTCCTCCTGGGAATTAAGTTGCAGTCACATAGCTGGCTGCTTCCTTTATGAGGACTTCAGATAACAACACCACCACAAAACACAACTACTGTACTGCCTTGATGTGTAAGAGCCTGTATTGCTGTCTTAGGGAAATGGCTAATTGTCTGCCTTTCATTCCAGCTTTACTTTTGGAAGCTCAGTCAACGCCGTTTCAAATAACTCCTTCAACCATGGCAAATATTGTGAAAGGCCTCTATACACTACGACCAGGTAAGACAGAAAAGGCTTTCTGGGGTGCTCTCATGCTCTGGTTGTGATAAGTTTTCCTCAGTGCCTGTGCCCTTAGTGTCTGTCTAATGCACGTTTGACAAACAGATCATAATGGCTTACTTCTGCTAGGCAAAAGCAGGGTCCTGCATCTGGGTTGAGGCAATTCCAGGCACAAATCCAGGCTGGGCAGGGGACTGGCTGGAGAGCAGCCCTGAGGAGAGAGACTTGGGGGTGCTGGTGGATGAGAAGCTCACCATGAACACTCAGTGTGCACTTGCAGCCCGGAAAGCCAATCAGATCCTGGGCTGCATCAGGAGAAGTGTGGCCAGCAGGGCAAGGGAGGTGATTCTCCCCCTCTACTCAGCTCTGGTGAGACCCCACCTGGAGTACTGCCTCCAGTTCTGGAGCCCCTATTACAAGAGGGATCTGGAGGTGCTGGAAGGTGTCCAGAGAAGGGCCACGAGGATGATCAGAGGGCTGGAGCACCTCTCCTGTGAGGACAGACTGAAGGAGTTGGGGCTGTTCAGTCTGGAGAAGAGAAGGCTCCCAGGTGACCTCATTGCGGCCTTCCAGTATCTGAAGGGGGCCTACAGGAAGGCTGGGGAGGGACTGCTCAGGCTATCAGGTAGTGATAAGACTAGGGGGAATGGAATGAAGCTGGAGGTGGGGAGATTCAGGCTGGATGTGAGGAGGAAGTTCTTCCCCATGAGAGTGGTGAAGGCCTGGAATGGGTTATCCAGGGAGGTGGTTGAGGCCCCATCCCTGGCGGTGTTTAAGCCCAGGCTGGATGAGGCTGTGGCCAGCCTGATGTAGTGTGAGGTGTCCCTGCCCATGGCAGGGGGGTTGGAACTAGATGATCCTTGTGGTCCCTTCCAACCCTGACTGATACTATGATACTGTGAAAAGCTCTCACTCTTCTTGTCACCCATTTCCCTGGCTTGCACAAGGTACCCTGTGAATGCTAAATCTCTTCAAACAAAGAATACACCACCACTAAAAAAACCCACAAAACCCACAACAAACCCACACATACAAAAAAAAACCCAAAACCACCGAACCCCAAAGCAAACCAAAACCACACACCCAAAACCACACACGCAGCTGCCCCCCAAACCAAGCAAAACCCACAAAAACCAAACCAAAACCACACAGCAAACTCAAAACAAACAAAACCACAAAACCCAACACAAAACTACACACAAAAGCAAAATATAAGCCCCCAAACCCCCAAAACCACACACACAAACCAACCAAAAAACCCCAAACAAAATCACACACACAAAAAAACCCCAAAACCCAAACAAAACCCACCAAAAAAGCCTTCAAAACTAAACCACACACACCCCCCAAAACAAACCCCAGCACAAAACACCCCAACCAAACCAACCCCAAACCACACACACAAAAAACCCCAACAAACAAGAAAAACCACCACAAAAAAACCAACCAAGCCAAAACCATAAACAAGAAAAACCACAAGAAACCCCAACCACAACCACACACAAACCCCTAACAAAACCACCCCAAGAAACCCCCAACCCAACCAAAACCACACACATAAAAAACCCAAACCCAAACAAAACCCACCAAAAAAGCCTCCAAAACTAAACCCCACACACCCCCCAAAACAAACCCCACCACAGAACACCCCAACCCAAAACCACACACACAAAAACCCCCAAACAAACAAAACCACCCCAAGAAACCCCAACCAAACCAAAACCACACACAAAAACCCCCATACAAACAAAACCACCCCAAGAAACCCCAGCCAAACCCAAACCACACACAAACAAGAAAAGCCACCACAGAAAAACCCCAAAACCAAATCAAAGGCACACACAGAAAACCAACCCAACCCAACCAACCAAAAAACACCAAATAAACCCCCAAAACAAAACCCAAACCTAACCCAAACCAAAAAACCCCAACCAAACAACAAAAATCCCCCCAACCCCCCCAAAAACCCAAACCAAACTCCCCAAGCAACCAAGCAAAAAACCCCTCATCCCCCTCCCCAATAAAAAGATCCATCTGAAAATTCCCCAACCCCTCCCCCCCAAAAAGCCCCAACCAAAAAACCCCAATAACCCCCCTCAAAAAAGCCCAAACCAATCATAACCCAACAAGCCTCACCCTCCCCCAAAATGCCCCAACCAAAAGCCAGCAACCAGCCCCAGAAAAATGCTCCATCCAAAAATCCAGCCACCAAGCAACCAGAGAAAACCCCAAAACTGAATAGAAGAAAAGCAACCAAAAAACCCAAACCAGCCAAAGCTCCACAAATGAATCCAGCCCTGCCCTCTATGCTGGAGACAGAGGGAAGAGCTTAGCTAAATTATTCCTCCTCTAAGGAGGCTGTAGGGAAGTGTCAGTGTCTTCTCCCAAGTAACATGTGGTAGGGCTAGAGGAAAGAGCCTCAAATTGTGCCAGAGGCAGGCATTAGGAAAGAGTTTCTTCACTGAAAGGGTTGTCAAGCATTGGAACAGGCTGCCAAAGGAGGTGGTGGAGTCACCATCTCTGGACTTGTATTTGTGGACATGATTTAGTGATGGTCTAGGCAGTGTTTGCTTAATGGTTAGTTGATCTTAAAGGTCTTTCCCAAGCTAAATGCTTCTGTGTCTCTTCAAGTCCAACCTAGTTTCATAGTTTCAGTTAGGGTTGGAAGGGACCACAAGGATCATCTAGTTCCAACCCCCCTGCCATGGGCAGGGACACCCCACACTAGATCAGGCTGGCCAGAGCCTCATCCAGCCTGGGTTTAAACACCTCCAGGGACGAGGCCTCAACCACCTCCCTGGACAACCCATTCCAGGGCTTCACCACTCTCACGGTGAAGAACTTCCTCCTCAACACCATTTAACGCCCAACACCAGTTAATCAACTAAACCTTGGCACCAAGTGCCTGGCCCAGTGCTGAGGTTGCCTAGCCTGGAGAAGAGGAGGCTCAGGGGAGACCTTATTGCCATCTACAACTACCTGAAGGGAGATTGTAGCCAGGTAGGGGTTGGTCTCCTCTCCCAGACAAGCTGTGACAGAACAAGAGGACACAGTCTCAAGCTGTGCCAGGGGAGGTTTAGGCTGGATGTTAGGAAGAAATTCTTCCCAGAAAGAGAGATTGGCCATTGGGATGTGCTGCCCAGGGAGGTGGTGGAGTCACCATCATTGGAGGGGTTTAGGAAGAGCCTGGCTGAGGCACTTGGTGCCATGGTTTAGTTGATGAGATGGTGTTGGGTGATAGCTTGGATTCGATCTCAAAGGTCTCTTCCAACCTGGCTAATTCTGTGTTCTGTACTATGACAAATAAAGCATTTGTTTAAACTACCTCCCCACTCATAATGACTCTGTAGTGAGTTTGCTGATTAAAGACTGTCAGAGCTTAGGATGAGCCAGGTAAGCACGTGTCTGAACTGGACCAAAGCTCAGGCCGTGCTGTGCTGCATGCATTTAAAAGCATTCCCTCCTTCCAGCTACAGAGATGAAGTTTAAGGTAACTGCTGCGACCTGGGGAAAGTCTGGCTTCAGAAATGCTCGAGGAGTATTTCTTTTTCTCAGAACTTTTTACACAGTTGCTATAAACCTAATTTTCATCCTTTGCTCAGCCTTCTCTTTCTCACAATCAGCCTTGAAGCAGCTTTAAGTTGAACTGTCCTGTGGTGTAAGGCAATGTTGTGTGTAGTGGAATTAAATCACATTTCTATCCTGAAGCTGAACTAATACAGGTTAAAGTGATATAATGAGCATTAAAGAGTGTTCCTCTGAGCTTGAGGAGATCAGGGAGAGAATTGGATCAGTTCATTTGAAAATGGAGGCTGGAGAAGCAGGGCTGTGTGCTGCTGGGCATTCTAAAAGGAAGGGGAGTGTAGACTTTGTGAATGTGCTTCCTGAAGTAAAGTGCTACAAACAATCTGACTATCAAGGTGAATTTATTGATCAATAGTGCCTGCCCCTGACAGTGTCCAGAGACACTCTTTGGGCACCAGGGGAGGGTGGACATGCCAGGGGAGGTTTAGGCTGGATGTTAGGAAGAAATTCTTCCCAGAAAGAGATTGGCCATTGGAATGTGCTGCCCAGGGAGGTGGTGGAGTCACCATCACTGGAGGTGTTTAAGAAGAGCCTGGATGAGGCACTTGGTGCCATGGTTTAGTTGATTGGATGGTGTTGGGTGACAGGTTGGACTTGATCTCAAGGGTTTTTTCCAACCTGGTTAATCCTAATTCTGACTCAGCAGGCCCTGTGAGATGCAACAAGAACTGAATTTCAATTCAGGGATGAGATGATTGACCAAAAAAGAAATAGTAATTCCATTATCAACCTGCAAACATCAGGTTGCTCAGAGCCAAATCAGTTGTAGTGTGAGGTGTCCCTGCCCATGGCAGGGAGGTTGGAGCTAGGTGATCCTTCAGGTCCCTTCCAACCCTGACAATTCTATGATTTTAACAGTCTGATTATTTGTCCTACGTGGTTTCTGTGGGGTTTGGGGGATTGTTTTGTGGGGAGTTTTTGGGTGATTATTAAAAAGAAAGTAAAATCAGGATCCTAAAATGTATTTAAAATAGAGAAAAGTGGCATTGTCTGGGAGTAAAATGTTCACAAAGCATCTCTTCCATGTGCTTTATTCTTGATTTCCCTTTTCCTACAGAATGGGTACAGATGGCACCAGCTTTATTTTCTAAATTCATCCCAAATATTCTACCCCCTGCTGTGGAGTCTGAGCTTCAGGAATATGCTGCTCAAGATCAGAAACTTCAAAGAGAGCTTATGCAGAATGGATTTACTAGGTAATCATTATTAGTCTTCAGCTGTAATTGTGCTGCACAGTACTGAACTGGTAAAAATGGATACAGCTGAAAACATTGAAGAAATCACTTCAGAGTTAATAAAGCACCTTCACAACTTGGTATCCTTATTCTCTACCTGTTTTGCACATCACCAACCCTGCAGATGGTTCCAAGGAGTCAGTGATCAGAATCTTGGAATATTTTCATGGCAGAAGTTGCTCCCAGCACATGCCTCCCTCTGTTTTGCTAGTACTGCCAAGGCAGGATCATGTTTTTATTTAGCCTTTAGTTTGGCCATTTATTTCCTATAAGCTGACCCTTTTTCATGATGCTTTCTGAAAGTGTCAGTTGATAACTTCTCCTTATTCCACTTCCAGAGACAGTCAAGATATTTATTTTAAAGTAGGCAATTCTCTTCTGAGGGTTTGGGGCAGGGGGAAAAAGAAGCAAGAGAGACAGTGGAAAATGCTCATAACCTGTGTTGCTCATCCTGGGCTGTGCCTGTTCCCTGCCCTTCTCTTTAACTGCCTAGACAGAAGCATGGTTCTCTCACCACTGCTTTTGCACCAGTCTGACAGACCAGGATCAGACTGGGAAAGCCACTGAGCTCTCATCCTGGCAGGTTTCTTTCTACAGAAAGAGGATAGGTTGTCCTCTTTCTTGTTACCTGTGCAGCAATGAGAAGCTGGTCCTGTAGTCTGAACAGTGACTAGATGTGTGTATGTTTAGTGTTAGATGTGCTCCTGGATTCCATACTCAAGTAGTTTTCCTTGAAGGTGCTCTCTCTCCTGAAAGCCTGGTGAGCTAGCAAGCTGTGAATCTCTGCTACTGACCCAAATGCAAATGGTGTTCCAGGCTCACTCCTTGCAAGGATTGCTGTGAGGAACAGAAGTTTGCATGAGTTTGAAGACATCAAAACCAAAGCCATAACAGAGAGATGATATTTTTTGAGTTCACTTTCAAACTGAGTAGGTCTGTGATGCTGTCAAGTGCACAGAACAAAACACCACCACAACAGGAACACTTGAATTGTGCCTAACTTCCAACCTACCAGCTCTGTAGGTGGCTTGCAGCAGATCTGCTTGCAGCTGCATTTCACTAGCTTTCCACTTCATAGAGAATTAAACATGAAGCTTCAACAGACCATAGCCACAAACACAAGAAGATTGTCCCTTAAGTAACTGAAAATAAGACAGGCTTTGGCTAGTGCTGTGAGAAGGAAACTCTCTAAAAGGCTTGGAAGGGTAGTAGGCAGGATACTGCTTGATGCTAAGGCTGCTGGATGCTTCTGTGGTGCTCTCTAACAAGAGAGACTTGATGGGATGCTTAATGTTTTAGAAACTCCTGTCTTGGGCAGGAAAGTAATTCTGTAGCACTGGAAAAATGCACATCCATGGGAAATTGATTCTGTTCTCTGTGAAGACAAAAGATGTAGAGCTTGAGGAGAGTCGTACAAGGAAGAACCAAGTGAAGGTTTCCAGTGTCACGTACTGCTTGCAGAGGCTAATTTCGAAGAGTTCCTCTTCCATTTGAAGCTTTCTGCAGTATGGGATGCTCTGGACATGTGAGGAGTGTTTGTGTGCCTTGTGGGTTTAGAAAATAGGTCCACCCTAGCCTGTGCTTTTGTGCAGCTGCTGTTTCTATTTAGCTTTCCTTCAGTTCCCCAAATGAAAGCGCAGAGCAAAACTTCGCTGTGGAGCGACTGGCTGTTGACATTCAGTGTCTGATGAATGTGTTGTGCACAGCATATTTCATATGGCTGTGCTGTTGGGGAGTGAGTGCAGGCTGGTAAACATGGAGGTTACATAAAGTGTTAAGTCTGTCAGTATGTGAAAGGACACAGGTGAAAGGAAACCGAAATGCATGTAATCTGTTTGTTCCCTGGCATTTTGCAGTGGGTATCTGCAGTGCATGTTGCCTGGATATGTAGTTCAAGGTCTAGTATGCTGCTTCCTGTGCTATAAACATAGCTTATATTTATTTGTCAGTGTTCAGGGTTGTTCTGAGGGTATATTCCTGCACACAGATGTGTAGATTTGTATGTACAAGAGGGTTGTTTTTCTCTTTTACCAAGCAGTGTGTCCAGTCTGTTCTCTTCTGGGTTAGTATGATTGTGCCAGGAAATGGTGATGGCTCAGCTGCTGCATTTCCTACAACAACAGCCATGAGGAACACTGCCCAGTCAGGTGTCTTCAGCAGCATTAATGACATGCCAGATTCTAGTTGAAATAGTCAGCTTATCAACACTATTAAATGCAGTTGTTGCAGAAAAGGGGAACACAAGCTGCTTGCCTGGCAGTATTTCACTTGTGAAAGACCTTAATCAAGGCATACACAGTGGGTCCATCACCTGAAGAGTGGTTTCAGGGAGGAACACTTTATATGAATAGGAGAAAAAACACCTTCAATTTCTCCCACCTTCCAGCAGATAAATGTGAAATTATACCTACTGTGCTGACAACAGACTGCAATCTCTCTTCCTTATCTAAGAGTATGAATAGCATATTGTCAAGGGCTAGGGCTGGGCTGGCCACTAGACAAATGAGAGCTGCTCTCCATTAACCTATCTCCCTTCACAAAGGGGAAGAGAAAAGGAGTAAGCAAGAGAGACTTATGCTGGAAAAGAAAGCTAGAACACTATTTATGAGAATAATGCTAAAATAGATACAAATGGATACAAACCCAACCTCCAGCCCTATGCCCTTGATGGCAGTGATGTCCCTGTCACCTGCAGCAGAGGGGAAGTGGATTCAGGAGCTGGATTCTGGAACTGGATTCTTCAGGAGTAGATGGATAGGGATTGAAGGCAGAATTGAGAGAGAGTCCTCCTCAAACACTGGCCAATGAAGCAGAAGCTTGTTCCTCACAGTCCCTCAGCTTTATACTGAATGTGGTGTCCAGGGGATGGAATCCCTCGTTGGTCACTTTAGTGTCCCTTTTCCTGTGCCTTTCCTTTTACTTTCTGCACCCCAAAGATGCCACACACGATGCCCATAGCAGCAAATATGAGCAGGAGCCTTTCTGCACCCCAGCCCTTTGCAGTAACCACGCACAGCAGCATTGTCACTGCTAGAAGCAGATACTGCCTGTGAAAGCCTCCTGTTGACTTCAGAAAATGCTGTCACACAGCAGGCACTGAGCTGAAAACTGAAAATCACTGAACAGGATTAGTTCTGCTCTGCCTCACACATCTATCATCACCAGAAACTTTTGTGAGGCAGCCACATTCTCCAGGAATAAGGGTTTGTGTGCACAAGAAAAGTCAACATCAAGTCTGTTCTCTTTGGGCACCTGCTGAATGCCCTGGTTGAAAAATGTGCTTGGTCAAGATAAGAGCTTCAAGTTCTGGTGAAGTGGTCGAGGTGCTGATAGCCTTGAGGGTTTCTTGTGCCACAGGTGCTTTGGCTTTGGAAAAATCTTTGGGCTTGTGTTTTTGCAAGGTCCCAGTCATTGCTGCATTCTCCATCCTCTTCTCTCTGGCTGCTGTGGGAGAGGAAAAGTATGGAAGGGAAGAAAAGTTCTGCTTCAGTGGCAAGCAACACTTTGTCCTTAGGTGTATATGGCTAGGTGTAGGTATGTGACCAGTAGAAACTCAGGCAGCTACCCAGCCTCCTCTGGAAAGACCCTAGTAGGAAAGCCAGGAGGAGTTGGGCTGGACACAGAGCCCTGTCTGAGTGGATTAGGGTGGAGAGGGGAGTAGTGGAGGAACGTGTCAGCCTAGCTCGCCTTGCATGCCTGGGTGTGTAACTGCACTCCTGAGTGCTCTAATGCAGCTCCCCTGCATCCCTCTAACTAAATGAAAGAGCCTGGCTGAGGCACTTGGTGCCCTGGTTGAGTTGATGAGATGGTGTTGGGTGACAGGTTGGACTGGATGATCTCAAAGGTCTTTTCCAACCTGGTTAGTTGTGTATTCTGTAAGAATAAAAGGGGTGGGCTGGGGAATGGATCCAGATAGGTGGGAATTTGATTGTGAGTTTTCAGGATCAGTGATGTCAACTGGTGTTCATATAGCTTCAGCTGTTTAAATCTTGAGCTCTATATCCCCAAGATTTAAATAGCTGAAGCTGTATGAATACCAGTTCATATAACTTCAGTACTCTGTCAGCTCAAAGTTGCTTGGAGCCTGCTTTATCATGTAGTGAGAAATACCTTTTATTATGGAACTGGATCTATTGACCTGCAGTTTGGTTGAGGAGTTGGATTAAGAAAGCAATTTTATGCATGACTGAAGGCCACACTGCACAGGAAGAGTTATCCTCATCTTAATTTTGTGGAAAAAATGATCCTGTGAGATTAAAGCTGGTGTCTTTGACAAAAGGATGAGCTAATTCCACCTATAAAATACAGCTGCCATCTCTATTTTATTGAATGAAGCCTCCTGCATCCATGAGTCATTGCTGGCAGGCTTGCATTTGGTTCCTGAAGTCTGTGGAAAGCTGCTGCTATGATATTTCACTGTTGGTCTTCATTTAAAGAAAAAAGAATCCTAGAATATTTTGGGTTGGAAGGGGTGTTTAAAGGTCATCTAGCTCAACCCTCCTGTAGTGAGCAGGAGCATCTTAAATTAGTTCAGAGAATCCTGACAATCTCTTTATCTTTCATTCCCCCCCAGAGGTGACCAGTCACGCAAGAGAGCTGGAGAAGAGTTAACATACAGTAAGTATGCATCTAACCCATCCCATCCTTGGTGGGCCAGGGTGGGCTTTGGGCTTCTCAAGGATGCTGTGGTGCATCTCCACACAGAGCTAGCTGTCTGCCAGCATAACCTTTACCATCCAAACAAATAGTGCAAACTTCCTGCATCTGGAGCCTGGCTGTAAGTGTAAGACAGCATACCCCACGCACCAAGGGCAGGATCCTTCCCCTTGGTCTAAGTGGAAGCGAAGGTCTTCAGGAGAAAGAATGTAGTCCCAGGTTGCTGTTTGCTCAATATTATAGAATCATAGAATTGTCAGGACTGGAAGGCACCTCAGGGATCATCCACTTCCAACCCCCCTGCCATGGGCAGGGACACCTCATTCTACATCAGGTTGCTCACAGCCACATCCAGCCTGGCCTTCCAAACCTCCAGGGATGAGGCTTCCACCACCTCCCTGGGCAACCTGTGCCACTGCCTCACCAGCCTCATGGAGAAGAACTTCTTCCTAGCATCCAATCTGAATCTACCCACTTCTAGTGTTTTTTTCCATTCCCCCCTAGTCCTGTCACTCCCTGATGCCCTAAAGAGTCCCTCCCCAGCTTTCTTGTAGCTCCCTTCAGATACTGGAAGGCCACAATAAGGTCTCCTTGGAGTCTTCTCCAGACTGAACAACCCCAACTCTCTGTCTCCAGCCTTCTGACCATCCTCATGGCCCTTCTTGGGATACCTTCCAGCACATCCAGATCTTTCATACTGCCCATAAGAGGGCAGTAAGTGAAATGATGACCCATTCCACCTCAGATACAAATCACCTGCTGGTGATGCATGTTTCTGTCTGTTGACAGAACAGAGAGTTTGAAGGGGACTAGCTTTTCATCTTGGAACCTGCAATTACCTCTCTAGTACAACCTGGGATCCACCTGTGTGGAGTTGTATTTGTCTACAACTGAGAGTCATGCAGCAGGGAAGTTCTCTTCATTTGGGGATGAAGTCTTTTGCTGCATGTTGAAGTGTGAGGTTCGCTCCTCCCATCATTTCCCCCAGTATCTATTAGGGAGCTGGGGGAGAGTGACAGGAGTGATATCTGTTGTCAGTTGTTTGCTCTGCTTCAGAAAGCCCTACTTTGGGTACACTCACTCCAAGGTCCCATCTTCTGTGCTGAATAATTATTTGGCTGGTGGAGAATCTCATCCCATGCATTCTAGGTTAGGATTGAGGTGCAAGGTCCTGATTGTCATCAAATAGCCTCGGTGACAGGGGAATAGTAGCTGTTCTGGTTCTGTAATTGACTTCAGTTCATCTTACTGCATTCTTCCCACCAAATTCCTCCTCTCTTTTCCACTGAGGGTGTCTGCATTATTTGCTGCCATAAACTGTCACACTGGTTTATGGTGAACACCTTGAGGTGAAGGCATGGATGCTTCCATGCATGGTGTATCAGCTCCTGCAGGCAATGCTGGGGTTTGGGGGTGAGGTGGGTTGAATTCCTCCAAACATAAAATTGCCAGACCAGCTCAGTTGGAAAGCAAATGAAGGTGTATTTACAAGCAAAACTACAATCTAAATGCAATAAATACATACAAAATATGCAATATTTACATACATATGCATTTCAGAAACACAAGAACCCCCCTGCACAAAACCCAGGGGGCTACCACGAGCTTCCCCCTCCCTGCTCCCTTCCTTCCCTCTGTACCCAGGACAAGAAAAAGAGCAGAGAGTGGTTTGTTAGTGCCCAGCTAAAACAAAGCAACTCAGCCAAGGTCAGCAACAGCCAAGCAAAAGCCAGCTAGGATCTGCCAGAGTGAAGGAAATGAAAAGAGAGAAAGTTAATGTACACAGCTAACTATGTAAGACACCAGGCCAAAGGGATTATTTAGACCTTAGCATTATTTGCCCTTTTTACATCCGATAGTGATTTATTTCTGCCCCTGTACTCAGCACTGGTTAGGCCACAGTTCTGGGCCCCTCCATTCAAGAAGGATGTTGAGTTGCTGGAAGGTGTCCAGAGAAGGGCAACAAAGCTGGGGAGGGGTCTGGAGCACAGCCCTGTGAGGAGAGGCTGAGGGAGCTGGGCTTGCTTAGCCTGGAGAAGTGGAGGCTCAGGGGAGACCTTCTTGCTGTCTACAACTCCCTGAAGGGAGGTTGCAGCCAGGTGGGGGGTTGGTCTCTTCTCCCAGGCAACCAGCACCACAACAAGAGGACACAGTCTCAAGCTGTGCCAGGGGAGGTTTAGGCTGGATGGGAGGAAGAAATTCTTCCCAGAAAGAGAGACTGGCCATTGGAATGTGCTGCCCAGGGAGGTGGTGGAGTCACCATCCCTCGAGGTGTTTAGGAAGAGCCTGGCTGAGGCACTTGGTGAGTTGATTAGATGGTGTTGTGTGATAGGTTGGACTAGGTGACCTCTAAGTTCTTTTCCAACCTGGCTCAATCTGTATTTGCATTCTAACACTTTCTGGTCAAGATCTGTGGAAATTATTTTCTAGGCACAGCCTACAACTACCAGTGGGTGCTTGGGAGAAGGGGAAGGGGCAAAGGTGAAAGTTTAATGTGAGAGAATTTTGGTGAACTTTGGGGTTTTTCTTTTCCTGTGATTTCAGATGGTTCATCAGCTTGTGCAAGCTCCAGGGGCTACAGATAGTGAACATGCTGGATCAGCTTCGATTTCCAGCCAGAACAGACACTGGAGGAGCACAGGCAGCATCCGGAGCCTCCTTGGGCAACTGCTGATACTGAAGCTCTGACACGAACTCTGCCTCAAAGAAGAGTTTTGGACTTTTCTTCTTTTCTATAATGTCAGTTGCTGCTACAGTTGGGATGACTTTGAAAGACAATGATTCCTTGGTCTAGCCTATCAAGTTACAAATGCTCTGTGATTTATTGTGTGTGTGTGTGTGCGCGTGTGTGAGGAATGCACCTTGAAAAACGATCCTTTCAAAGTGGGAAGAAGGGGCAGCCCAAATCAGCAGCTTCCAAAAGCATTAGAATGGAAGAATCCTTTTTGCACTCTTTTTTCTTAATATTAAGGACATTCTTAAAACTAGTTGCCACACCTTGGTGTAGTAGTTTTTAAACCTCGAGGTATTTTCTGGAGCCTTTACTTTAAAATAATAAGAATAAAGTTTCCTTATTTTGCAGTATTTCTTTGTTAGTTGCAAAAATGGTCACCTCTTCAGAGTTGGTCCCATGTAAATGTCTCTTCTGTCAGGGAGTTTTGAATTCCAGATGTTTGTTTTCCCTTTCCCTTTCTTTCCTCTCTTCTTGCTTGGTTTTAGTTTCCTTCGTTACTTGGTATTTTGCGGTCTGTTTTCCTACGTGATTTGTACTCTCGTGCCTTCAGCTTGTGCACTTTGCAACTTTAGAGACCATGTGTTGTTAACTGCAAAATGTGTCCTGGAGGAGAAACTTGATGTGGACAAACAGTGCTGCAAAGCTGCACTTCTCCTCTTGCGTTAAGGGGAGGTGAATTTAGAGGAGGAAGGAAGAAAAAGTTGTCCTTTCGCCGCCACTGAGAGCGACTTGGGAGTTTGTCCCCTTTTAGTTTTCATGTGTATTAGTGTTTAATGCTGGGACCAACTCTTGTGGAACACCTCTCATTGACTTTTCATTGGCTTCCATAATTGCAATAGATCAAGATGTGACTTCCAGACTGATTGAAATCCTGAGGTGGATTTTATGCCGTGCAGCATAGGAACGATGCGGGCAAGATTCTCCAGGCAAGTTGGTCTGCAAAGTGCATCTCTGTCAGCACCAACCAGATTTGCACCTGGGCCATCAGTGGACAGTCGTACTTGTCCAAGATCACTTTGTGGCTCCTGTGCCATTTCCCCTGTTGTGAGGATGTGGTGGGAGCCTGACAGCAGGATGTAGTCAGAATCAGGGAGCTGAGGAGCGTAATGCACGCCTGTGGACCCATCAGCTTCCTGCTTCCAGCCTGGTGTCAACTCAGCTGGAGATCCAGCTGAGCCCAACTCCAGGAGCTCTGGACCTCGGGTCTAAATACTAATGATTGTGAGATGGGCTTTAATCAGTGCTATGGCTAACGCAGCTCTTTCATGAGGGGAGAAACATACTTGAAAAAGCAGTTTAACTACAGGGTTGAGGGTTTGGGGTTTTTTTTGTGTGTGTGTGTTACTCTGAATTTATTTTTTACCACCTTTAGTTAATGAAATGAGTTGGCAACATAAAATCTTCCTGAAGTGAAACAAAGCTTTGTTCAGTGTTGTCTTGTGCAACTCTTACTGAGCCTGTTACAAAATCAGAAGAAAGCAACGCAGCTCCCTTGATGCTTGTATGAGTTTGTCACAAACTGCAGGAGAAAGGTTGAAGAATAAAAGGAAAAAAGGATGTGGCAGGGACAGAGTTCCTTTGGTGGTGTTGTAGAGCCAGGCTCCATGTGAATTAATGTTACCACTTTCACATCAGCCACTTGAGCAGTGCTGTTTGGAGGACTGGAGGGAGGGAGAATGAGGAGGGCAATGCTGTGCCTGACAGAGTCAAAGCTGATTTGCCTGGAGATATTTCTTTGCTTGTTTGCAAAGCCTCTCGAATGTGGAGGAAGTTCTTCATAACGGAATCGCAGGCGAATGCTTCGGTGTGCTGTGCTCTATGTAGAGCAGTGCCAGCAGCCTAGCACAGCCCCAGCACTGGAAAAGTCAAACCACTCTGAGCAGGGAGTTTTCAAGTGTTGATGGCATTTGCTTCAACTTTGCCACCAGCTGGTTAAAGGTGCAGCAGGGTTAGATAAAACAGGAGGTTGTGGAGGTGTTGCTGAAGTGTGCAGCGAAGGTCATGAAAGCTATTAAGGAACAGAAATGATTCACTGGCCTCCAGATTTTAATCAGGTTTGGCTTTAAACAAAACCTCTGATAGTGTCCTTAGCTTTAAACAAAAAAAAATCACTGTTTGCTGAAACGTTCTTGAGTGAAGAATAGATGCATTAACCTAACTTGGTTCAGGTTTGTTTACAACTTCCTTGCCATTCTGGTTCACATGAGTGCAGTAACCAAGCCGTGTCGTCTCCGTCGGGTCCCAGGCTGTCACGTCACGATTTGGGTTCTGTTCCTGGAGCGGTTCTGCTGGTTCAAGTTTGTAAATAACATGCAGGGCTTTAGCCTCACCTTGGAGGCAAGGGTTCAACATCCTCTTTTGTTTTTACATTGCACTATATTTGGGACACAAACTTCTAGGACAGCAATTCCATCGAGAGGTAAAACATTCCTGTCGGCGCGGTTCGCTGGTACGCACGGAGCAGTGCTTGGATGCTTCTGGGTCCTGTGTAGCATTCTCACCCTGCCACCACAGCAGAGAAACCTGTTTGTTAAGCACTGTGTCACGATATAAGCCTGGCATTGAAGTTCCTGTTCTGTTGAGGCATTAGTAACATAATGCTGAAATACTGTTCCTCTGTCAAAGACGTCAGCGCTCTGCCTGAGCATGAAGCAGAACACCGCATCCTATGCTAAATGGTTTTGTTCCTCTGTAAACTTGCATTCTACTTAGCAGCAGAACTAACTCAGCCCACTTGAGCAGTGGTACTGTACAGCCACCACTGCCAGCAGCATGATCCTAACCGCAGTATTCAACTTAACCAAGCGACTTGTGGTGAATCCGTTGCATCTGTAGCTTAACTCTGTTTAAGATCAAGCAGTAAAATCGGTTATCCAACGGGTGTCCTCTTTATGTTGCACTGGTTCTGCAGCCAAACTTGCTACATTAAACTATTTTTAGATCAACTTGATTTCTTGACTTGGGAAGTTGAAATGTTTCTTTTCATCCTGCTGGCTACTGTAGCAGTGGGTAATTAATGTATGGTCCAGATGGGTGATGAAGGAGGCAGTCTAGCCGGGTGATGAAGGAGGGAGTCTAGCCAGGTAAGTAGTTTCATAGCTTCATAGTTTTAGTCAGGGTTGGAAGGGACCACAAGGATCATCTAGTTCCAACCCCCCTGCCATGGGCAGGGACACCCCACACTAGTTCAGGCTGGCCAGAGCCTCATCCAGCCTGGGCTTAAACACTTCCAGGAACGGGGCCTCAACCACCTCCCTGGACAACCCATTCCAGGGCTTCACCACTCTCATGGGGAAGAACTTCTTCCTCACATCTAGCCTGAATTTCCCCACCTCCAGCTTCATTCCATTCCCCCTAGTCCTATCTCTACCTGATTGGGGAGGGACTGCTCAGGCAGCCTTCTTGTAGGCCCCCTTTAGATACTGGGAGGCCACAATGAGGTCACCTGGGAGCCTTCTCTTCTCCAGACTGAACAGCCCCAACTCCCTCAGTCTGTCCTCACAGGAGAGATGCTCCAGCCCTCTGCTCATCCTCGTGGCCCTTCTCTGGACACCTTCCAGCACCTCCAGATCCCTCTTGTAATAGGGATGATAATCTTCTACAGCTGCATCTCCTTGATGCCTTTCTCTGGTTGTTGACAAAGTGTTTGTGAATGAACACATTGAAGCAAAAGCTTCTGACTCCTGTTGCCTGGTAGAAATACAACAGCAACAGAACAAGAGGACTCAGTCTCAAGCTGCACCAGGGGAAGTTCAGGCTCAAGGTGAGGAGAAAGTTCTTCCCAGAAAGAGTAATTTGCCACTGGAATGTGCTGCCCAAGGAGGTGGTGGAGTCACCATCTCTGGAGCTGTTCAAGAGGGGATTGGATGTGGCACTTGGAGCCATGGTTGAGTTGTCAGGAGGTATGGGGTAATAGGTTTGTGACCGGTTTAGGCTGTGCCTTTAAGAAAGGCACAGTTGCTGGAATACTCTGGCTGAATGTTTTTGATATTTAAATGACAACAAGATCTTGTGTTGTCCCACAACTGCAGATTCAGGACTGGTTGGACTTAATGATCTCTGAGGTCTTATCCAACCTGTCTGATTCTGTGAAACATGATCAGCCAGATTCATCCCATTCTAGTTTTCCCCTAATAGGATTGTTTACTTTCTGTGGGTTTAAAAGACAAGCCAAAACACTGAACCCAATTACAAAGGCCATGTCCTGAGTGACCAGGTGTTTTTTCCCCATGTGTGTCTTGACAACCCTCCTGAAAGGTCTGTTCTGTAGAGCTAGGAATTAAAACCCTCCTAGAGCACCTCCACTAGAAGCCATCAAATGCCTGTTAAAGTTGGCTGCATCTTTGTGGAGGTCTTTGTAATGCTGAGCTGCAAGCTGTGCTGCCAGCAGTTCTGCATAGCAGGAAAGATAGAGATGGTCAGGCTTTGTGTGCCCCTTTCCCTGCCCTGGGGGTCTGTGGTCACACATAGGCTTTGCTGGTACTCAGGCAAGTACTCAGGGGAGACCTTATTGCTCTCTACAACTACCTGAAGGGAGATTGTAGCCAGGTGGGGGTTGGTCTCTTCTCCCAGGCAACCAGCACCAGAACAAGAGGACACAGTCTCAAGCTGTGCCAGGGGAGGGTTTAGGCTGGAGGTGAGGAAGAAGTTCTTCCCAGAACGAGAGATTGGCCATTGGGATGTGCTGCCCAGGGAGGTGGTGGAGTCACTGACCCTGGAGGTGTTTAAGAGGAGCCTGGATGAGGCACTTGGTGCCATGGTTGAGTTGATGAGATGGTGTTGGGTGATAGGTTGGACTTGATGATCTCAAAGGTCTTTTCCAACCTGGTTAATTCTATTCTATAGGATGCAGCCTTCTCTGAGCTGTCCTTTTGGCTGGGTGGGAGCAGGGGAGAGTAGAGCCCTGTGGTGCTGTTGGTTTGATGGATGGTTTGGATGGACTGCAGCACATAATCATGCCCCATTATGCACCTTCTGGCTAAAGTCTGAGCTCAGTCTATAGCTGTTGTGACAGTTGTGAAAGGCAATGGAGGTCTCAGTCCAATCAACCTGGAGCAGAATTTTCAGGTAGAGTCTGATCTTTCTGTCTGGAGCTTGCTTGGGAAATACTCTGGCTGGTAGAGGAGAGGGATCTTTCCTCCAAGGAGAAGGACTGTGGGTGGTTTGTCTTTCATTTCTGTCTGCTGGTCTCCAAGGCAACCTGGTGCAAGCCAGTCAGTCATACTGAGTGCCCTGTGCTTACAGCACTGCCAGGCTTCTGGATTTCATCTAGGGTAAACAAGGACCTTTTTGGTAGGCTTACAAACACCCAGTGCTGGTTATCATGGGAGGCATCGACCAGGGGTAGGCTTACTCTGGCAGGTGTCACTGTGGTAATCACAGGTCGGAGGAAGTTGTTTGGTCCCAGAGGACATCACTTACTATAAACTGGTGTGATCCTGGCTGAACAAGATACACCAATGCCAACAGCACCTGTGAACAGAGCTAGGTCAGAGAATCTAAATTTCATCTTCATCAGCACTGAATATCCTGGCTTTGGATGGGGAGCAGAACTGTGTGAGCCTTGTCTTCTGTCAGGAGCTGCAGAAGATCAACATTGCTGCAGTAGCAGGACAGGACAAACTTGCTGGTTTGGCCTCAGTGGCAAGCTGCTGGACAAAGTGCTTTGTACCTTGCTAGAGGGAGCGAAAGGATTGAACCTGTGTGTCTTGGCCTAACCTGTAGGACTGCTCTAAGGGGATTCCAAAATTACAGCTGGGTGACAGCTGGCTGAGCATGAGCCAGCAGTGTGCACAGGGGGCACAGAAGGCCAATGGCATCTTGGCTGGTAGCAGGAATAGTGTGGCCAACAGCACCAGGGATGTCCTTCTGCCCTGTACTGGGCACTGGTGAGGCCTCACCTCAAGCACTGTGTGCAGCTCTGGCCCCTCACTGCAAGAAAGATCTTGAGGTGCTAGAGCAGCCCAGAGGAGATCAACCAGTCTGGGGAGGGGACTGGAGGGAAAGTCTGATGGGGAGAGGCTGAGGGAGCTGGGGATGTTCAGCCTGGAGAAAAGGAGACTCAGGAGGGACCTTAGCACGTTCTACCACTACCTGAAGGGAAGCTGTAGTAAGGTGGGGGTCAGGCTCATCCAGGCAACTTATGACCAGAGGGCATGGCCTGAAGCTGCACCAGGGGAGGTTTAGGTTGGATGTTAGGAAGCACTTCCTCATGGAAAGGGGAATTAGACAGTGGGATGGACTGCCTAGGGAGATGGTGGAGTCCCCACCCCTAGAGGTGTTTGAGGAAAGGCTGGATGTGGCACTTAGTGCCATGGTGTGGTGGTGTTGGGACATAGGCTGGGCTTGATGGTCTCAGAGATCTCTTCCAGCCTCAATAATTCTGTGATTCTGTGATTCCTAGGCAATGAATACTCAGAAACCCCTTCTGGCTGTCTCCATCTGTCCCTTGGATGCTCCTGATACACTTTGGTTAATGTTCCTATTTTCTGAGCTTCTAATTAATGTAATTAGCCCAGAACAGGAAAGTTGACTCCCCTAATGATGACAACAGGATGAATTTAGCAATAGCCCTTATTTTAGTGCTTTCCAATTAATGGTTCCTTAAGAAAACCTGCTGCAGTTTGTGAGAGGACCTGGGTCACCTCCAGGGGAGGTTCAGGCTGGATGTTAGGAAGAAATTCTTCCCAGAAAGAGAGATTGGCCATTGGAATGTGCTGCCCAGGGAGGTGGTGGAGTCACCATCCCTGGAGGGGTTTAAGAAGAGCCTGGCTGAGGCACTTGGTGCCATGGTTCAGTTGAGAGATGGTGTTGGGTGATAGGTTGGACTGGATGATCTCAAAGGTCTCTTCCAACCTGGTCTGGTCTGTTTTATGCCATCTCATCAAAGGAGCTGGAAGCAGAACTAGGCAGACAGGACCTGCTCTACCTGTGCAAGAGCAGAAGGAACAGAGGGCTGTGTTCATTTTTATGCTAGGCTTTTGTATCATGTCTTTATTGAGCTGCTCCCAGTTGCCTGGTTAGCCTGAGCTGCTCAGAGTACAGGGTTTGGATGTTTCAATTTGCTGGGATGAATCTGAGGCAGAATTTCATCTGAGCTGTAGAGCCATTTCCCTTGAAATACAGAGATGCATCATACCTGGTGATTATCTACTTGTGAGCTAAATAATCTCATTCTCTTGTTTGTTCCCTCAGTTGCAACTTCTGAAAGCATGTTCAAGTGGTAATATGCTCTCCAGTTAGGGCTCCAGTCGTAAGAGAATGTCAGAGATCCTGAGTGCAGCTATGCAGGAGCGAGCGAGCCATGGGGTGAAATGGAGTCCTCCCTGCCCGTTCCCATTTCACGTGTCCCTGCAGGGATGTGTTCTGACTTGGGCTGCACACACTCCTGGTTTGCCATAGCAACATTTTGTTCTGTCTAATCATTCCCAACATCGAATCACAGAATCATCCAGGCCAGAGAGGACCTCTGAGATCATCCAGCCCAGCCATTTCACCACTCCACCGGGTCTGTCATTCCATCAAGTCCCCAAGCACCAGATCTAGATGGCTTTTAAACACAGCCAGGCTTGGGGACTCCACCACCTCCCTGGGCAGCACATTCCAATGCCTGACCACTCTTGCCCTGAGGAAATGTTTCCTAATGTCCAGTCTAAACCTATCCAGTGGCAGCTTGAGGCCATTCCCTCTTGTTCTATCACTTAATACCTATGAGAAGAGACCAGCACCAACCTCTCCACAATGTCCTTTCAGGTAGCTGTGGAGAGCCAGGAGGTCTCCCCTCAGCCTCCTCTTTTCCAAACTAACCATCCCCAGCTCCTTCAGTTGCTCTTCATCAGATTTGTTCTCCAGGGCAGCTTCCTTGCCCTCCTCTGCCCTGGCTCCAGCACCTCCACATCTCTCTTGTATTGAGGTGCCCAAAACTGGACACAGCACTCAAGGTGTTTGTGCTGGTGTTGGGAGGACTGCTAAGCCACCATGTGTGCTGGGCCAGGGAGGGTGTCACAATTTGTACCCCAGAATGGTGCTTGTCCTCCCATTTAGCAGTTGCCAGGGCAGAGCAAACCTCCCCTCTTAAACTGATTTAGCTACTTTGCAGCTGTTCTGTGGTTGTATTTAAAGCATTTCAAGAGCTTTATTGGCTTTTAAAAAGCATCCTGCATGTGAAGTTATTTCCCACTGGAGCTAATTTAGCTTTCTTTTGGTCTGCCTCCTCAGAGTGACTTAGTTAAAGCTTCCTTTAGTCTGATGAATTCCTCTGGTGTTGAATACAAACAAATGCTTTGGCCATTTTTAAATTATTCTCTTTGTTTCTTCCCTGGGCTACATATGCACGGGGGGGGAACCCAACACACCAATATATCTGTCTGCTTGTAACTGAGCCTTCGTGACTTTACTTTTACATCAATCAAATTACAGCTGAGAAACTCAATTGAAAGCCAAAGAGTGATATTTGTAGCAAAGAAATGTCTCTTTTGGTTAGATGAATGTCAGACAACAACTGGCTCAGCCCTGGGCAAGGATCTCTGAGAATGCTCAGAACCAGGGAGAGCTAAACAGTAAACCTCCCGGGAACAGAGTTCTTGTCTTTGGTCACATACTAAGACTGTGCAACACCTGGGTGTGCCTCCAGTGAAATCTGGAGGTTTTCCACCTGCTTGTCCAACATTGCCTCTGTTGCAGCTGTCCGGTGGCTTGGAGTAGTGGTTTGGGTTCAGGTTTGGGTAAGAGGATTGGATGTGGCCCTTGCTGCCATGGTTCAGTCAGTCAGGAGGTGTTGGGTGACAGGTTGGACTTGATGAGCTCTGAGGTCTTTTCCAACCTTATTCATTCTATGATTCTATGACTCTGAGTCTGGGTTGGACACTGGAAGAAACTTCACTGAAAGGGTTCTTAGACACTGGAAGAGGCTGCCCAGGGAGGTGGTTGAATCCCCATCCCTGGAAGTGTTTCAAAGAGTCAGAGATGCGGTGCTGAGGGACATAGTTCAGCACTGGCCTTGGTAGAGTTGGAGAATGGTTGGACTGGATGAGCTTAAACTTCTTTTCCAACCAAACTATTCTGTGATTCTGACATGGAGATGGTAAACTTCTTCCCTCCTAGCCCTAGGGCACAGTTTTTAGGCTGCTCCAGGCATCTCTATAAGCAGATGCTGTGAGGACAAGGCTAGTCAGCTGAGGAAGGGGGCAACGCAGGTGATCTTGGTGACCTGCATTCCCTGGGTTTTATAGAGTCACAGAATTGTTAGGGCTGGAAGGGACCTCAAGGATCAGCCAGTTCCAACCCCCCTGCCATGGGCAGGGACACCTCACACTACAGCAGGTTGCTCACAGCCACAGCCAGCCTGGCTGCAAACACCTCCAGGGATGAGGCTTCCAGCACCTCCCTGGGCAACCTGTGCCAGGCTCTCACCACCCTCATGGGGAAGAACTTCTTCCTAACAGCCAATCTCAATCTACCCAGTTCTAGTTTTTGCTCCATTCTCCCCAAGTCCTATCACTCCCTGGCACCCTAAACAGTCCCCCCCCAGCTTTCTTGTAGCCCCCTTCAGATACTGGAAGGCCACAATTAGGTCTCCTCAGAGCTTTCTCTTCTCCAGACTGAACAGCCCCAAATCTTTCAGTCTGTTTTCATAGCAGAGCAGCTCCAGCCCTCTGCTCATCCTTGTGGCCCTTCTCTGGACACCTTCCAGCACCTCCAGATCCTTCCTGTAACAGGGGCTCCAGAACTGGACACAGTGCTCCAGGTGGGGTCTCAGCAGAGTGGAGCAGAGGGGGAGAATCACCTCCCTTACCCTGCTGGCTCTGCTTCTCTTGCTGCAGCCCAGGCTCTGGTTGGCTTTCTGGGCTGCAAGTGCTCACTGCTGGCTCCTGTTGAGCTTCTCATCCCCCAGCACCCCCAGGTCCTTTTCTTGAGGGCTGCTCTCAAGCCAGTCCCTGCCCAGCCTATAGCAGTGCTTGGCATTGCCCTGGTCCAGCTGCAGGAAGTTTAAGTAATCTCATTTTAACCACTCATCAACCTGTGCTTCTGGCTGTCCAGATGCACTCTGAAGAGCCTTTAGACTGTGTTAAAGCTGTCCATAACCATTCCCTTCTGAGCTGCTCTCCTTGAGTGGTGCTCAGGTGCTGGCTTTTTACCCTAAGCAGCGCTCTGCTGCAGCTGGGTGAGGCGAGGCTGCTGTGGTCACAGCAGCTTTGCTCTCCCTCCGGTGTGGCTGCTGTACTGGCAGTCATTTAGTGCTGTTGCAGTTTAATTCTCCTTAATGGTTTTGTCACAGGGAAAAAAAAAACAAAGATGAAAATATTGGCAGCTTGGTGTTTCAAAACAGATCTTGGGTACTTCCAGTGTCAACATAATTGCTTTCTTGGGAATGGGAGGAATGAATTTAAACACCTCTAAGTCTTCCACCAGCAATTTGAGGCTGTTATTCTCTAGGTGATGCTGTGCTCCTGATGTTTGGCTTCCTGCAAGCTGTGATTTTGGTTTTTGCCTGCTGTCACATTCCTCCCCCCACCCCCCTTTTGGTAGTCAACTCAATATGTATGAAGTTGATGTGCAGGTGTGTTTCTCTCTGGTTTCATTCTCCAGACATCCAGACCTGTCACTACTTCTGCCTTTCACTCCGAGTCACAGCTGTCAGAAAGGCTTGGTGGAAAATTCCTGGAAGTTGAAGGAATCAAAACCACTCAGTTTACAGTAATCTGCCTGGTTACTGAAGGATACTAAGAGGCACTCCTTGGGGACATCTGCGTGCTCAGAGAACTGTTGAATGTGTCTAGCCACCAAGAAGGGCTGGCTGATACTTCAGTGCTTGAGTCACAGAAGGCACAGAATGGCTCAGCTTGGAAGGGACCTCAGAGATCATCTGCTCCAACCTCCCCACCATGCCCAGGGACACCTCTCCCGCTAGACTCAGCTGCTCAGTGCCTCATCCAGCCTGGCTGTGGACTCTCCCAGGGAGGAGGCAGCCACAGCCTCCCTGGGCAGCCTGGTCCAGAGTCTCACCACCCTTGTACTGAAGAACTAGCCCTGTTCTGCCTCAGCTTCAGACCCTTCCTTGTCCTGTCTCCAGACACCCTCATGAGAAGGCCCTCTGCAGCTTTCCTGCAGGATCCCTTCAGGTGCTGGAACAGTGCTGGAGTCCTGTGTCCATTTCTGGGCTCCTCGGTTTAAGAAGGACATTGAGACACTTGAACGTGTCCAGAGAAGGGCAGCGAGGCTGGGGAGGGGTCTGCACAGACTGCAAATGCAGGCTCTTTGTGCTTGCTTGCTTCATTAAATCATGTAAAAGCCTGAGGAAGTCTCTGTCAGGTTTTGGTGTCCCCTCATCCATCACATTGCCTGATTCAGCCTGTGCATTCCCCGGGTGCACAGCAGAGTTTGGATGGGGATGATGCTTTCTAAACCCTGCAGCAGGTACAGCCGTGGCTGCTGCTGCTTGGTCTCTAGAAATGGTGCTTTTGGTGCTGAGCTGTAGGCTGCCTTCAGAGGAGCAGTCACAGTGTCACAGTACATTAGAGGTTGGAGGGAGCCTCCAGAGATCATGGAGTCCAGCCCTGCTGCCAGAGCAGGATCACCCAGGGGAGTCTGCACAGGAATGCATCCAGGTGGGGTTTGAATGTGTCCAGAGCAGGAGACTCCACAACCTCTCTGTGCAGCCTGCTCCAGGGCTCCATCACCCTCACTGTAAAGACGTGTCTCCCCACATTGAGGTGAAACCTCCTGTGTTCAAGCTTGTATCCATTGTTGCCTATCACTGCACAAGACCAAGAAGAGCTTGGCCCCCTCTACCTGACACCAGCTCCTCAGATAGTAATAGACGTCGATCAGATCCCCTCTCAGCCCTCCCTCCACACCAAACAGCCCCAGGGCTCTCAGTCTCTCCTCAGAGGGGAGATGCTCAAGTATCCCAGTGTCACCAAGTCCCCCAGGCATCCTCGTGGCTCTGTCATTGGTCGCTCTGCAGTGCTGTGGCACAGCTGGCTGTGCTTGGTGCAGAGTGCTCATGTGCTGGCTTTGCCTTTTCTCAGATCGTGTTCCCTCTGTTTCTGCCTCACAGAAGGATGTGGAGGTGGTGACTGCTGCCAGATGAACAGGTCCAGCCCTGACTCTGATGTTCCTTTCGGCACTGCTGTGCTGCCCAGTTGACTCAGCTGCAGCCCGGAGGCTTCATCCCGATGCAATAGAGGACAGTGACCTGGCGGCAGGAGGAGGTACTAAGCCCTGTGAGCTGCTCCTGCCTCGCTCTGTGCAGTGCAAGAATTTAAGAGGGTTGGATGTAATAGGCCCCTCAGTTTAGGAAAGATGTTGAGTTGCTGGAAGGTGTCCAGAGAAGGGCAACAAAGCTGGGGAGGGGTCTGGAGCACAGCCCTGTGAGGAGAGGCTGAGGGAGCTGGGGTTGCTTAGCCTGGAGAAGAGGAGGCTCAGGGGAGACCTTCTTGCTGTCTACAACTCCCTGAAGGGATGTTGTAGCCAGGTGGGGGCTGGTCTCTTCTCCCAGGGAACCAGCACCAGAACAAGAGGACACAGTCTCAAGCTGTGCCAGGGGAGGTTTGGGCTGGATGTGAGGAAGAAATTCTTCCCAGCAACAGAGATTGGCCGTTGGAATGTGCTGCCCAGGGGGTGGTGGAATCACCATCACTGGAAGTGTTTAAGAAGAGAGTGGATGAGGCATTTAGTCCTCCTGTTGCTGGATTCCTCCCTGGGTCCTCCCATTGCCAGATTCCTCATTGCCTGTGGTAGGAAAATCAATTGCAGGCAGCAAAGCTTCTTTGCATCACAGCTTTGTTCCTCCTCGCTATTAACTCCCCATGTGAAATCGCTGTTTACTCTTTTGTGCTGGCCTTGGGCCGTCTTTAAGGGTCCCTGAGTGTTCTTTAAGTGGTGCTTTTTCGTGGCTGTCAACTCTGCCAGCACACAGCTGCCCTTCAAAGTGCTGATCCTGGTCCTGCTGTCCTGCTTTTGGTTTTATTTTTTCCCCTGCTTTTGTTCCTTAGGTGACCTGGCTCAGGGGATTAAACAAACAAAGGAAGAGCCCAGCAGAAAACAGGCAAGTGAGTGGTTTTCAGCTGTGTGCCTCCCCTGAACCAGATGCCCTCAGTATGTGGTAGATGCCAGCACCTGGGCAGCAGAGTGGTCCTTGGGAGCACCAGTGCTAAAGTCAGCTTCATGGGATCACAGAATGGTTTGGGTTGGAAGGGACCTTAAAGGTTATTGAGTTCAAACACCTCTGCCATTGGTCTGGACACCTTCTACTGGAGCAGGTTGCTCAAAGGCCTGTCTAACCTGGCCTTAAACAGGAATGGGACCTCAGCAGTCTGTCTGGGCAACCTGTTCTAGTGCATTAACACCCTCCTAGTGAAGCATTTCCTCCTTGTGTCTGATCTAAAGCTACCCTCTTTCAGTTTAAAGCCAATAGTCCTTATCCTATCACTACATGTCCTTGTAAAAACTTCCTTTCCAGCTTTCCTGTAGGACCCCTTAAAGTGCTGGCAGCCTGCTCTAATTACTCTTCTCCAGGCTGAACAATCCCAACTTCCTTAGCCTGCCCTCATAGGAGGGATGCTTCAGCCCTCTGACCATCTTTGTGGCCCTCCTCTGGAATCACTCCAACAGATCCATGTCTCTCCTGTGCTGAGGACTCCAGTGCTGGACACAGCCCTGCAGGTGAGGTCTCACCAGAGTGGAGTAGAGAGGCAGAATCTATCTCACTCAACCTGCTGGCCACACTTCTTTTAGTGCAGCCCAGGAGATGGAGGTTGTAAATGTGCAAACTTAATAAACAAGGCTCCCTCAGTTGCTGAACAGAATAGAATGGAATGGAATGGAATAGAATAGAATAAAATAGAATAAAATTAACCAGGTTGGTAAAGACCTTTGAAATCATCAAGTCCAACCCAGGCAAACAAGCTGTGCCAGGGGAGGTTTAGGCAGGATGTTAGGAAGAAGTTCTTCCCAGAAAGAGAGACTGGCCATTGGAATGTGCTGCCCAGGGAGGTGGTGGAGTCACCATCACTGGAGGTGTTTAAAACAAGTCTGGCTGAGGCACTTGGTGCCATGGTTGAGTTGATGAGATGGTGTTGGGTGATAGGTTGGACTCGATGATCAAGGTCTTTTCCAACCTGGTTAATTCTATTCTATTCTATTCCATCACCCAACACCATCTCATCAACTCAACCATGGCACCAAGCACCCCATCCAGGCTCCTCTTAAACACCTCCAGTGATGGTGACTCCACCCCCTCCCTGGGCAGCACATCCCAATGGCCAATCTCTCTTTCTGGGAACAACCTCTTCCTAACATCCAGCCTAAAAATCACCTTTTTAGGCTTTTTCATGTATGTCTCTGCCTTGGTAACTGCTCACAGGAATATTAAAACTGAGGTGCTGGAGCAGGTCCAGAGATAGGCAATGAGTCTGGTGAAGGGTCTGGAGCTCAGGGCTTGTGTAGAGTGGCTGAGGGACCTGGAGTTCTTATCCTGGAGAAGAGGAAGCTGAGGGGAGACCTTATTGCTCTCTGCAGCTACCTGAAATGAGGTTGTAGTGAGGTCCTTCTCCCTGGTATCAAGTGAATGGCCTCCCGTTGCAGCAGGGGAAGTTTAGGTTGAGGCTGGACCTTAGAAGAGACTTCTCCATTGAAAGGGCTGTTAACCACTGGAGCAGGCTCCCCAGGGGCGTGGCTGAATCCCCATCCCTGGAGGCCTTTAAAAGATGCAGAGCTGTGGCACTGAGGGGCATGGTTTAGCACCAGCCCCGGTTGGACTTGATGATCTTAAAGTTCTGTTTCCAACTGAACCGATTCTATGATTCTAGTTAGACAGCCAGAGATTAAACCCAGAAGTGTCATTTCTTTGTTGATGATTTGGTTTTGCTGAAGCCATTGCAGTATTTGTTTTGAAGGAGGTGATTTTTATGGATAAGGTCTCCCCTGAGTACTTGCCTGGTCACACATAGGCTTTGCTAGTACTCAGGCAAGTACTCAGGGGAGACCTTATTGCTCTCTACAACTACCTGAAGGGAGGTTGTAGCCAGGTGGGGGTTGGTCTCTTCTCCCAGGCAACCAGCACCAGAACAAGAGGACATAGTCTCAAGCTGTGCCAGGGGAGGTTTAGGCTGGAGGTGAGGAAGTTCTTCTCAGAAAGAGTAACTGGCCATTGGAATGTGCTGCCCAGGGAGGTGGTGGAGTCAGCATCACTGGAGGTGTTTAAGAGGAGCCTGGATGAGGCACTTGGTGCCATGGTTCAGTTGATTAGATGGTGTTGGGTGATGGATTGGACTTGATCTGGAAGGTCTTTTCCAACCTGGTCTATTCTATTCTGTTCTGTTCTGTTCTACAAGATGCATTTTACCAGCACTGTGCTCAGCTTGCTTCCTTGGGGTGAAAAGATGACCGAAAATGACCGGCTGCAAAATCCTTTCCTCGGTAAATTTCATGTTCTTGATTGAAAGCAGGTGAGAATTAGAACCCAGAGGCCTGAACCTCTTGCCTTGCATTCAGCCATAGTTAATTGATTGGCACCTGAGGGAAGGCCTGGCAGGAGATGGCATCTTATCCTCGGGTTTGGTTCACGGGATGGTCTGGCTTTTTCCTCTAAAGTCCTGAAGTCAGAAGAAGTAAAAAAGATCTCTAAAAGGCATAGCAATATTGTTATTAATACATGCACAGCAACATCTTGGACCAGTAGCTCTGGTCAGGGTCAGATCAGAAGCTCTGGTCAGGGTCAGATCAGAATCATTAGGCAACCATGTGTTTGATCAAAGGCAGGTTGAAGGCTGCAGTGAGAATCCAGCATGATTTCACCTGCTCTTGAGCAGGGCCCAAGTGCATGCCCGAAGTGACAGCTTAAACAAACATTAACGGGCAACCAAAGGCCATTAAGCTCTTGGTGATTCAGAATCCTGTTGGTCTGCTTTAGAGGTTTTTGCAGCAAGCAGTCATTAGTAGTTTCCATGAACTGTCTTTGGAGCAAACACTGTTCCAGTCCAGTGTCCCTGGTTTTGCAGGGCTGGCTACAGAGCCTTCCTTTCTCTTCCTGGCATTTATTTCGTATTAACAAACTTCCTGGTCCCATGCCCCTTCCTAAAGGTGCTCTTAGGAAAGAGTGACACAAATTACTGTCGGCTTCCCATTGGCTCTGAATTCCCTTCTCATTAGGAGCCGCCAGGAAAGCAGTGCTTGCTTTCATCAGCTCTGGCCTCATTGTTTGGAAGGGCTTGCAAGGTTGACTGCCTTTCTCCACTTGATCTGTGCTCACAGTAATGAGGCATCAGGCTAATGAGACCATTGCCATTACAATTACCAGCTTATTAAATCCTAATTAGGGGGCCCGATTCTGCTGGGGTGCTGGGTGCTGGCTGCAAGCGGCTGAACATTTGCATGTGCCCATTTGTGATCGCTAGTTGAAAGTGGTCCTTGAAGAGCACCGAAGCTCCCAGCTCATGTATAAGGTCTGTTTCAGAGCTAATAGGGTAATTGACCCTAATGATGTTGGCTGGTGTGTAATGGCCAGAGCTGCCTTGCCTTTCTCTCAGAAGCCTGGCATCAATGGCAGTGTTAAATGGGCTGTGATTCACATGGCAGAAGGCTGTGTGGAGCTGAAGGACAATATTTCCTATATAATGTTCCCTGGCAGATTGTTTTCTGCACATTCAGGCAGCAGTGAAAGGAGTTTGCAACTTTATTGTTCATCAGTGCCAATTAAAGGCAAACTCAACGTCAGCCAGACGTGCTTCCTCCTGAGTAAACCGCTCAGCTCTGTCCTCCCGGGGCGGGAAGGTTTCCCATGGGCGGTGTCTCTTTCAGAACTCACTTTCCAGATGACCTTCCCACTGCCTGCTCTCTGTTCTGTAGGAGTTACTGAGCGGAGCAGGTAGTGCTGGAGCAGCAGCAAGGTGCTCGCCAGCGGTGCAGCAGGGAGCATCCCCCACCTCTGCCATGGGCTGCTGTTTTGCTGCTGTTCCTGTCAGGGGAAGGTTGGGTGAACTCCTCCTGGTTTTCATCTTGTGGAGATGGAGTTTTTTGGCTCACCTTTGCTAGTCTGTGGAGTTCTGCTACAACTCATTTCTGGTAGCTGCAGAGAGCAGAAAGGTCTCCCCTCAGCTTCTCCAGGCTTAAGAACCCCAGTTCCCTCAGCCACTCTGCACAAGACCTGAGCTACCAGGGAGAAAACGAACTCTGTCCCAGCCAAGACCAGGATAATGGCAAACTTCTGGCTCCTCCTGCCAGCAGCTGCTCCCAGGTGATGCTGCCTGGACTGTGCCCCCTTCTTACCCACCAACATCCAAAGCTTGAGCTTAGGGAGAACCCTCTGGGGTAGGTCCCCAACAGCAAAGGGACTGAGTTTGGTACATCAGTCCATATGTGAACCTGTGTGCACACACCTGTGCGAGGCAGATTCGTTCCACTGCAGAGCCTCTCCCCTCTCAGCTGTGGAGCCAGAACTCTCTCTTGGCGTGTGCAGTGTGACACTTTCACAGAGTCACACAATTGTTTATAGCTATCTGTGGGGTGGGGGTCAGGAGGGAGGGGACAGGCTCATCTTGAGTACTGCATTCAGTTCTGGGCTCCCCAGTTCAAGAGGGACAGGGATCTGCTGGAGAGAGTCCAGCAGAGGGCTATGAGGATGATTAGGGGACTGGAGCACTGCCTGGTGAGGAGGGGCTGAGGGACCTGGGGCTTTTTAGTCTGGAGAAGAGAAGACTGAGAGGGGATTTAATAAATGTTTATAACTACCTGAGGGCTGGGGGTCAGGAGGGAGGGGACAGGCTCTGCTCACTCACTCCCTGGGATAGGACAAGGAGCAGTGGATGTAAGCTGCAGCACAGGAAGTTCCACCTCAACACAAGAGAGAATTCTTTTCTGTCAGGCTCTCAGAGCACTGGAAGAGGCTCCCCAGAGAGGTTGTGGAGTCTCCTTCTCTGGAGACTTTCAAGACCTGTCTGGATGTTAGGAAGAAGTTCTTCCCAGCAAGAGAGATTGGCCATTGGCTGCCCAGGGAGGTGGTGGAGTCACCATCCCTGGAGGTGTTTAGGAAGAGCCTGGATGAGGCTCTTGGTGCCATGGTTGAGTTGATTAGATGGTGTTGGGTGATAGGTTGGACTGGATGATCTCAAAGGTCTTTTCCAACCTGATTAATTCTGTTCTATTCTGTTTCACTTAGCAACCTTGCTGATGAGGAAGGAACTCGAGACTCCACGAGCGTTTGCCCTCCCGGTGACAACAAATCGATCAGGACTGCAAGGAGCAGTGTAGAGCCCTTGTAGAGCAGGGTTCTGGCTTGGGCTTGGTGATCCTGAGGCTCTTTTCCACCCTGAGTGTTTCTGTGGTTCTGAACACGTGGGAGCAGGGAGTGGATGTGGTACCTGTCCATATGCTGGTGGCACCAGCACTGGGGGAGACTGCCACCAGCTGTGTGCTGAAAATGAGGGAGATAAAGGAAAGAGCAGGCAGAAAAGAACCAGAGACAGGAAAACAGCAAGAAAGTCAGGCTGGCATGTCTGTTTAGCTAATGGAAATGCAGCAAGAGCACTTGATTGGAGCATGCTGATGGCCTCATGGAGATGGTTCTCGGTGTTTGAAGGGCTATTATGTAGCAACAGAAATAGTAGTGAGAGGAACTGATTAGAAGTGAAGCCAAACACCTCAGGAGACATGTCTTCTGAGGATATCAGCTGCTGGGCAGGCAGAAGGCTCACCATACCCAGATGTCTCTATGTCTAGAATGGCTCATTGCAAAGAACTTTCATTTTTTTGGCCAAATGTCTTCTGTACTTCAGCCAGATGCAGGTTTTTCTGTGTCCAGCACAGGCTGGAGTTAGATGTAATGGATTTTCAGCAGCCTGGGTGACTATCAGCTCTGCCTGGCCACGGATACTGCGTGAGCCTTGCTTATGAAGCAGCTCTGGGGAGCAGCTTTGCTCTGAAGCAGACCCAGCCTTGAAAGTATTTTCCTAGGAAAATCTTCCCCATCCCAGTGGGCAAAGCCAGGCGAGGTAAAAATCACCTGCAGCTCAGCTCGGGCCTGCCCACGAGCACATGCCCAGGAGGAGCTGGAGATGCTGCAGTGAGAAATTCCTGTGACAGCCTTTTAATGTGCTTTACAATCATATGGCAAACTCCAGCCTCTGCCAAGGTCCAGGTGTTGACACACAGAGTGAAACTTACCCTGACTTATGTGACACCCAAGACAACTTTGTGGAAGCACAGTGATGCTACAATTCTGCATGTCAGGAAGAAGTTCTTCCCAGCAAGAGAGATTGGCCATTGGCTGCCCAGGGAGGTGGTGGAGTCACCATCCCTGGAGGTGTTTAAGAGGAGCCTGGCTGAGGCACTTGGTGCCATGGTTGAGTTGATTAGATGGTGTTGGGTGATAGCTCGGACTCGATGGTGTTGGGTGATAGGTCGGACTTGATGATCCTGAGGGCCTTTTCCAACCTGAATGTTTCTGTGATTCTGTGATGCCCCCTGTGGCTGGCCCGGGAGCCCGTGCAGAGCTCCCTGTGCTGGGAACGGGCTGGAGGTGAAGAGCCCTGTGCCCTCCTGCTGCCCTGAGCAGTTTGCCCAGGGCAGGGGACTTGAGGCGCAGTGGTAACATCTGACCCCATTCCTTGAAGTGGGAAGCCCTCTGCCCTCTGTAAAATCTGCACAACTTTGCTGAGGTGAAGGAGAGGGCTGGCTCAGACTGGAGACTCCAGGGGGCCCCTACAGCTGCCTTCCAATGGCTGAAGGGATCCTACAGGAAGGCTGCAGAGGGGCTTTTCATGAGGGTGCCTAGAGACAGGACAAGGGGGGGGTGGTTTGAAGGTGAGGGAGAATAGGGTTAGACTGGAGCTGAGGAAGTTCTTCACTACAAGGGTGCTGAGACTCTAGAATGTGCTGCCCAGGGAGATTATGGCTGCCTCCTCCCTGGAGGTGTACAAGACCAGGTTGGATGAGGCTTTGAGCAGCTGAATCTAGTTGAGAGATGTCCCTGCCCCTGGCAGGGGGTTGGAGTAGATGATCTCTGAGGTCCCTTCCAACCTGAGCCATTCTAGGGCTACTACCCACTGCTGGGTGCAGCAGTGATGAGCAGCTGAGGGTCCTGGTGGAAGTCCAGGTGGCTGCACATGCAGAGTCAGTAGCTTCAGCAAGGGATGTGAACTTTGGCAGTGAGTCTGCATGCTCTGGCTCTGCTTGGAGGAGTGGCCTTATTCACCCCCATTGGAGAGGGGCTGGGATGGCTCTCAAGGTGACAAAAGGACACCATGGGGTATGGGGAAGGAGGGGAAGGAAGGACATTAGGTTTGATAGCTGCTTGCCTTGTGTTTTTCCTTCCATACACCTAGTCTGAGCTACGAGGGGAGAACAGATGGACGATGACTCTGCATCTGCCTGTTCCTCTCCCTCCCCATCACCTGGGTCTGGCAGGGAGCCCAGGCCATTCCAGTGAGCTCCTGAGCAGCTGCAAGAAGCACACAAAGGATGTGCTGTTTACCAGGCTCGGGAATGCAAACATGATCAAAGCAGAGGCCTAAGCTAACCCCCAGCCTTCATGAGCTTCTGCTTTGTGCTTGAGGAGATCATCTGCTTACCTTCAACATGAAAGCAGTAGCTTGAGCCAAAGAGATGCAGTGCCTCAAAAATCACAGAGCAGCTTAATTGTCAGGGCTGGAAGGGACCTCAAGGATCATCCAGTTCCAATCCCTCTGCCATGGGCAGGGACACCTCACACTACAGCAGGTTGCTCACAGCCACATCCAGCCTGGCTGCAAACACCTCCAGGGATGAGGCTTCCACCACCTCCCTGGGCAGCCTGTGCCAGGCTCTCACCACCCTCATGGGGAACAACTTCTTCCTAACAGCCAATCTCAATCTACCCAGTTCTAGTTTCTTTTCCATCCCCCCCAGTCCTATCACTCCCTGACACCCTCAAAAGTCCCTCCCCAGCTTTCTTGTAGCCCTCTTCAGATACTGGAAGGCCACAATAAGGATTTGTTTGGCTTTCTGGGCTGCAAGTGCTCACTGCTGGCTCCTGTTGAGCTTCTCCTCCCCCAGCACCCCCCAGGTCCTTTTCTCCAGGGCTGCTCTCAAGCCAGTCCCTGCCCAGCCTGTATCAGTGCCTGGGATTGCCCTGACCCAGATGCAGGACCTTGCACTTGGTCTTGTTGAACCTCATGAGGTTGTAGACATCTCCTCCTCCTCTTCTTGACTTGCATGAGTGGCAGCACAGCATTGCACTGCCAGGCTTGGACAATGCCACCAGCCTGTGTCTTTTCTGTCTGCTTTGGGCTTTGGTTGTATGGCTGTGGCCAGGCTTTTGTGGTGAGGTTTGAAAGGCTCTCTCTGTCCTTTGCTGGAGACTGAAGTTCATTCCCCAAAAGGGGATGAACAACAGAGGAGGGGGAGGGTTTTGTGCAGTCCACTTGACAACAGGGGCTGGCCCTTGTGGAACTGCAAAGCAGCTCACTGTGTGGTTGGACTGGGTGATCTTCTGAGGTCCCTTCCAGCTCCTAACAGTCTGTGATTCTGTGAACAGCTTCTCCTGCTCAGTGTGGCTCTTGTGCATTGGGCACCTAGGGCATAGAATCATAGACTCAAGGTTGGAAAAGACCTCAGAGATCATCAAGTCCAACCTGTCACCCAGCACCTCATGACTACTAAACCATGGCCCCAAGTGCCACATCCAATCCCCTCTTGAACACCTCCAGGGATGGTGATGGTGGCGTTCCTCCAGTCCCAGGAGGAACCAGGGGAATAATGGCAGGTGATGAGCAGCCCCACAGCTTTTGCATGCTGGCTGTGGCTGGATTCTCTTTGGGAGGCAGATGGTTGAGTTGATTAGATGGTGTTGGCTGATAGGTTGGACTTTGATGATCTAAGAGGTCTTGTCCAACCTGGTTAAGTCTGTTTTCTGTATAAGGCTTGTGAGTGGGCAATAGGCAGGCAGGTGGGTGTTAGCAGGGAATGCTGATGAATGACATTGCTTTCCAGACACTGTTTTAAGTCTAATCTTGTGGATGGTACTGATGGTGAGGGGTCTTGTCTGAACTAGAACTTGCAGGGAATCTGTGCTCTTGGAAGAGGCTGAAAATCCCCAACCCCCAAACTTGCACAGAGTCAGTGCAAGGTTTGCTTTAGTTTTGATATTAAGTCATCAGCATTAGTAGGTGACCTTCCCTGCCCTTGGATTGTCACAAGGACAAAATGCATTTTCACCAGGCATATGGAAATGGAGTCAATTCTCACAGCAGCACTAAACTAGCCAGGGCTTGCCTGGCTGCTGGAAGCTTGCTTCACTGGGAAGCAGGAGAATGAGTGTTTCTCATCCTCAGGCCTGATGTCAGGCCCAGAGCAGTGCCTAGGATCTGCATTCTGTCTTCTTCTTGCCTGATGAGATGATTTGGGATGACAAGTTTCCACCAGGGACCTCAGCTCTGGTCCTGTCCAGTTTGGACTGAGAAGATAATAAATTTAGGTACTAATCCATTTAGGCAGGAAATGCAATTCCAGAAGATGGTTGCTAGTCCCATTCCATGCAAGCAGGTGCAGTGAATATTCCCCATATGCATTGGTAGAGCCATGCTAAATGTACTCATTCATTTTTACAGGACTTGTCAGGACAGAAGGTATTGCCAGCCAGCAGCTCACCCCTGCTAGACTCTCTCTGCAGCAGCCCTATCAAGCAGTAAGGAGCCTGATGCTTTTATAGTCTCATTAACAACTGCAGAAGGCTCCACTGGCTTCTGGGCTGCAGTGAGCACTGGTGGAGAAAAGGCTTCTGGCTGTGAGCTGGGGGGAGGGTGGAGCCCTTGGAGTCTTGGCTCTCCCTTCTGCCTACTGTTCCTTTACCTTTGCTGCATGCAATGTCACAGGAGCTGTTCAGCCAAAGTCAGGATGCCAAGTCTGAGTGAGAAATGTGCTGTGTTTGAGTCGAGGTTTGTAGTCCCCACACTTCCATTCACTGTGGGTGGCAAAGCAGCACAGCATGTCAGGGGCTGGAAGGGACCTGGAAAGCTCATCCAGTCCAACCCCCCTGCCAGAGCAGCATCACCTGTGGTAGGTCACACAGGAGTGCATCCAGGTGGGTTTGGAATGTCTCCAGAGAGGGAGACTCCACAACCTCCCTGTTCCAGTCTTTTGTCACCCTCACAGTGGAAAAGCTTTTCCTTCTGTTCCTTCCTCTGCTCCAGCTTGCCCCCATTGCCCCTTGTCCTGTCATTGGACATCCCTGAGCAGAGCCTGACTCCATCCTCCTGACCCTGCCCTTCACATTCTTATCAACATGAAGGAGGATCCCCTTCAGCCTCCTTTTCTCCAAGCTAAAGAGCCCCAGCTCCCTCAGCTTGTCCTCCCCAGGGGTATGCTCACTCCCTTGATCATCTTTGTGGCTCTGTGCTGGACTCTTTCAAGCAGTTCCTTGTCCTTCTTGAAGCAACAGATAACTTGCCATGAGATAACTAGTGAGGAAACTTGGCAAGTGATTTGAACTAGACCTGAGTGAAGGGTTTCCACCTACCCCATACACCCACCCCCCCCCCCCGAAAAAAATCAATGGCTGTGCCCTGTGAATTTAGGGCAAGGTTAATGAATTGTTTCAGTTGAGAGGGGGGGAAAGAAGAATCACTTTCTTGTTTGGAAGCACTGACTTTCTTTGCATTTGAAACTCTGACATTTCATTGAACATCTTCCCTCACTTCAAATTTGATCCCACAGCAAATGTTAGTCAATGGATTTGAATGACCTTTCAAGTCAAACAGTTCTGGGGGCTGACTCCAAGCAGAGTTTTCTTGTTTGCTGCTCTCAGTGGCAACCTGAAAAGAAGAATTTCGTGTTTGGTTGCTTTGGAGACAAGCCATTTCCCAAAGATCATCCAGCCCAACCCCCTGTCATTATTGACCCACAGAATTACAGGACTAACCAGCTTGGAAAAGACCTTCGAGATCATTGAGTCCAACTTATCACCCAACACCACCTAATCAACTAAACCATGGCACCAAGTGCCTCATTCAGTCTCTTTTTAACCACTTCCAGGGACAGTGACTCCACCACCTCCCTGGGCAGCACATCCCAATGGCCAATTCCTCTTTCTGGGAAGAATTTCTTCCTAACATCCAGCCTGAACCTCCCCTGGCACAGCTTGAGACTGTGTCCTCTTGTTCTGGTGCTGCTTGCCTGGGAGAAGAGACCAGCTCCCATTGAATCATAGAATTGTTAGGGCTTGAAGGGACCTCAAGGATCATCCAGTTCCAACCCCCCTGCCATGGGCAGGGACACCTCACACTACAGCCACATCCAGCCTGGCCTTCAAAACCTCCAGGGATGAGGCTTCCACCACCTCCCTGGGCAACCTGTGCCAGTCTCTCACCACCCTCATGGGGAACAACTTCTTCCTAACAGCCAATCTCAATCTCCCCATTTCTAGTTTTGTTCCCTTCCCTCCAGTCCTATCACTCCCTGACACCCTAAACAGTCCCTCCCCAGCTTTCTTGTAGCCCCCTTCAGACACTGGCAGGCCACAGTAAGGGGGGTGAGTGGCCCAGAACTGGACACAGTACTCAAGGTGTGACCTAGTCCAGTTTCAGTCGCTGCTTGGCAAATGATATTGTTTCACTCCAGCTAAAGCAAAGTCCTTGGCTGTACAGTTTAAAACCAGATTTATTCCCTTTACAATTCACCCCAGCTAGTTCTTCACATTTCCAACCAACATCTAGTGATGCTTTGATGGTGCCATGCAGCTTCCTTTAAGGTTTAGTGCCTCTGTTGAAACTCAGCCTATGTGTTTTCTTTGAATCTTTAATGCCAATGAATGACTTTGTTAAGGTCTTTGCGACTCCAAGCTTTCCAGGAGTGACTTCATTAAAGAGGAGATGGAATCAAAGTGAATTTTTAAATACTCTGGTTTATTATTCCCTGCTAACATTCTCCTGAATTACTCAGCTGCCATAGAGATGGGATGGAATTTATCAGGAAGCTATTCACTTAGATAATTAACTGAGCCTGCAGCTTGAACTGAAATGAAATGAAAGGGAAGAGAGGCAGTGGGGTGCTACATGTGGCAAGGTCACTCCTTGGCAGGCTTCTGGGTCTTACTTCATTGTCCACCCATAGGGTGAGGACAGGCCACTGAGTCTCTCCTTCCGATATTTTAAGTCTACAATAGAGGCTGCAAATATGAAAGCTCCCAGCAGTGTTCAGCTCAGCTCTTCTTCCCTTTGTGCTGAACCTGAAGGGGAGGACAAGTTCAGGTGGCAAAATCTAGCCCCTAATGCACCAGAGAAATGGTGATGGACTCTGCCCGAATGGAATGGAATGGAATGGAATGGACCAGACCAGGTAGGAAGATACTGTTGTAAGTGTTAGGGAACATTGAGCACCTGTGTCTACCAAGGCTTTGTACTTCTGTCCCTGCCAAAGCTTACCATCACCCAAACAAAGTGAGGGGTGAAAGCAAACAAAGTGCAGAAGAGAGCTCCCAGCAGTGTTCAGCTCAGCTCTTCTCTGTGTGTTGAACCTGCAGGGGAGGACAAGTTCAGGTGGCAAAATCTAGCCCCTAATGCACCAGAGAAATGGTGATGGACTCTGCCCCTCTGTAATGTGAAGGTATTAGGGAATGTTGAGCACCTGTGTCTACCAAGGCTTTGTGCTTCTGTCCCTGCCAAAGCTTACCATGACCCAAACAAAGTGAGGAGTGAAAGCAAGCAAA
The DNA here is from genome assembly GCA_015227895.2 of Colaptes auratus. Taxonomy (NCBI): domain Eukaryota; kingdom Metazoa; phylum Chordata; class Aves; order Piciformes; family Picidae; genus Colaptes; species Colaptes auratus. Next base: position 5,441,613 of record CM026886.1, read on the forward strand.
GTGCAGAAGGGGGAAAGAGGAAGAGAACTGTACTTCAGATTGTACAGCAATTTGCACACCTTGAGTCCTGTGTCCAGTTCTGGGCCCTCAGTTTAGGAAAGGTGTTGAATTGCTGGAAGGTGTCCAGAGAAGGGCAACAAAGCTGGGGAGGGGTCTGGAGCACAGCCCTGTGAGGAGAGGCTGAGGGAGCTGGGGGCTTAGCCTGGAGAAGAGGAGGCTCAGGGGAGACCTTATTGCCATCTGCAACTACCTGAAGGGAGGTTGTAGCCAGGTGGGGGTTGGTCTCTTCTCCCAGGCAACCAGCACCAGAACAAGAGGACACAGTCTCAAGCTGTGCCAGGGGAGGTTTAGGCTGGAGGTGAGGAGAAAGCTCTTCCCAGAAAGAGTAACTGGCCATTGGGATGTGCTGCCCAGGGAGGTGGTGGAGTCAGCATCACTGGAGGTGTTTAGGAAGAGCCTGGCTGAGGCACTTGGAGCCATGGTTTAGTTGATGAGATGGTGTTGGGTGAGAGGTTGGACTTGCTGATCTCTGAGGTCTTTTCCAACCTGGTCAGTTCTGTGCTCTGTAAGTCTTCATGCCACAGCCATTATCTTGGCTTCAGGTAATGCTTCCTGCTGGGTAATGGAGGAGATGTGTGTTGCATAATGTTATTTGGCTTTGACAAAGTGGTGAACCTGCTTCGTGCAAGCTCTCTGGGGACTCTGCGGGGGGGTTTAAGAAGCACCACCAGACCTCATGTGTCCATTTTTCTCTGAGTTTGAGTTGTTTTTTAACAAGTACTTCAAATGACACCAAACCACTCCTTTGAGTTCATTTCAACCTCACTTAAGGCTGATACATTTTTTTCTCCAGGACTTTTTAAACAAGCTTGGGTTAATAAGCTGAAGCCCAGATAATCATCACATGCCTTGAAATGTGCTTTGTGAGTGCCATGCACATCTCTGAGTGCCCTTGAAAAAAGAGAAAGCATCCTGCTTGTTTGCATGGATGCATTAGGGTGTCAGGGGAGTGGTAGGGCTGGGGGGAATGGAACAAAAATACTAGAAATGGGTAGGTTCAGATTGGGTGCTGAGAGATTCAGATGGAAGTTGTTCCCCATGAGGGTGGTGAGAGCCTGGCACAGGTTGCCCAGGGAGGTGGTGGAAGCCTCATCCCTGGAGGATTTTGCAGCCAGGCTGGATGTGGCTGTGAGCAATCTGCTGTAGTGTGAGGTGTCCCTGCCCATGGCAGGGGGGTTGGAACTGGCTGATCCTTGAGGTCCCTTCCAACCCTGACAATTCTATGATTCCATGGTTCTCCCACAACCAAATCTCTGCTGCTTAGCGTTCAGAAAGTAGCAGGAACTGTGTGTTCCTTGGTGAGAAATGTGTCCTGGTGGCTGCAAAGGGTCTGGATTCACTCCTGTGAGGAGAATGACAGCAGTACAGCACCGTGCAGTGGCTCCCTTTGGTTGTATCACAAAGCATTAACCAAATTACTGGCACCGCTCACGGACAGGATGTGCATAACGAAATGTAAGGCAACTGGAAGAGAGGTTTATTGCCTAATCAAGGCAAAATAAGTGTCTCCATCAGCTTCCCTTTGTGTCTTGGTGCATCATCTGCTGCCTCTGGATAACCATGCTCCGCAGGAACTTCTTACTGATAAGCCAAAAGCAGTCTCAGGCATGTTTTCCAATTGTCACACTAGGATGGGGCTCCTAAGTGCTGCAATAAATGTTATGGGAGCAGTAAAATACCAGTCTAAGGAGAACTCCAGATCCTCAGCATCTTCCTCAGCCTATGTCCTTCAGGCTGATTTCCTCATGGGGACTTGGAGAAGTTATGGCTTTCCACTGAATTCTGGCAATGGTAAGCAAAGACAGGCTGGGCTGGGAGGTGAGGGGGCTGGGCTGTCCCCCAGTCCCACCTGGGTTCAGCAGTGCCTGCTGAGGATGTTACTGAGCCCAGCTGCTTGATATGCAGCTCCATCACAGCAGCTGCCCCATCACCTCTGCTGGGGGAGCTGTCCTGGGTTGGCTGAATAATCTCTAAAGAGGAGACCAGATAAATTGCCTCAGTTTATCAGTCTGGCAGAAAAGGACCTGGGGCTTCTAATCAACAAGCTGCTGAGTATGAGCCAGCAGTGTGCCCAGGTGGCCAAGAAGGCCAATGGCATCCTGGCTCCTGTTTAGAAATGCTGTGTCCAGCAGGAGCAGAGAGGGGATTGTCCCCTTGTACTCAGCTCTGGGGAGGCCACATCTTGAGTGCTGTGTCCAGTTGTGGGCACCTCAATACAAGAGAGATGTGGAGGGGCTGGAGCCAGTGGAGAGGAGGGCAAGGAAGCTGTGAAGGGCCTGGAGAGTAAATCTGATGAAGAGCAACTGAAGGAGCTGGGGATGGTTAGTGTGGAAAAGAGGAGGCTGAGGGGAGACCTCATTGCTCTCTACAACTGCCTGGAAAGGACATTGTGGAGAGGCTGGTGCTGGTCTCTGCTCACAGGTAATCAGTGATACAACAAGAGGGAATTTCCTCAAGCTGTGAGTGGGTAGGTTTAGACTGGACAGTAGGAAACATTTTTTCAGGGCAAGAGTGGTCAGGGACTGGAATGTGCTGCCCAGGGAGGTGGTGAAGTCACCAACCCAGAATGTGTTTCAAGGTGGTTTGGATGTGGTGCCTGGGGCTATGGTTTCGGGGTGACCCTTGCAGAGCAGGGTTCTGGGTTGCACTTGGTGATCCTGAGGCTCTTTTCCAACCTGAGTGTTTCTGTGGTTCTGTGCATTCCTGTGTTTTGCAGTAACAGTAGAGCTTTTCTCCACCCAGTTTTGTAAGACCCTTGGGAGCTGACAATCCCGAGAGCCTTTTCCAGCGCAAACGATTCAGTGTGATTGTGTGTGTGTGAACTGGCTGTGAGCAGTCACTGAGGGAGGTGGAGTTAACAACCTGCCTGTGTCCCAGGGTCACTTTTGTTTTCTTAAGTAGGTGCAAAATGGATTCTGTGAAATATTAAGGGAGTTCTCCTGTTCTTACATGCAGTAAAGTGTGTTGTAGAGCACTGTGATCCATCCCTCTACATCACTCTGCTGAGACCCCACCTGGAGCACTGGGTCCAGTTTTGGAGCCCCTATTACAAGAAGGATCTGGAGGTGCTGGAAGGTGTCCAGAGAAGGGCCATGAGGATGAGCAGAGGGATGGAGCTGCCCTCCTATGAGGACAGACTGAGAGGATTGGGGCTGTTCAGTCTGGAGAAGAGAAGGCTCTGAGGAGACCTCCTTGTGGCCTTCCAGTATCTGAAGGGGGCTACAAGAAAGCTGGGGAGGGACTTTTGAGGGCATCGGGGAGTGATAGGACTGGGGGGAATGGAACAAAACTAGAACTGGGTAGATTCAGATTGGATGTTAGGCAGAAGTTCTTCCCCATGAGGGTGGTGAGAGACTGGCACAGGTTGCCCAGGGAGGTGGTGGAAGCCTCATCCCTGGAGGTGTTTGCAGCCAGGCTGGATGTGGCTGTGAGCAACCTGCTGTAGTGTGAGGTGTCCCTGCCCATGGCAGTGAATGGAATAGAATAAACCAGGGTTGGAAGAGACCTTCAAGATCATCGTGTTCAACCTATCATCAGTGTGGTTGGAACTGGGTGATCCTTTAGGTTCCTTCCAACCCTGACTATTCTATGGTCCTATAATGGGGTTGAGTGTAGGAGTGATGTGATCTGCTGCACCCAGCAATAAACAGATTGGGAACCTCCTGGGAAAAAGCAGGCACATGGCCTGAAACCATTGCACTCTGCACAGCAGGTTGCTTGCAGGCTGGAAAGTGGATTTTGTCTCTAATGGGCAACTCATGCTTCTGATAACATGTGACAGCTTCTAGTACAATGAAATTCTGACCACAAATCCTAAACTAATGGAAACATGGGATGAAAGTGGAAGGTTCAGTTGGTTTCTAATGCAAGAAAGCTTGGGCATGTTTTGGATGAGAAATCTTTCACTGGGAAAAGGAAGCTCTCTAAGGAGAAAGGGAGGGGAGGGGAAAGGGTTCATGAGCTTGTGCCATTTGCTTGTGTTAGCAGATTGGATCAAGGGTAAAGATCCCATCTGGGAGGGGATGAATTATGCTTGTGTGCATATGGGACACAGGCCAGAGCCATCTCGAAGCTGTGCCACCAGTTTGCCACTAGGTAAAGGCAAGCATTTGTTTTTTTCATGAGGTTGTAGTGGGGTCCCAGCTGTATTTTCTTCTACTTGCTCCTGTCAGAAGAAACAGAGCTTTTAATTAAAATGACAATGTTAGACTATTCAGACTTCTGTTATCTTATTCAAGGAGTGCTTTGGGGAGCTGTGAACACAACAGGGTTTGTAGTGCTGGTGTGATTCAACAGCAAAGTACCTAACTCTCTGAGCAGTCCCTTTGGGTGTTCCAGTGTGCTTCTGGGGGGTTTATTAACTCTAGCACATCTCCTTTGCTGCAGGACCAAGGATGTGCCTTGTCCTGAAATCTGTATAGCCCTTTCTTACCCAAATATTTAAAGATCAGTTTTAATGCTTTCAAAATAACCAATTGTTCATTATCCTCTTTTAATTCCAGCCTCTCCTACCCTCCCCAGTTCAACTTACACTCCTCAGTGCTCCTCAAACCTTGGTCTGTCTGAACCAAAGTCAAGACAGCCCCTTGGCAGGGCATCCCTGTGGAACCAAGCTGAGCAGTTCCTGGCTACCCCTGCCAAGGTGTCACCGAGCCACCTGGAATCTCTGCACCCCAAACTTAACCCTGCTGCTTCTGTGAGACTCTTGAGTATCTTCCTGTAGCTGTTAAATCATAGAATCATAGAACTGTTAGGGTTGGAAGGCACCTCAAGGATCATCCAGTCCCAACCCCCCTGCTCCCATGGGCAGGGACACCTCACACTACAGCAGGTTGCTCACAGCCACATCCAGCCTGGCTGCAAACACCTCCAGGGATGAGGCTTCCACCACCTCCCTGGGCAACCTGTGCCAGTCTCTCACCACCCTCATGGGGAAGAACTTCTTCCTAACAGCCAATCTCAATCCACCCATTTCTAGTTTTGCTCCATTCCCCCCAGTCCTATCACTCCCTGACACCCTCCAAAGTCCCTCCCCAGCTTTCTTGTAGCCCCCTTCAGATACTGGAAGGCCACAATGAGGTCTCCCTGGAGTCTTCTCTTCTCCAGACTGAACAGCCCCAACACTCTCAGTCTGTCCTCAGAGCAGAGCAGCTCCAGCTCTCTAACTGGGATTCCAGTAAGAGATCTCCATTTAGCTGAGCAATCTGGCCCACGCTGCAGGATCTCTGCATTACATTTAGCATGATCTAGTTGTTTGGCTGGGTTGGATTGGTTGATGGGTTGGACACGACGATCTTTGAGGTCTCTTCCAACCTGGTTTATTGTACTGTATTGTATTGTATTGTGTGTGTGCTGCTGTGTGACTCAGGAACCTACACACAACTCAGAAATCCATCTACCCACCTCCAGCTCATGCCATGTAGATTCTATGCTAGTGGCACAATGAATCCTGCCTGGAACAACCACTACCTGCAGCTCAGCTGAAGTTCAGTTTTCCCTAACCTCCAGAGACCCAAGTCACCTTCAGTTATTAGGACTGTTCCTTTGGGCTGATTCACTCAAAAGGAACTTCCTTGGTGCTTTGGCTTCATTTTTTAATTCATTAACAATATAGAATATAGCTGAGCTAATTTTGCTGAGTTTCCTTTGCTCTCATAGGTTTTCCTGCTTCTCCAGGTCAGCTTACAGCCCAGAAACCACCTTCCTTTGATTGCAGGTTGTTCCAGGCCTAGCTGCTGGGCTTTATTTCCAACCTGCTCTGCTCCGCTCCCATTCTGCTTCGCTCCGCTCCGCTCCCATTCTGCTCCGCTCCGCTCCGCTCCCATTCTGCTCCGCTCCGCTCCCATTCTGCTCCGCTCCGCTCCCATTCTGCTCCGCTCCGCTCCCATTCTGCTCCGCTCCACTCCGCTCCCATTCTGCTCCGCTCCACTCCGCTCCCATTCTGCTCCGCTCCGCTCCCATTCTGCTTCGCTCCACTCCGCTCCCATTCTGCTCCGCTCCCATTCTGCTCCGCTCCCATTCTGCTCCGCTCCCATTCTGCTCCGCTCCCATTCTGCTCCGCTCCGCTCCGCTCCCATTCTGCTCCGCTCCCATTCTGCTCCGCTCCCATTCTGCTCCGCTCCCATTCTGCTCCGCTCCCATTCTGCTCCGCTCCGCTCCGCTCCCATTCTGCTCCGCTCCCATTCTGCTCCGCTCCGCTCCCATTCTGCTCCGCTCCCATTCTGCTCCGCTCCCATTCTGCTCCGCTCCGCTCCGCTCCCATTCTGCTCCGCTCCGCTCCCATTCTGCTCCGCTCCCATTCTGCTCCGCTCCCATTCTGCTCCGCTCCCATTCTGCTCCGCTCCCATTCTGCTCCGCTCCGCTCCGCTCCCATTCTGCTCCGCTCCGCTCCCATTCTGCTCCGCTCCACTCCACTCCCATTCTGCTCCGCTCCGCTCCCATTCTGTTCTGTTTTGCTCTGCTCTATTCTATTCCTGATGGGAGTCTGCAAGGATAAAGCAGCCAAGGGTGAGGAAACGTTTTATTCCTAAGCTGTTTCAGGTCTGTCATGAAATCATTGTTCAAAAGAAGCCTGCCACCTGCAGAACATTTGGGTGAGACAATCTTTTACTTCAGGTTTCAGGGAAGAGAAAGGACATTTTTCCCAGTTCTACAGCTCCAGCTGGCTTTGAAAGGCAGCCCAGGACAGGAAAGCTAACACAAAATCCTCCAGCTGTTCAGAGCTCCAGAGATAACTTTTGTCTTTATTCTTTCTTTTCCCCCCCACAGACTTATAGAATCACAGAGTGTTAGAGGTTGGAAGGGACCTCCAGAGATCGTCCAGTCCAACTCCTGTGCCAACAGCAGCAGCACCTAGAGCAGTCTGCACAGGAAGGCATCCAGGTGGGTTTTGAAAAGTCTCCAGAGAAGGAGACTCCACAACCTCTCTGGGCAGCCTTCTCCAGGGCTCTGTCACCCTCACTGTAAAGAAGTTTCTCCTTGTGTTGAGGTGAAATCTTCTGTAGTCTAGCTTGTACCTTGTCTTATTACTGTGCACCACTGAAAAGAGCTTACCCCCCTCCACTTGACACCCACCCCTCAGGTATTGATAGACATTGATCAGATCCCCTCTCAGCCTTCTCTTCTCCAGACTAAACAGCCCCAGGGCTCTCAGTCTCTCTTCACAGGGGAGATGCTCAAGTCCCCTAAGCATCCTCATGGCTCTCCCTTGGACTCTCTCCAGCAGGTCTCTGTCTCTTGAACTGGGGAGCCCCAAGCTGGCCACAGGATTGCAGGTGTGGTCTCAGCAGGGCAGAGCAGAGGGGGAGAAGAACCTCCCTAGCCCTGCTGGCCACATTTTTCTTGTTGCACCCCAGGATCCCGTTGGCTCTGTTGGCCACAAGGGCACATTGCTGTCCCAGGCAGAACTTGCTGCCCACTCTTTGCTTTTCTCTCTTTGTGGCAATGACTCTGCTTATTTTCAGGTGTCTAGATACCTATGAGTGCTTGTTTAAAAAAAAAAACACCAGAAATTGCATGACTAGATGAAGGCAAGGGAATGAAAGTGCTTTAATTGGTGTTGGGAATTATCTGCAACATAAAAATAGGCTCACATGTATGTCCTTTGTCTCCAAACATCAAAACATGTTAAGTACTTGACACTATAGCCTGTAAGACTTGAAGCTTGCCATTCATTCATGCCAGATCAGTGCTCATTTTTCATGTGATTAGTAGCTGCTACAAAGCTAAGCCGTGGTAGCTGCAGGTTGAAGACCAGAATGTAAATCAATGTGGTGCTGAGCAGCAGAAATATGCAGGAGCCACTGATTTCCACCTCTTAATTTTGCTTTTTCTTTGAAGAAGGACACTGAGATACTTGAGTGTGTCCAGAGAAGGGCAACAAGGCTGGGGAGGGTCTGGAGCACAGCCCTGTGAGGAGAGGCTGAGGGAGCTGGGGGTGTTTATCCTGGAGAAGAGGAGGCTCAGGGGAGACCTTCTTGCTCTCTCCAACTCCCTGAAGGGAGGTTGTAGCCAGGTGGGGGTTGGTCTCTTCTCCCAGGCAACCAGCACCAGAACAAGAGGACACAGTCTCAAGCTGTTCCAGGGGAGGTTTAGGCTGGAGGTGAGGAGAAAGTTCTTCCCAGAAAGAGAGCTTGGCCATTGGGATGTGCTGCCCAGGGAGGTGGTGGAGTCACCATCCTGGAGGTGTTCAGAAAAGGCTTGGCTGTGGCACTTGGAGCCATGGTTTAGCTGTCAGGAGGTGTTAGGCATTAGGTAATAGGTTGGACTTGATGATCTCTGAGGTCTTTTCCAACCTGGTTGATTCTGTGATTCTAAAGAAAGCACTTTGGATTCCCCCACCTGATTCATGTCTGTTTCCTGTATGATCTGTCAAGTTTTTTTAATGGGAGTTAGATTCATGTCTCCTCTTGTGTTATATTCACAACCCAGAATGCTTAGCTTCCTTGTTTCCCTCCAAGTGCTAATGGGAAAATGTGCCTCTCCTCCTGTGAGTCAGTAAGTTCCAGTGGGTCAAACCTGGCAGGTGCTGACACCCTGGACAGCATCTTTCTGGCAAGTGAAGAGTCAGCAGAGGGGTGAGGAAGAGAACTGCATGTGTATTTCTGGAGCTGCTGCATATGAAATAGCTGAGAATCATTTGGGTCTGCAGTAATGGAATAATCACACCTAGTTTAGCAGCCTAGGAGGGAGGTGTCTGCTCTTAGCTGGTGGCCCAACATCCCATTATGGAAAGTGAGATGGAGAGAGAAAACAGTGCCATAAAGAGTGTCTACACTTACTGCAGCTGGAAATGAATCACCAGCTCTCTTCCACTGAATATAGGACACCTTGATAACCTACTGAGATTAGATAGCTGCAGCTAAAGAGGATGAAATCCGTTCTCTCTCTGCTGAGGTGTGTTTGACTCAGCCATCCTAGAATATCTGTGGACTCCTATAAATGGCAGGTGGTCAAGCACTGCTCCCCTCGGTGTCCAGTGATGCAGAATTCAAAGCCAGAAGGGGCTATTTGGTCTTACTGTGTGCCATGGGCTGTTAGACTTCTGGAGCATTTGCTATTCTGGCTGCAAGCTCCTGGTCTCTGCTATAGTGCAATCTGTGTTTTGGGCTGAGGTGTGTGTTCCAGCAACACACATTAAGGCTTGCTGAGATGATTAGAATAGAACAGAATTAACCAGGCTGGAAAAGACCTCAGAGATCATCCAGTCCAACCTATCACCCAACACCATCTAATCAACTAAACCATGGCACCTAGTGCCTCATCCAGGCTCTTCTTAAACACCTCCAGGGATGGTGACTCCACCATTTCCCTGGGCAGCACATTCCAATGGCCAATCTCTCTTTCTGGGAAGAATTTCTTCCTCACATCCAGCCTGAACCTCCTCTGGCACAGCTTGACACTGTGTCCTCGTGTTGGTGGTTAGGTGGCATGGAGACTGGTGAGCATTTTGGAAGGAGCAGAAATAGACTTTAACATTTTGCATTAATTAACTCTTTTAGTTTTCCTTTCATTTGAGTTTGTCTGGCATCAGTTGACTGCTGTAGGCCCTTGGGAAAAAAGAAAGAAAGAAGGAACTGCTTGGAATAAGAAAAAGAACTTTGAGCATCGATTTTGTACCCATGAAAGAATTTGTTGCTCTGCCTTTGTTTGTCTGTCAGCTCTGTTTGCAGTGTGGTTCTAATTGCTTTGTGTTACTGACCTCATCCAAGCACCAGCTGATACTAATTTCTGCTTTTTTATGCTTCCATGTACTCCTGGATGTGCTGACTGTAAAGGCTTCCATTTATCACAGTACAGTACCTTAGAGGTTGGAAGGGACAGCCAGAGATCATTGGGTCCAACCCCCCTGCCAGAGCAGGATCACCCAGGGTAGTCTGCACAGGAATGCATCCAGGTGAGTTTTGAAAAGTCTCCAGAGAAGGAGACTCCACATCTCTGGGCAGCCTGCTCCAATGCTCCATCATCCTCACTGATGTATCTGTAGATAACATGTTCCTTAGGTCTTGGTATGGCAGGTTCTTCTAGTTGTGTAAATCAGGTCTTCACTGAGCTGCCTAAATACACAAAAAGGTATTTTTTGTATGTGTAGTTCGGCCACAATTGTGGCTCCAGGAGGATGTTGATCTTCCCTAGGGCCTGCATCCTGGCTGCTCCAACCAATAGAATAGAATAGAATAGAATAGAATAGATGAGGTTGGAAGAGACCTTCAAGATCATCGCATCAAACCTATTATCCAACACCACCTAATCAACTAACCCATGGCACCAAGCACCCTATCAAGTCTCCTCCTGAACACCTCCAGTGATGGTGACTCCACCACCTCCCTGGGGAGCACATTCCAATGGGCAAGCACTCTCTATGTGTAGAACTTCCTCCTAACATCCAGCCTAAACCTCCCCTGGCACAGCTTGAGACTGTGTCCTCTTGTTCTGGTGCTGGTTGCCTGGGAGAAGAGACCAACCCCCACCTGGCTACAACCTCCCTTCAGGTAGTTGTGGAGAGCAATAAGGTCACCCCTGAGCCTCCTCTTCTCCAGGCTAAGCAACCCCAGCTCCCTCAGCCTCTCCTCATAGGGCTTGTGTTCCAAACCCCTCACCAACCTTGTTGCCCAATGATCTCTGAGGTCTTTTCCAACCTGGTTAATTATGTTCTATCCTATCCTGTCTGAATGCCTTAACTACAGTAAAGTGCCTCAAGCATGCTGGGTGCCTATGTGTCGAGAGCTGAGCTGCTCCCTTACTCTTCAATGCCAGCAGCTCTCTTATCTTTGCATCCTGCAGCCCTTAGGTGGGAGCACAGTGACCGCATTTGCCTGCTCTGAGGAGCTGCCATCTGCCATCCGGTGAGGCAGGAAATGATTATGTGCAAAGAAGAGGAGATTAGCTGCAGTCACCTCATTCTGCCCTTCTGGTAGGAAGCTGGCTGCAGCCTTTAGAAACAAATGGTTTTCTTCTAGCACCCAAGACTTCTGATGTAAAAGTAGAAAACCATCTTTCATTCTAACCAGAGAGGCAATTTCACTTGGACTTGGGAGATGTGCTGAAGGAACAACACTTCCTGCTCTCTGGTTTGATTCAGTGGGTAATAACAGCACCCCAGAGGGCAGGATTGGCTCTCCCCTGTGGTTTACTGCAGATGGAAGCAAGATGGGATTTTAGCCACAGATAGAGCATATAGATAGAATACACAATTAACCAGGTTAGAAAAGACTTTTGAGATCAAGTCCAACCTATCACCCAACACCATCTGATCAGCTCAACCATATGGCACCAAGTGCCTCAGCCAGGCTCTTCTTAGACACTTCCAGTGATGGTGACTCCACCACCTCCCTGGGCAGCACATTCCAATGGCCAAGCTCTCCTTCTGGGAAGAATTTCTTCCTCACCTCCACCCTAAGCCTCCCCTGGCACAGCTTGAGACTGTGTGCTCTTGTTCTGGTGCTGGCTGCCTGGGAGAAGAGACCAACCCCCACCTGGCTACAGCCTCCTTTCAGGGAGTGGTAGACAGCAAGAAGGTCTCCCCTGAGCCTCCTCTGCTCCAGGCTGAGCAACCCCAGCTCCCTCAGCCTCTCCTCACAGGGCTGTGCTCCAGACCCCTCCCCAGCCTTGTTGCCCTTCTCTGGACACCTTCCAGCATCTCAACATCTTTCCTAACCTGAGTGGTCCAGGACTGGACACAGTACTCAAGGTGTGGCCTAACCAGTGCTGAGCACAGGGCAGAATGACCTCCCTGCTCCTGCTGGCCACACTATTTCTGATGCAGGCCAGGATGCCATTGGCCTTCTGGGCCACCTGGGCACACTGCTGGCTCGTGTTAGGCATTAGACCAAGCTGCCCAAGGGAGTGGTGGAGTCACCAACCCTAGAGGTGTTCAAAAATGAGGTATTTTGAGGCATAGTTTAGTGGTGATGGCTGTGTTGGGTTGATGGTTGGACTTGGTGACTGATGTGAGCTACATTGCTCAGCTTTTCAAACGCTTCAGTGCATGGTCTGTCCGCTGATACTTGCTAACAGGAGCATGGAGCTCTCTCTTAGCAGCTCTGGACCTGCCTGGTCCTCAGCTGCTGTTAGAAGTATTTTCTCCTTCAACCTATTATCAGAAAAATAATTCCCCTCCCTAAGGGCAATTGAATATTCCCTGCAATCTCTAGAATTCTGAAATTATCCCTGTCCTTCTAATAGTCACTAATCAGGTATTAAAGTCTAATGGACATGATTTTGTTGTCCTTAAGCTTTTTCAGCGTGGCTCGGATCCGGGCTGGGATATTGATGACTCCAAAGATCTCATCTCTGTTTGTCTGGGAATAAGGCTGGGACCTTACTGCTAATTTTTATATATTATTTTCCAGTAAAATCCTCAACATTGAAGATCTTATTTAAGACCATTTGAATCTTATGGATCATATTTAAGGCTAAGAGTGTGTCCAGCAGATCCAGGGAGGTTCTCCTCCCCCTCTACTCTGCCCTGGGGAGACCTCATCTTGGGTACTGCATTCAGTTTGGGGCTCCCCAGTTCAAGAGGGACAGGGATCTGCTGGAGAGAGTCCAGCAGAGGGCTATGAGGATGATTAGGGGACTGGAGCACTGCCTGGTGAGGAGGGGCTGAGGGACCTGGGGCTTTTTAGTCTGGAGAAGAGAAGACTTAGAGGGGGGCTTCCTTCCCAGTACTAGAGAGGGAGGGAAAAGGGAAGAAGCTGATTTTTTCAGCCAGCTTTATAGGGATGCAGGATTTATGGGAAGAAATACAAACATTACCCTTTTCCCTCCACCCCCTGGACACTCTAGCTCCTGGAGGTCTGTACCCTGTGGGGAGAGGCTGAGGGAGCTGGGGTTGCTTAGCCTGGAGAAGAGGAGGCTCAGGGGAGACCTTCTTGCTCTCTACAACTACCTGAAAGGAGGTTGTAGCCAGGTGGGGGCTGGTTTCTTCTCCCAGGCAAGTAGCACCAGAACAAGAGGACACAGTCTCAAGCTGCACCAGGGGAGGTTTAGGCTGGATGTTAGGAAGAAATTCTTCCTGGAAAGAGAGATTGGCCACTGGAATGTGCTGCCTGGGGAGGTGGTGGAGTCACCATCACTGGAGGTGTTTAGGAAGAGCCTGGCTGAGGCACTTGGTGCCATGGTTTAGTTGACTAGATGGTGTTGGGTGATAGGTTGGACTTGATGATCTTCTCTTCTCTTCTCTTCTCTTCTCTTCTCTTCTCTTCTCTTCTCTTCTCTTCTCTTCTCTTCTCTTCTCTTCTCTTCTCTTCTCTTCTCTTCTCTTCTCTTCTCTTCTCTTCTCTTCTCGGCCTCCAACAGCAACAGAGAGTAACTTGAAGTCCTTGAAAAATGGTTGTCTGGTAGCTTTAGCAGTGGGCATGGTTGAAGGTCAACAGAAGCACATCTGGTTTATAGCCTGCAGTTGCTCCAAAAATACAAAGTCATAAAATACTCTGGCAATTGGCTTCCTGATCTGCTAAATCTCAGCTTAGTGACTCAGGCAGCAACGTTTTGAGGCTTATATAGGACGGAACAATCCATCTCCCTAAAGTTTTCTTGAGTTCCCTTTTTCAATCCTCCATTTGTAGTTTTAGACTTATCTGAATTTAGTGATAATAATAAATAAATACTTTCCTCTTCCCTGTTGTGATGCTTGTCTGCTGGAGGAAGGATTGCAAAGCCATTTGTCATTTCTGTTTTGATGAGACTGAAAAGGAGGAAACCCAGAAAACCTATTGCAATTTTTTTATCTCCCTAGGCATCTACTTTTAGCTTTTAATTTTGTTGTTTAGGACAGACTCAGAGTAATGCTTTTAATCTATTCTGTAGTCAGGCTATGAATCATAGTTGCCCCTTACTGATCATTTGTTTAATCATGTCAAATGAATAGCAGACCTCCCTCCTCAGAGTGAAATATCAATAAGGATCAGGAAAGAAAGCAGGATATGGCCTGAAACCTTACTGCCAGCCCTGTGGATGTGCACATCTCACTCCTGTCTCTCCTGGCAGAGATCTGAAGAGTGTCATGAAGTGTGGAGGTGATTAGCTATCTCCTCTGCCCCCCCAGAGTTAGAACACAGGGGTGGAACTGAGCCATGTGGTGTCTCCACTTTGCTTTCCTCAGTGCATGGAATATGTCATAAAATCTTCACAACATCCTTTACTCCCCACACAGTACTCAAATAACTTCTAAAAGGAGGGAAAGGTAGGGAAGCAAAGGTGTGAAAAAAACTATAGAGTACATGACAAACTGTTGGGGAGATGGTGAGGGATGGAGGTTGGGGAAAAGAAAGGCTGGCTAAGGAATGTAAAGCTTTGCTGAGTCCCATCCATGGAAATGAATGCATGTTTGCAACCAGGTTAAAATTAATTACAAGGGGTCAGGTAAAAATGAGATGGATAAAGGGAAAGGGAATTCATTCAGATCTGAATCGTTGCCTGAAATCTTTTCTTCACAAGATTCTTGATTCCATTAACTGAACCTGTAGTCCCCAGCAGTGCTTGATTTCATGTGCACTCCCAGGTGCTGTCTACAGCATGAGGCCACTGGAGATGTGCAAGGATGTCTCCTTTAGGGACTCTCAGCCAAAACACTCTGGCTTGATATTGAGAGGAAGCACTCCAGAAGGCAGTGGGATCAGTGTAAAGCAAGGAGTAAGTTATCTCTATTCACAAGGTGGATTTTTCCCTCTGCTTGGATGTTGAAGGTATGTCTATGGCCTGTGAAGTTCTACACTCCATGTCCATGCATCTGACTATTCCTGCCCAAATGTACTGCTTCATACTCACTTTTTTTTCAGTCACACTACTTCTCAGACCATTTCTCCAGTTTAATGAAATCCTTTTATATTCTTGTCCTTAAACTTGCCTGAAGCCATTTCCATCTGGCTCTGGAATGCATTCTTGTGGGCATCCTCCCAACCTATCACCGAGGTCCATGCTGGATGTACCATGCTGGATGTACCTGGGGTTGCTTAGCCTGGAGAAGAGGAGACTCAGAGGATATTTTATTGCTGTCTACAACTACCTGAATGGAGGCTGTAGCCAGGTGGGGGTTGGTCTCTTCTCCCAGGCAACCTGTGACAGAAGAAGAGTTCTGTTCTGTTGAGAACAGTCTCAAGCTGCACCAGGGGAGGTTCAGGCTGGATTTTAGGAAGAAGCTCTTCACAGAGTGATTGGCCATTGGAATGTGCTGCCCAGGAAGGTGGTGGAGTCACCATCACTGGAGGTGTTTAGGAAGAGACTGGATGGGGAGCTTGGTGCCATGGTTTAGTTGATTAGATGGTGTTGGGTGATAGGTTGGACTCAATGATCTCAACAGTTCTTCCAACCTGGTTAATTCCATTCCATTCCATTCCATTCCATTCCATTCCATTCCATTCCATTCCATTCCATTCCATTCCATTCCATTCCATTCCAATTCTTCTTTATTCTTATTCTTATTCTATGCAGAGCAAGACCTTTCTACTCCAAATCCTACTATGTAGGAGAAGTGCCTTTGACAGTGAATATTTATTGCTGGTTGTGCCTGAGAGGGATTTTGATCCTACCCTGTAACATTTTCATCTAGAATATTGGTTTGTTCAAATCAAAGCCAAAAGCCCCATGGCATATGTGATGTTTATTTCCCCTCCCTCCCTTTAAATCTCATTATCCACACTGAAAATGTAATGTGTTGCTTTGCTGTGACTGATTCACAGTGAATGCTCTAGCTTTGCCTATCTCTCAGTTTAACCCCAGGTCTTTACAAATAGTTCAGGGTCACAACTGCCAGGTGTAATACTTCTGCTCCTTTCTGAGCCCCCAGGTGTGGTTGCAGCTATTCTGCAGTATGACAAAAAGCAAAGCTTCTTGCTAGCATGGGGCTGACAGAGGCATCTAATTAAAGTCCTCTCTGAACTTTGACCTCCTGTTCTCACTGTTTTACCGGCGGTGAATGGTTTAAAAGGTGCTGGTACCAGGACTCTTCTTGACATGTTTTTTGTCTGTTCCAGTATCACCTCTCACCTTCAGTCCAGCAGAGAATGGTTGTCTGCCCTCGGAATTCAGAGGTGTGGAGTGGATCACTGTGTGCTGAGTAAGTCACAAAGGATGTCTTTAGTTTTGTCCTTAATGCAGTGCAAGCTTTATTCTGTCTGACCTTTTCCCTGTTATCTTTTACCTTCCTTAACTTGTTCACCAACTTTCCAACCTCCT
Source organism: Colaptes auratus (assembly GCA_015227895.2). Classification (NCBI taxonomy): domain Eukaryota; kingdom Metazoa; phylum Chordata; class Aves; order Piciformes; family Picidae; genus Colaptes; species Colaptes auratus. Next base: position 5,457,849 of record CM026886.1, read on the forward strand.
CATTAAATGTGCAGGAGTGTGCAACTCCTGAATATTGGCAAACCTTTGAAGCAGATCTGTTTTGGAGAGGAGCAGAGCTGGTTTACAGACTCTCAGAAGAGTGTGGGCTGGCAGTGTGCATTCCATTCTCACTTTAGGCTATCACATCAGATTCCCAGGTAGTGAAATCCAGTCACAAGGTTGTGGCTTGGAACACATCATATAAGCTTTTTTCCCTCCTCAAAGAGCAGACACTTTCTGCTTTTGTTTGCTTTATGTACTTTCCCCTGAGAGATATGAAAGAATAGCCATGGAGATACTCAAACCCCTCCTGGATGCGTTCCTGTGTGATCTGGCATAGGTGATCCTGCTCTGGTAGGGAGGTTGGCCTGGATGCTCTTCTCATTGCACCCTGTGATAGGATAAGGGGCAATGGATGTAAACCACAGCACAGGAGGTTCCACCTCAACATGAGGAGGAACTTCTTCATTGTGAAGCTCATAGAGCCCTGGAACAGGCTGCCCAGAGAGGTTGTGGAGTCTCCTTCTCGGAGACTTTCAAACCCCATCTGGATGTGTTCCTGTGTGACCTGAGCTAGATTCTATGGTCCTGCTCTGGCAGGGGGGTTGGACTCAGTGATCTTCAGAGGTCCCTTCCAGCCCCTAACATTCTGTGATTCTGTAGCATGCTGTTAGACCACACATGAAATGTGCATCTGTGAATCAGCTAAAAAAGAATCACAGAATAAAACAGATAAAAAAGCAAAACAATCCCAAACAAATGAAAGAGTTAAGAACAGAACAGGAGAAATCAGAGGGTAAAACAAATGCAGGAGGTAAGTGCAGCAATTTTCCTTTCTGCCCAGATCTTGGTAAGCAATTTACTGGGCACTGAGCAGAGATGGGCAAAAATAACCCCAAGAGAAGTACCACTCATTAAGGAAGACTGAGAGGTTTGGGAGGGCTTGTCTGTGGTGTTAAGGCTTCAGAACACATTGCAGCTCCTGCAAAGAGAAACCCCAGCACACATGTGAGTGGTATTAACAGTCAAATTTAGCAAAGAACATGCTGCACAGGGACATAGAAAGGGGAAAGCAGCAGGGAGGAGAGAATAAAAAGCTGGGTTGTACTGGCTGGATGAGTCAGGAGCTGCCCCAGACATGCTGAACTGGAAGCTGAAGAGTCTGAACAGGATACACAAAGATTTAGATCTATCTAAGAGATTGAATCAAGAGTGAGGAATGTGAAGTCTGTGAACTGGATGTCTTCTGTGATGCTGCTGCAAATCACTTTCCAGTCACACTATTATGACCAACAATACTACAGTTGTGTGCATTCATATATACTTTGCTAAATGCATTTGAGAAAACTATGTGGATTTCAAGGAAAAACTTTCCCCATGGGCATTAATACACCAGGGGGGAGGAACAAAAAGGAGAGAGAGCCCAGTGAAAGTACTCCTTGACATGAGAATGGTTTAAGAGCCTCTGAATGCTTCTTTGAACCTGGAGACTTAGGCAACACAGACATAGAAATTCCATAAATGTTTCATTACAGGCCACGATGTTCTGTTGGCAGCAATAAATATATATGGGAAATAAACTTCTTGCATGTTACGTGGAAAAGCCTTCTGAGGAGTTGCTCTTTGCAAATGTCACCCAGCCTCGTGGCATTTCCAGTTTGGGTACAAGGGGTTTGTGTCCTTTTGGCAACAGTGTGGAAAAATACAGATGATTCATGCACCAGGATTTATTAAATGGAGATGCAGATGGCATTCTAGGCAGAAAATGTTCCCTTGGTTGTTTGCAGTTATGGGGGAGATGAAGTCGAAAGGGGCCCGACCTGACCTCAGCATCCAAACAAAAGGAGCAGAGTCTAGAGGTGAGTTTTGTGGCTTTGCTTGAAAACCAGACCTCATCTGATGAAAATGTGGGGGGGAAAAAATAACCCCCACCTTCCAGCTGTTGCCAGAATTAAACTGTGAGAGGTTCAATTCACAGCAGTTAATGAGAATCACTACCTTTTGGCGCCTGACTTTCTCTCTTTTGTCTCTTGAATCGTTTAAAGGGAACCTCTTTGGAAATGGCACGTTGGAGTCCGTTGAATACATTTGATTGGCTCTTTGTTCCGTTGGTTGGGCCCTGAAAAAGAGCCTCCCCCTACTCTCTGCAGCCGGTCTGACTCAAAGGGCAGTAGGGCTGATGTACATTCAAAAGCAGAACGCGGCCAGCTGTTAGCATTGTGCTGGTGAACAGCTTCTCCGTTACACTTCCTGCTGTCATAACCTTGCAAAACACCAGAGCATTCCAGCCAGCTATTAAATTGCCTGGGGGAGTGATTTTTGCAATCAGCACAGGCATTAGAAACCCAAATGATGGGATGGACGCAGGGGCCTCTCTGCAAAAGGTTTGTGGGGCTGAATTGTGGTAGAAACAATGAAGGATTTCCACAACTTCTCCTTGGAAATCTTCTTGTGGCTGCCAGATATTGACAAAACAACTCTCTTCCTTGAGTCATGACATTCTTTGTCTCTTTTGTTATAAAATCATTGCAATCATCCTTTGGACCATAGACTATTTGCCACTGCAAATTGGATTCTGCAGGAGACAGCCTTGATTAGAGTTTCTGTGTAACCCTGTGGTCAGCTATCAGAATGGAAAATTAACAGCTTTGAGGACTGGAAGAACAGGAGGACAAGCAGAGAGCCAATCTGCTCTCAGCTACCATGGTGTTCACCTAATGCCTCTGTGGTTTCCCTTTTTGTTCTTTGACTCCTGTAAGGCCAGGACAGACAGAACCTATCAAATGATCCCCATTATTTCAGGTGCCACTGCTGAGCTTCTCCCACTGCTGGAGGACAGGACCGTGTTATCGCTAAGCGATCGCCAGGCACTAGTGGTGTCCCCCAGGGATCCGTGCTGGGCCCCATCCTGTGCAATATCTTTGTTGATGATCTGGATGAGTGGATTGAGTCCATCATCAGTAAGTTTGCAGATGACACCAGGTTAGGAGCAGGTGTCGATCTGTTGGAGGGTAGGAGGGCTCTGCAGAGTGACCTTGACAGGCTGCAGGGGTGGGCAGAGGCCAAGGGCATGAGATTTAATAAGGCTAAGTGCAGGATTCTACACTTTGGCCACAGCAGCCCCAAGCAGTGCTATAGGCCAAGGACAGAGTGGCAGGAGAGCAGCCAGGCAGTGCTGGAGTGCTTAAGACCAGGCTGGCTGAGGCTCTGGCCAGCCTGATCTAGTGTAGAGTGTCCCTGCCCATGGCAGGGGGGTTGGAACTAGATGATCCTTGTGGTCCCTTCCAACCCTAACTGAAACTATGAAACTAGATAGTAGGCTGAACATGAGCCAGCAGTGTGCCCAGGTGGCCAAGAAGGCCAATGGCATCCTGGCCTGGATCAGGAATGAGTATGGCCAGCAGGACAAGGGAGGTTATTCTTCCCCTGTATTCAGCACACCTTGAGTCCTGTGTCCAGCTCTGGGCTCCTCAGTTCAGGAGAGATGTTGAGTTGCTGGAAGGTGTCCAGAGAAGGGGCTTAACACTGATCCCAGATGGATGGGGCTTTGAGCAATCTAGCGGGAGCTGTCCCTGCCTACAGCAGTGGAGTTGGAACGAGAAGATCTTTAAGGTCTCCACCAGCACAAACCATTCTATTCTTGCTCATGGCACTTGCTTGCTCCTCTCAAAGCTTGGCAGCTGCCTGTTTGAGCTGGAGGGGTCACTCTGAGAGGAATCTGCTCACCAGTGAAGCGTGTGGCAACTGTCCGAGGGTGCAGCCTGTCAACTGTGGGCACAGAAGCTGTGACCAGCTGAGGAGATCTTCACCCCAGCTCTGCTGACATCAGTGAGGCTTTTTCAGACTCCATCATGTAGTGACAGGCCTGGAGCTTTGGTATAATCAGGGGGGAGGAGGTGCTGCTTAGAGGAGCAGTCATTAGCTCAATGATGCTTTGGCCCTGTAGGCATGACAACGCCGGGGGAATTCAATTGAGGAGCATGAGCTGGGAGCACCAAACTCACTCCTGCATGAGCATCATTTGCTCCCTCTGCACAGCAGATGGATCTGTATGGATGGACAGATGATGGCCATCATTTTAAGAGTGGAAGTCATAAGGTACAAGGTGGACAGGTGTAGTTGTCAGGGGAAAAAGACTTCTTACACCCAAAGCTGTTGTAAGCAAGGACATCCAATTAAATACATCCAAGACCTGGCCTGCAGGACCATTTTTCTTCATAAACCCTTTTCTGATGTTAGAGTTGTTCTTTCTTTCATAACACTGAAAATACTATAGGGAGGAAGAGAATAGGAGCAACATTGGGTGCTCCAAAGCCACCTCACAAAACAGTGCTGGAAGCCCCTGCTTGAGAGGGGCTCAAATGCCTTCAGGAGAGCACTCAGATTGTCAAATGGATTACCTCATTGATGAAGAGATCCTACTTCTTCAGCTGATGCTGTTTCAGCTCTGAACAACACTAACTCCTGTGTGTTTTAAGTCTTTCCACACCAGAATACTGAAAGTTGGAGTTGGATGTGACTCAGATGGGTAAGCGCACCGTGGATTGAACTCAGTACGATCACACCTGCAGAGGGCTGCTGGGAAGGTGGAGCCAGCATGTTAGAAACATTCACTCATGAGTGGGGTGCAGCACTAGGACAGGTAAGTCACAGAGATTGTGAAATCCTTGGAGGTTTTCAAGCCTTCATTTAAACTAGGTAATTGCTGAGTGGGTGTACTGTGGGCAGGAGCCTCACTTCAGGGGAAGGGCTGGTTAGGTGACCTCCAGATATCCCTTCCACCAACACTTGTGTGATGCTGTGAACACAGGGGAGGTTCAGGCTGGATCTTAGGAGGAAATTCTTCCCAGCAAGAGAGATTGGCCATTGGAATGTGCTGCCAGGGAGGTGGTGGAGTCACCATCACTGGGGTGTTCAAAAAGAGACTGGCTGAGTTGATGGTTTAGTTGATGAGATGGTGTTGGGTGCTAGGTTGGACTTGATGATCTCAAAGGCCTTTTCCAAGCTGGTTGATTCCTTATTCTCTATTCTTAATGTGGGGAATGCTCCTCTTACTTCCTGAGGAGTGTATTATCCTCAGGAAAGAAGGGAGCTTTCTCTGGCTGATTGGGTTCTGCATACAGCACAAGCAGCTCAGTCATTGCTTCAAGACTGCAAGTCTGCTGTGAGCTGCAGAATGCCTTCTAGAAAGGCAATCAATCCCTTAAATTTTTAAGTCTTTAGAAAGATTTTAAGCTGCAAAGCATCTGTACCCTCAGAAAATGGCTGCAGTGCCCAATTATCTTCACGACTAACGTTTGTTGCCTTATTCTTAGCATCAATTTATCCAGTTCCAGCTTTGGCCTTAGGTCTCATGATGCCCCTGGCAGATTAGTAATCCCTCCATTATCAGATGTTCTCTTCATGTCTGTATGGATTGGAGCAGCTTCCCCTTTTAACCTCCTCTTGGATGAACTCATATTGAGCTCCTACACATCTGTCATGAGAACAGTGAACTCCAGGAGCAGCAGCCACAGAGTATTTGTTTTTCTGGCACTTTCAAGAGGCTGTTGTGAAACTGAGAAAGAGCAGAGAGTCTTCTCTTAGTCTGGAGAAGAGAAGACTGAGAGGGGATTTAATAAATGCCTATAAATATCTGAGGGCTGGGGATCAAGAGGGAGGGGACAGGCTCTGTTGGAATAGGACAAGGGGCAATGGATAGAAAGAACAGCCCAGGAGGTTCCACCTCAACATGAGGAAGAACTTCACTGTGAGGGTCACAGAGCACTGGAGCAGGCTTCCCAGAGAGGTTGTGGAGTCTCCTTCTCTGGAGACTTTCAAGACTCCTCTGGATGTGTTCCTGTGTGACCTGTGCATCTATCTATGGTCTGGCTCTGGCAGAGGGGTTGGACTTGAAGATCTTCAGAGGTTCTTTCCAACTCCTAACATCCTGTGATCCTGTGACCCTGTGAAATACCAAAGCAGCTGCCCAGCCCCCAGCCACGATGCTGCAAATGGCAGAAGTGGAGGAGGTACAGGCAACAGCCTGCTGCAACAGGGTTTTGCTGTTTATTTGAGGGGCACAGGCACCCTGAGAAGGATAGGCTACCTAGAGAGCTGACTCTCCACTGCAATACATGCTCTGAGCAGTGAGGTCATGCAGAAGGTTAGGACAGGCCTGGGAAAAGTTGCATTCAAGGGCTGCAGCTGATCCATCAAGATCCATGGGAGCAGTCCCTAAACCAGGCTTCAGCTCTGCTGCTAATGAGCTGGATCATTTGCCATCAAACATTCTTCTCCCTCAGGAAGATATTCCTCAGCTTTAATACCCAAGACTCCTCTCTGAGCTCTCATACACTGAAGGCACCACAGCCATCTTTAGCTGCTCTGTAGTAACTCTGCATGCACACAGCCTTGCTCAACAGTGTATGAGACAGTTCTTTCCTCATTGCAAGGCCAGCTTTGTGCAGGTACTACTTATCTATGCACAGGACCTTTGTGTGTTCTGACAAGTGGTGCTTTGGGATCTGTGGCCATCTGCCCCCTACACCCTTAACCAAAACTGTAGGAGGGCTGGCTGGTGTCTCTGCAGAGATCCCTGTTCTTGTGGCCCTTTACAATCCCTGGTGTTGTTTCATTCTTTGATTGCATCTCTGCTGCTGCTGCATTGCTGCTAGCAATGCTTGGACTCAATGATCTTCGCATCATAGAATTGTTAGGGTTGGAAGGGACCTCCAGACTCGTCCAGTTCCAAGCCCCCTGCTATGGGCAGGGACACCTCACACTACAGCCATGTCCAGCCTGGCCTTCAAAACCTCCAGGGATGAGGCTTCCACCACCTCCCTGGGCAACCTGTGCCAGTGTCTCACCACCCTCATGGAGGAGAACTTCTTCCTAACATCCAATCTGAATTTCCCCTCCTCTAGCTTGGATCCATTCCCCCCAGTCCTATCACTCCCTGACAGCCTAAAAAGTCCCTCCCCAGCTTTCTTGTAGGTCCTTTCCCAACCTGAATGATTCTGTGATTATGATATCAGCAGATTTTATCCAACAACTAAATAAACCTTTCCCCTAGGATGGTGTGAGGCACTTTTGCTTTCTCTGGTAGGAGTCATCTGCCTTTCAGCTTGCTTTGTGCCATCCATTGGTTTTGTGTGCCAGCACATTAAACTCTTTACAGATGCTTGTGTGCACAGATTCCTTCATCAGCCAAGTTTGCCATTGAGGAAAGACACAAAATGTTCTTTTGTGTGACTGTTTATAGCTGCAAACATTTCTGTTCAAGACAAAGAATATGGGGCTGACTGGAACAGGCTGCCTCACTGGGGAGGGGGAACATGCTTGCTTAGGAAATACTGCCAGGCCCTGTGATTGCTCTGAATTTGCATAAAAATCATCTTCTCCAACTAATTTCCAATCATTTGTGTGGATCACAGAATGGTCTGGGTTAGAAGGGACCTCCAAAGCTCATCCAGTCCAACCTCCTCTGCAGTCAGCAGGGACATCCTCAACTCAATCAGGCTGCCCAGAGCCCTGTTGAGCCTCACCTTGAATATCTCCAGGGATGGGGCCCAACCACCTCCCTGGGCAACCTGTGTTCCACCCCCCTCATGGTAAAGAACTTGTTCCTAACATCCAATCTAAATCTGCTCTGCTCTAGTCTGAAGCCATTGCCCCTCATCCTATCACTGCAGGCCTTTGCACACAGTCTCTCTCTTCATCCTTCTTGTATTCCCCTTCAGGTACTGGAGGGCTGCTCTGAGGTCTCCCTGGAGCCTCCTCTTCTCCAGGCTGCACACCCCCAGCTCCCTCAGCCTGTCCTCATAGCAGAGGTGCTCCAGCCCCCTGATCATTTTTGTGTCCCTCCTCTGAACCCTCTCCATCAGCTCCATGTCTTTCCTATATTGAGAGCTCCAGACCTGCACACAGTACTGCAGGGAGGTCTCACCAGAGCAAAGTGGCAGAATCACCTCTCTGGATCGCTGGATGCAGCCCAGGATGGAAGGATAAGTTCCATTTCAATGTCTTCCTTCAGTATGGAAGTCAATAGGATTATATTTTTGAAAGTGCAAATGACTTTCAGTTTAATTGACTCCCTCTCTTTATTTCTCTGTGTATTTGTTTTACTCAAAGACACTTTAAATACTTACCCACCTTTTTGCAGAAATTAATAGCCCTTTTATTCCTGGTTATATCCATTACACCTAATTGTCATGCAGAGCAGCCAGGCTTCAAAAGAACAAGTGATGCTAGGCAGTGTGGAAAGTATCAAAGTGAATCTTCCATTGTAATCATTCAATCTTCAGGTCCAACCCCAGCTGAGGGAGCTGGGGTTGTTTAGCCTAGAGAAGAGGAGGCTCAGGGGAGACCTTCTTGCTCTCTACAACTACCTGAAAGGAGGTTGTAGCCAGGTGGGGGTTGGTCTCTTCTCTCAGGCACCCAGCACCAGAACACGAGGACACAGTCTCAAGCTGTGCCAGGGGGAAGTTTAGGCTGGAGGTGAGGAGAAAGTTCTCCACTGAAAGAGAGCTTGGCCATTGGGATGTGCTGCCCAGGGAGGTGGTGGAGTCACCATCACTGGAGGTGCTCAAAAAAGGCTTGGCTGTGGCATTTGGAGCCATGGTTTAGTTGTCAGGAGGTGCTAGATATTAGGTAATAGGTTGGACTTGATGATCTCTGAGGTCTTTTCCAGCCTGGTTGATTCTATGATTCCTAGTGATTGTCCAGGGTGGTATATTCTGATTCCCACCTTCCCAGACATGGCTTTTTCTGTGGAACACTGCTGTGCAGCCCTTGGCTTCCACTTGGTGCAGCCTCTGCCAGCTGTGGATGTGTGGCAGCAAGCTTTGTGAAGGCACCTGCTGCCTGAACGACAGTGGCTGCAGAGTCTGCTTGCTGTTGAGCACAGCGTGGCACCAGTGGGAGGAAAGCAATTCTGCATGGCTAGTTATTCACATTGCAGTTACAACTAGTGCCTGCTGGCCTGCACAACCTCAGCCTAGCTACTGCCTTAAAGAAAGCAGCAAGCCTTGTTACCTGACAGAAGGGTTTGCATAAACTTCCTATGACACCCACCTATTTCTGGATGCAGATCAGCTGGAAAAGAGAGGGAGAAAGGAGCATTAGCAACTATTGTGTGTCAGGCACACACACACAAAAGGATTTTGTTAGCTGTCTCACAGACAGGCAGAACTTTGTTCCCTTGTAGGCATGGAAATGCTGTATTGCCTGCATTGTGCTGATTTCTTCCTTTGGGAAACATTCAAGACCCTAATTTGTTCACCAATGCAGTGAACAGTGACAAGGGACTGATGGAGTTGGGGCTGTGCAGTCTGGAGAAGAGAAGGCTCCAAGGAGACCTAATTGTGGCCTTCCAGTATCTGAAGGGGGCTACAAGAAAGCTGGGGAGGGACTTTTGAGGGTGTCAGGGAGTGATAGGACTGGGGGGAAGGAACAAAACTGGAAATGGGTAGATTGAGATTGGATGTCAGGAAGAAGTTGTTCCCCATGAGGGTGGTGAGACACTGGCACAGGTTGCCCAGGGAGGTGGTGGCAGCCTCATCCCTGGAGGGTTTTGCAGCCAGGCTGGATGTGGCTGTGAGCAACCTGCTGTAGTGTGAGGTGTCCCTGCCCATGGCAGGGGACTTGAAACTGGCTGATCCTTGAGGTCCCTTCCAACCCTGACAATTCTGTGATTCTATGACAAGGCTGCAGATTTCCAGGTCGTGACTGTGGCTGTGACCCCACTGAATCTCTGCTGGAAAAGTCAGATTTTCAGTTTTGAACTGCACTGATTTTGACCACAGACCTCTTCTCTGTTCCCATGTGTGGAGTGTGAAACGGCAGGAAGCTCAGCCCAGAGCTGGAGGCACCCTGTGGTGCAGTCCATGTCGGCCATCCTAATCTCTTCACAGCTGGGAATTGTCCATAAAATGCTCTTTCTCCTTCGTTGCTAATTGCCACATGTGTGAGTTGCTAATTGCCACATGTGTGACTGAAGCAATCAGCATTGCCACTTAGAGGATGGACTCAATCAGCAGGGCTGGTTGTTACGAGATGGCTGTAACCTGCTGGAGCTTTGTAGGGAAAGGTAATTTCTGAGGATGACTCACGTGGGTCTGGCTGCCACTTAGTGAAAAATATGTGAGATGTAGCATAAATTAGCTAGGTCTGTTGGGCACCAGTAGAACCTGCAGAGGAAAAGGGTTGAAAGGTATGTGTTGAAAGGCTGTCTCTAGTGACACCCTGAAATGAGGCCTTTTGGAATGGAATGGAATGGAATGGAATGGAAGAATGGAATGGAATGGAATGGAATGGAATGAAATAGAATAGACCAGACCAGGTTGGAAGAGACCTTCAAGATCATCATGTCCAACCTATCATCCAACACCACCTAATCAACTAAACCATGCACCAAGCACCCCATCAAGTCTCCTCCTGAACTCCTCCAGGGATGGTGACTCCACCACCTCCCCAGGCAGCCCATTCCAATGGGCAATCACTCTCTCTGTGTAGAACTTCCTCCTAACCTCCAGCCTAAACTTCCCCTGGCGCAGCCTGAGACTGTGTCCTCTTGTTCCGGTGCTGGTTACCTGGGAGAAGAGACCAACCTCTGCCTGTCTAAAACCTCCCTTAAAGTAGTTGTAGAGAGCAAGAAGGTCTCCCCTGAGCCTCCTCTTCTCCAGGCTAAGCAACCCCAGCTCCCTCAGCCTCTCCTCATAGGGCTTGTGTTCCAAGCCCCTTACCAACTTTGTTGCCCTTCTCTGGACATGCTCCAAATTTCAGGGCAACGTGGGCAAATGATCTGGTCAAATAAGATTTTCCTGGGACTAAGTGAGCTGTTAGCATAATCGTCTGGATTTCCCTCTTGGGATCTTTAGCAGAATTGTGGGCAGCCTTTGTGCTGCTTTTGCAGACAGCCCCGTGCTCTGCGCTGCTGTCAGCAAGGCACAAAGGACTGTGTCAGTCATGGTCTGTCCACCTCCAGCCCTTGAGACTGCTGTGGTGAGTCAGAGATGGAATGGTTTGGGAGCAGCCTGTGAACCAACCCTGCTTATTAAGAATCTTCCTTTTTGCAATGTTATTTTTAAGCTAGACCCAGTTCACCAGGCAGCTGCTCAAACACTTTCACAGGCAGAGCTGAGAGGTAAAAGCCAGTCAGTGGCAGGAGACAGGGAGAGGAACTGGGAGATCCAACAGCTGGCTCTACTATTTAAAGGAGTTCTGCATTTTGAAGCAAATCCACCTCTGAACTCTAGTAGCAGCCCTGGCATTGCAACCTGTCAGCTGTTTAGTTTAGCACAGGCACATGAAGCTTTGGATCTGGGCATGGTCATAACAGCAAAGAAAAAGCCTCTTCGGAGTTGAGTGCATGCCCAGAGCTGGGAGGCTTTGGAGGAAGGAAGTCATATGCTTGTCATGCAGCCACCAGCACTCCTGGGCTGTCCTTGCAGTGAGCTGACAAGGAAGCTGAGCTTTCAAAGATTCAGAAGCCAAGAGCTTAATCAGCTAAATTCTGTGCCACCAGTGGGGCTGGGAAGGTCAAACACAGAACCTTTATCAAAGTGGGTGTTTGTGAAATGACACCCCCTGCTCCAGCAGCTCTATCAGAAGATCTGGAATCTCAGCTACAGAAGCAAAATTGTGACTCCATTGTACATCTTCAGAATAAAATATTTATGAATCCTTGGCCTCACACTTCAAACCAGACTGTGCTGTGATTAATAGCTGCAGGGGTAAGTGCTTGAAGGCCTCAGGGTCTTTAGAATACCAATCACGCTCCGGAGGCTCACGCAAAGGTAGGCTAAGGACAACTTAGGAGTTTCTGGCTGCTAATGCTGCTCTCTTCCTTTGTCCTCAGTCTGATGTTTTGGAATGGAATGGAATGGAATGGAATGGAATGGAATGGAATGGAATGGAATGGAATGGAATGGAATGGAATGGAATGAACCAGGTTGGAAAAGACCTTTGAGATCATTGAGTCCAAAAAGAAAAAGAAAACTCCTCGAGCATTTCTGAAGCCAGACTTCCCCCAGGTCGCAGCAGTTACCTTAAACTTCATCTCTGTAGTTGGAAGGAGGGAATGCTTTGAAATGCATGCAGCACAGCATGGCCTGAGCTTTGGTCCAGTTCAGACACGTGGTTACCTGGCTCATGCTAAGCATTGGCAGTTGTTAATCAGCAAACTCACTACAGAGTCATTATGAGTGGGGAGGTAGTTTAAACAAATGCTTTATTTGTCATAGCACAGAACACAGAATTAACCAGGTTGGAAGAGACCTTTGAGATCGAATCCAACCTATCACCCAACACCATCTAATCAACTCAACCATGGCACCAAATGCCTCATCCAGTCTCCTCTTGAACACCTCCAGTGATGGTGACTCCACCACCTCCCTGGGCAACACGTTCCAATGGCCAAGCTCTCTTTCTGGGAAGAATTTCTTCCTAACATCCAGCCTAAACCTCCCCTGGCACAGCTTGAGTCTGTGTCCTCTTGTTCTGGTGCTGGTTACCTGGGAGAAGAGACCAACCTCCACCTGGCTACAACCTCCCTTCAGGTAGTTGTAGACAGCAATAAGGTCTCCCCTGAGCCTCCTCTCCTCCAGGCTAAGCAACCCCAGCTCCCTCAGCCTCTCCTCACAGGGCTGTGCTCCAACCCCTCCCCAGCTTTGTTGCCCTTCTCTGGACACCTTCCAGCAGCTCAACATCTTTCCTAAACTGAGAACAGGCTAATATCACAAACAGATTCTCCCTGACTGAGAAAGTGGGATTGGACCTCTGTCTTGGTTTGTGAGTTTCATGAGCACACATTTGAGAAGAGGCTTTTACAGGGTGCTTATCATTCTGGAAACAGTTTAGACTGGGAATGTCACTGCTGCAATATTAACTTTCCAGTTGACCAGTAAACAGTTTCGCCCCAGTGCTGCTATGGGATGGCTTTAAACTACAAATGAGTTTAAACTGAAATGAGCTGCCCAGCCTGAAATGGGTGGTTTTGCTGGGAAATCTGGGACCCTCACGTGGGTAGCCCTTGAGCAAAAGAGTTGGAGGTGTGGTTTTGTTACATGGAGAAGGAGGAATTTCCTTAAAGCATATTTTCTGTTTCCTTGTAGTAGTATTTACAGCTATTAACACTGACTGTGCAAACTCAATCCATATTATTTCAAGGTGAGATGCACAGAGGTGTCGCAAATATTCAGCTTCTTTTCAGCAGAGAATAAGCTGCTGATCTCGTTAAGATGAGTAATAGAAGCAAGAGAGTCTTAATTACTAAATTGTGAATTAATTAAGTTACTGCAGGACAAATGAGAAGTGATCATTGTAGGGAGAAGTAAACACTGTTGTTGGGTTTGGATGAGGCTTGTGGTACTGTTGCAGTGCTAACTCTGAACAACACTGGTTTGGCCACAGCTTGAGTCCTGTGTCCACTTCTGGGACCCTCAGTTGAGTTGCTGGAAGGTGTCCAGAGAAGGGCAACAAAGCTGGGGAGGGGTTTGGAGCACAGCCCTGTGAGGAGAGGCTGAGGGAGCTGGGGTTGCTTAGCCTGGAGAAGAGGAGGCTTGGGGGAGACCTTCTTGCTGTCTACTACTCCTGAAGGGAGGTTGTAGCCAGGTGGGGGTTGGTCTCTTCTCCCAGGCAAGCAGCACCAGAACAAGAGGACACAGTCTTAGGCTGCACCAGGGAAGGTTTAGGCTGGAGGTGAGGAGAAAGCTCTTCCCAGAAAGAGAGACTGGCCCTTGGAATGTGCTGCCCTGGGAGGTGGTGGAGTCACTATCACTGGAGGTGTTTAGGAAGAGAGTGGATGAGGTGCTTGGTGCCATGGTTTAGTTGATGACGTGGTGTTGGATGATAGGTTGGACTCAATGATCTCAAAGGTCTCTTCCAACCTGGTTAATTCTATTCTAATTCTATTCTAACCACCATCCAGCTCAGCACAAGTTCATGGTTACCAGCTCCTGGTTTCTGCTGAGGGGGTGAAATTAGAAGTGAAAAAATGCTGAGTTTAGAAGTAAAAAATGCTGAGTTTATTCACATCTTTGGTAACTCATTAGAGATGCTTAATTGTTAGGAGAAGCTCTGACCAGCTGGTGAAAGTGTTTATTCCATGGCAGCCAGCTCCTGCAGAGAACTCTCTATAGCAACAGGAGGCTGAAAGTGTTTACAAGAAGCTCACCTGAAAAGCCCTCAGTTACAGCAGTTGAGATCTCCTGTGGGAATTTACAGCAGGAGTCTTCAAAGGGGGGAAAAAATGGAAAGATTTGTAGGTTAAAATGAGTGAACAAAAGATCAAAGCTTCTGAGGGTCTCTTGAGTTACTGATTGTTGGGTTTTTTTTCCCTCAAACATCACAAGCTTACTGCTCCAGGCAGAACTAATTAACTAATAAAGACAGGAGAGAATTGCTGAGGAAGGGATGGAGAACAAAAAACTTATCACACTTTAACAATCAAATCTCTCTGTTTCATGTAATGTCTGTTATGTTGAGCACTGTGGTGACAACATCCCAAGGCATTTGTCTAACTATGCAGAAGTCCCAGGTACTGCAGGCTATGTAGGTTCCTACTTTGAAGTTCAAACTGTGCCTTTACCACCATTATTTTTATCTTAGGGTGGGTTTTTTGGGGCTTGTTCTGTAGGTTAAAGAAGTCAGGCATTCAGATATGATCTCAGCCAAGAAGGTGACACACTCTCATTAAGCTGCTTTGATTTGATTTTGAAGTCTATTGGTAATATTTGGGTATGGAATAGCAAGCAAAATATGTGGAAGAACTTGAGGAAGTAGAAGCTGGGAAGCAACCCATGAAGTTATTAATCATAGAGTTGTACAATTGTTAGGGTTGGAAGGGACCTCAAGGATCAGCCAGTTCCAAGCCCCCTGCCATGGGCAGGGACACCTCACACAGAAGTGGCAAAGTAACCAAGAGCATGTGGATTTATTATCAGTCCCTGCCCTTGGCAGGGACTCACATTACATTACCTCACCTCACTTTAGATCAGGTTGCTCAGAGTCACATCCAGCCTGGCCTTCAAACCCTCCAGGAAGTAGGCTTAAACCCCACAGCTGTGTTATTAAAATGTGGCACTGGTTTGGCTGAGATTGTTCAGGATGTGTGGTGAATGGAGACCAAGAAGCAATTTGGCAAACTTGTGGAAGGAAAGCCATGAAATGAGCCCCTCTGGATGAAACCAGTGTCTTACAAGAACCTGAAATACTGCTTGGGGAAAGGCCATCACCACAGGGGAAGTCCTATTTCTCCTAGGAGATATTGCTAGAGGCTGCTGGACCAGACAGATTAGATAAGCTAGTGCTATGACTCTTCTGTTATGCTGTTTAAATTCATTTAATCATGGATTTAGCTTGTGACTCAAAAAATCATGAGTACTATTCAAGGGCAAAGGATGGGAAGATTTGCTCATTGCTGGCTTGTGTTTCCTTTTCCACACCTAATTCAGTATTGATAATTTGGCTCCTGTTCCACCTCTTGTTCTAGGAAGATTTCTCTCTCTTTCCACACTCAAATCTTTCGACTCTCATTTCCATACCTGAATCATATTCCTAGTTAAAGTATTGCAAGCATATATGATTCATGCAATATCCATAATAATTAAACACCTATAACACTTCACAGGCTCACAGGATGTCAGGGGTTGGAAGGGACCTCTGGAGATCTTCAATTCTAACCCTTCCTGCCAGATTAGGACCATAGAACCTGGCACAGGAACAGAGGAGACTCCACAACCTCTCTGGGCAGCCTGTTCCAGTGCTCTGTGACCCTCCCAGTGAAGAAGTTCCTCCTCATGTTGAGATAGAACCTCCTGTGCTGGAGTTTATATCCATTGTTCCTTCTCCTATCCCAGGGTGCAAGTGAGCAGAGCCTGTCCCCTCCCTCTTGACCCCCAGCCCTCAGATATTTATAAACATTTATTCAATCCCCTCTCAGTCTTCTCCTAACCAGCCCTAGGGCTCTCAGCCTCTCCTCACAGGGCAGTGCTCCAGTCTCTCAATCATCCTTGTAGCCCTCCCTTGGACTCTCTCCAGCAAATCCCTGTCCCTCTTGAACTGGGGAGCCCAGAACTGGACACAATATTCCAGGTGAGGTCTCAGCAGGGCAGAGTAGAGAGGGAGGAGAACCTCCCTGGATCTGCTGGACACACTCCTCTTCATGCACCCCAGGATCCCAGCGGCCCTCTTGGCCACCAGGGCACATTGCTTACCCAAGCAGCCTGTCCCTGAGCAGCCTGTCCCAGTGCCTCACAACCTTTTCAGTGAAGAACCTTTTCTGCTTGTATCCAACTTAAACCTGCCCTGCTGCAGCTTGAAGCCATTTCCTCTTGTTACTTGGGAGAAGAGATGGAGACTCACCTTGCTCCCACCTCCTGTCAGGTAATTTCAGACATGTAAGATACATGCTTTTCATGGAGCAACTTATTCCCTGGAATAGTGAGGACCTTAAGTTGTTTACATGGCTGTGGTGGCAGAAAGTCTGATGATTGCAGGAGAAGACTTCAAATGTCTCATCATGTGCAGAGACAATGCAATGCAGACCACGTTTTCACCTCCCTGGGCTCAATGACGCCCTACAAGCAGCATGAATCTCCCCTTTAAGGCATTACAGCAGGCTGGTTCCTTCTTAGGCTGAAGCTAATGTCTTGTGTTTCCAGTTTAGTAACTTTAGACTCTCCAGTTGGATAATGAACTCATATTTAGGAGCTACAGAGCTGCACTCCTTTATGACAGCTGCCTTATGCCATTTCCAGCTATGCTGTCAAGAGTGATGGTGGCTACTGGGCAGCAAGGCTATGGCCATGCAGCAGGACTTAGAAGACTCAGGCTGATATAGTGAACTGTAAGGGGATCTATGGAGCTTCCTTTGCCCCCTCCTTTGCACCAAATGCACGCCCCCTCTGAGCCTTCCAGCTCTCTTCCTTCAGTTTATGGGTAGAGTGTCTCATCTTTGATAACCTGATGCATGTCATTTGCTCCAGCAGCTCAGATCTACCTTTTCCCATGAGAAGGATGTGTAGAACTCTGAGTTTTTTCATTTCAGGCTCAGCTCTGTTTCACCTTTAACAAAGGAGCAAATGCTTGTGACTGTCTCCTCTAAGGCCCAGGGACATGAGATATGGGTTGGTTTTTTTTCAGCCAGTCACAGCTTCTGTGATCTCTTTGCTACCTTGTGTCTCCCTTGCTGCTTCTGCAGCACTTTGATAGCCTTCAAGCAGTGTGTAGTTTCAGACATGTGAAATCACTTTGTGTATAGCAACCAACCACCCAGGCTGGATGGAGGCAACTGCTGCTGCTGTGCACAGCAGCCAACAGAGTAACTCAGTGCAAAGAGAATTTCAAGTGGCTTAGAAAAATTGCTTCATTATGAATTATAGACTGCTTTTGGAGTCCTGATCATGAGAAACACCATCTACTGTGATTCATTGTAGTCAAGCAGCATTAACTTCTGAGAGAAATGGGACAAAAGGAAAACTGCTCCCTTGGTAATGAGGTATTTTGTGTGGGCAAGGGCTGTAGCTGTAAGGAAATGATTTTACTCTCTTCATTCAGGCCTGTCTTTCTACGCCCTTTTCATGCTGAAGTTATATACCCTGTAGTAAAAAAAGTTACTCAAAGAGTGTCTGAGTAGTCAAAGCAAGGAGTAAGAGGTGTTAATCAGGGAATGCAACCCTGACATATGAACACCCCTAAACTGATTAACAAAGAACAAAAATCCCAAGAGAGGCAGAAGAAAACTCTTCTCCTTTCACCAATGAAGGCTTTCTAAAGGTGGGCTCTTTGGGTGCCACTTCATAGGAACCTGTTTAATTGGGGTGCCCAACTATTTAGTAGGTGAATTTAGCTGCTTTTTAACCACCTTCTTTCAACCTAGTGTTTAGGTGGCCTGATAGGAAGCCCAGGGAGGAGCATCTCACTAGGCTGAGTTCAGCCCTTGTGAATACCTGCCAGAAATTAGCATGCTGTAACAGCTGAGAATCTGTTTTATGAATGCTGAGAGGGCATTCCAGATGATCATTTCTTTTCTGGATGTGTGTGTTTAGATTCAGTCAGGTGGGTATGCCCCATGGTGCTCTTTAATTGGAATTGGTTTAATCCCTGCAGCACAGTAGCCAGGCTGTGCTAATATTGTCCCGGTAAAACCCTTGGCCTGTAGAAGTCAAGACCAGAACTCCTGGGCATGGTGAGGAGATGGCACCATGACATTAGCTCTTTTGCAGGCTTAATGCACCAGATTAAATTGCTCTTTTCCTCTCTTGTAGTTCTTCAGATCTTGAACCACTGCCTCTTGCACAAATATCCTCCATGCCCTGCTTGCTTTATGGAGCAAAGGTGTGGCAGAGGTAAGTAATGTGGGTTTAAGACCTCTCTCTCTCTTATTCTTTCTTTCTCCTGTTGGGAAGGCTGCTCATCAACCTTGTGGTTTAGTTCATTAATCTTGTCATTTAGTTCATGAACCTTGTGGCTTAGGTCCTGATCTCCAGGTTGAGTGGCAATATGTTCCTCCTTGGAGTGTGTGCTGGAGGTTAAAATTCCCAAATGGAGGAAATCAAGTTCTCCATGAACCACAAAATCACAGAAACATTCAGGTTGGAAAAGACCCTCAGGATCACCAAGTCCAACCCAGAACCCTGCTCTACAAGGGTCACCCCTAAACCACAGCCCCAAGCACCACATCCAAACCACCTTTAAACACATCCAGGCTTGGTGACTCCACCACCTCCCTGGGCAGCACATTCCAAGCCCTGACCACTCTTGCCCTGAAAAAATGTTTCCTACTGTCCAGTCTAAACCTACCCAGTGGCAGGTTGAGGCCATTCCCTCTGGTTCTATCCCTAATCACCTGTGAGAAGAGACCAGCACCAGCCTCTCCACAATGTCCTTTCAGGTAGCTGTAGAGAGCAGAGAGGTCTCCCCTCAGCCTCCTCTTTTCCAAACTAACCATTCCCAGCTCCTTCAGTTGCTCTTCATCAGATTTATTCTCCAGGGCAGCTTCCTTGCCCTCCTCTGCTCTGGCTCCAGCAACTCCACATCTCTCTTGTATTGAAGTGCCCAAAACTGACACAGCACTTAAGATGTGGCCTCCCCAGAGCTGAGTCCCAGGGAACAATTCCCTCCCTGCTCCTGCTGGATGCAGCATCTGTAATCCCAGCCAGGATGCCATTGGCTTTCTTGGCCACCTGGGCACACTGCTGGCTCCTATTCAGTTGCTTGTCCATTAGCACCCCCAGGTCTCTTTCTGCCAGACAGCTTTCAGCCACACTGCCCCAAGCCTGTAGCATTGCTTGCCCAAGCTTGGCAAAACCAACCAACCAAACCACAAATGAATGTGCATATATAAATCAGACTCATTTTTCCTGTGTCTCTTTGTTTGTGTATCTCTCCTCCTTATCTATTTCATTTTGGTTTTCCAGTTCCATGAGCAAAACAATACAGCTATTTGTCACTACAGTGTCCTGGATAGAATAACACCCCAGAGTCCACTGGGTTTGGCTTCTCTGAGCAGAGGAGTCTGTAAATAATGGTGAGAGCTGCTAGAGCTTAGAGGTGTCCAACTCCAGTGATTTTTCTTGGCCATTTCATTTTGTTTCATTGCAAAAGGCTTTTTTTGTCCTCTCTATTTTCCTCTTTTCGTTGTTTGTCTCTCTTTTCCCTACATCTGGGAAGCTTGGTGTCCATTTGGGAAGCTGTGTCCATTGCTCAGAACTCTCTTTCCTGAGACACATACTTTTAGATTCAGATAATTGATTAGTTATAATGATGGATGGTGAGGACAGGCTTGGGCTCAAGGAGGGCAATTCTAGACTTGCAGGAGCTGGAGTTAGTGGTAAGGGGGAATGGGTGGAAGTTGAGGCATAGGAATGGGGGTGAGGGGCAATGGGTGGAAGCTGAGGCATAGGAATGGGGGTGAGGGGCAATGGGTGGAAGCTGAGGCATAGGAATGGGGTGAGGGGCAATGGGTGGAAGCTGAGGCATAGGAATGGGGGTGAGGGGCAATGGGTGGAAGCTGAGGCATAGGAATGGGGGTGAGGAGCAATGGGTGGAAGCTGAGGCATAGGAATGGGGGTGAGGGGCAATGGGTGGAAGCTGAGGCACAGGAAGTTTCATGTAATATGAGGAATATTTTTTTCCCTGTGAGGGTGAGAGAGCACTGCAGCAGGCTGCCCAGGAGGGGTCATAGAGTCTCCCTCTCTGGAGATACTCAAAACTCACCTGGATGTGTTCCTGTGTGATCTGGTGTAGGTGATGCTGCTCTGGCAGGGGGGTTGGACTGGATGAGCTTTCGAGGTCCCTTCCAGCCCCTGACATTCTGTGATGCTGTAAATAAGTGGTCAGCACTTTGTCTAATGACTTGAATGAGTGTATTAAGAGAACTGGACAGTTGCACCACCATGGGGAAGTGGAATTCACCTTGGCTTATTCATATGAGTTACTTTCAATCGTGGAGTGGCCTGAATGGAATGATTTAGGCATCCCATGGTCTTTTAGCTGTGAGGTCTATTATATTATCTTATAATTTCCATTCTGCCTCGGGTCAAATGCAGATTTCTGTGGTACTCAGAGAACTCATAGTGGGCAAGATTTGTTTGTAGAGGTGGTCCCACACCATAGGCTGCTGTGCTTTACATATATATGAAGCTAAGTCTGTAGAGCTCTTGTGGTTTCATGCTCTGTTTTCAGTGCACTTTCCTTGTTTATCACTTTTAGGCCTGAATTTTTTCCTATGCCCTTGTAAACCACAGAAAAACATTTGAGGGATTATGTTGTTGTTTTTTTTCCCTGCAGGGTAAAAGCAGTCAGTCACAGCTAAAAAGGTTTGCTTGACTTGTTTACATCTAGGTTTTCTTCCTTAGAAGAAAACCTTTGTACAGTTCCTTTGTACAATTTGTGATTTATTATGGCAGCATGTGTTGCACAGTCTGGCACTACAGATAGAATAGAATAGAATAGACCAGACCAGGTTGGAAGAGACCTTCAAGATCATTGCATCCAACCTATCAACCGATCAAACCCACCTAAACAACTAGACCATGGCACCAAGCACCCCATCAAGTCTCCTCCTGAACACCTCCAATGAAGGTGACTCCACCACCTCCCCAGGCAGTCCATCCCAATGGGCAGTCACTCTCTCTGTATAGAACTTCTTCCTAACCTCCAGCCTAAACCTGCCCTGGCACAGCCTGAGACTGTGTCCTCTTGTTCTGGTACTGGCTGCCTGGAAGAAGAGACCAACCTCCACCTGGCTACAACCTCCCTTCAGTAGTTGTAGAGAGCAATAAGGTCACCCCTGAGTCTCCTCTTCTCCAGGCTAAGCAACCCCAGCTCCCTCAGTCCTCTCCTCACAGGGCTGTGTTCCAAACCCCTCCCCGGTTTGTTGCCCTTCTCTGGACACCTTCCAGCAAGTCAACCTCCTTCCTAAACTGAGGGGCCCAGAACTGGACACAGGACTCAAGGTGTGGCCTAACCAGTGCAGTGTACAGGGGCACAATGACCTCCCTGCTCCTGCTGGCCACACTGTGCCTGATGCAGGCCAGGATGCCATTGGCCCTCTTGGCCACCTGGGCACACTGCAGGCTCATGTTCAGCCTACCATCAACCAGCACCCCCAGGTCCCTCTCTGCCTGGCTGCTCTGCAGCCACTCTGACCCCAGCCTGTAGCACTGCCTGGGGTGGTTGTGGCCAGTGTGCAGAACCCAGCACTTGGATGTGTTCAATTTCATGCCCATGGACTCTGCCCATCTGTCCAGCCTGTCGAGGTCCCTCTGCAAAGCCTCTCTACCCTCC
Organism: Colaptes auratus; assembly: GCA_015227895.2. Classification (NCBI taxonomy): domain Eukaryota; kingdom Metazoa; phylum Chordata; class Aves; order Piciformes; family Picidae; genus Colaptes; species Colaptes auratus. The sequence continues at coordinate 5,479,620 of CM026886.1, forward strand.
AGCAGATCAACTCCTGCCCCCAGCTTGGTGTCGTCCGCAAATTTACTGCTGATGGACTCGATGCCCTCATCCAGATCAGCAGTAAAGATGATCCACAGGGTTCTAGCTGGGTATTGTATATATTTATATATATATATATATATATATATATATAAATAAGTATATATATTAAAAATATATAAATATCTCTATAAATAGATAGAAATATAGATGTATAAAAATATCTATACACACACACATAGACATAAACATAAAAAATATATTGATTGTAATGGAAACATCTGATGATTATTTTTCACCACCCCACCCCCCCAACATCCTTTTGGAGATAAAAGGAAAACTCCCTGAAGGTAAAATTGGGCTCTGCTGAATAGTCATTGAAAAAACAGGAGTGACTGGAAAGTGACATGTGTACCTTTGAAAGCTTGGATAACATTGAGGGCCTCAGAAATTTTAGCATCATTCATGTGAACACATCAAAGTATTGCTGGTTGGACTCAGACCTCTCTGAAATGCTAATCTGCAGCCTTAACTGCAGTGCCATGAACATACAGATGGTTCTTCCAATTACTTGGTAAAGAAAGAAAAAGGGATGATTTCCTTTAATGATTTCCCCTTCTTTCCAGACTGAAAGCAGCCCCAGCTCTTCCCTCCAGCCAATTTGACGATTCAAAGGTGCTTTTGTCTTGCTTTCAGCTATTGAGGTCTCATCACAATCTGTTAAAACTTCCCCTCGTGAAGTGAGGTGTGAACCCAGGGCTGTGTAGGTTTTGGTTCAGAGGTCATGTGAAGGGGAATGACAACCTTGAGTGTTTAAAGTGAGAATGGGGGAGCAGATGGTGGTGGTGGTTGAGTATTTCCATCACCCCATGTTAGTGTGCTGATGGCTAAGATGTGTTTTTAGGGTTAAAACAGGAGCTTCAATCGTAAATGCAGAAGGTCATTGACCAGGGAACAGACCCCAGGTATTAAGGCTCCAGATTTATCAGAAGCAGTATGGATACAGGGTAGAGTTTTGAAAGTAGAGTGGTGTGGACATCTTCACAAAAAGGCTTTGGAGGAATTTGTTGCCCAAACAGGGAGAATGGTTAATCTCCTTCTCTGTAGACTTTCATGGTCTGTCTGGATGTGTTCCCCTGTGACCTGAGCTAGATTGTATGGTCCTGCTCTGGCAGGGGGATTGGCCTCAATGATCTCTTTGGGTCCCTTCCAACTCCTGACACCCTGTGAGCCTGTGAAATTCTTGCTTTATCTTCTCATTCCTCTGTGGCAGTGACATTTCTCGGAGAAAGAGGTGAAGGTGGTTTGTCTAGGTAGGAGATCAGCAGACCTAGATTGCTTTGCCAGTTCTACCAGCAATACCTGTCCTGTTCCAGGGGAAAGACTTATCCAGCCTCTGGCTCATTGTCTCTAGAGTGCAAATGACAGTGATCTTTGCTGGGAGTCAGAGAGACAGGTTCAGTACCCTGTGTGAAATGCTGTGAGCTTCTTGGCTTGTTATGTCTGCAGTGATTAAGTTGACTTCTGTCTGGGCAGGTCTCACCTTGTTCAATAATTAATGCTCATTGCAAGTCTTTCTGAACACCTGGAGTACTGCTAGAGCAATAGGGCTAAAATACAAAGAAGTCCTAGGTGACATATCTCAGCTTACTTCTTTGGAGTGTTTTCTTTTTACTCTAATTAGGGTCTGGTTCTCTTGGTTGACTGCTAGTGGGGATGAAACCTCTGGAACAATGCTTATGTTTCTTGAGAAGAAAGAATCTGTCTGTTACAAAGATAAAATGTATAGAATCTTGGAATCATAGGCTCACTTAGGTTGGAAAAAAACTTCAGGGTCATCAAGTCCAGCTGTTAAGACAGCACTGCCAAGTCTGCCATATCTCTCAGCACCATGTGTACATGCTTTTAAAGTACCTTCAGGGATGGTGACTTCACCACTTCCCTGGGCAGCCTGTTTTGATCCCAGACAACCTTTGTCCCACGTAAACCTTGTCTGATGCAACTTGAGACCATTCTCTCTTGTCATATCATTTGTTACTCAAGAGAAGAGACTGACCCCCACCTCATTGCAACCTCCTTTCTGGAGGTGTTTAAGAAGTGACTGGATGGGGTGCTTGGTACCATGGTTTAGTTGATTACATAGTGTTGGATGATAGGTTGGACACAATGATCTCGAAGGTCTCTTCAATCCTGGTTCATTCTGTTCTGTTCTGTTCTGTTCTGTTCTATTCTATTCTATTCTATTCTATTCTATTCTATTCTATTCTATTCTATGCTATTCTGTTCTGTTCTGCTATATTCTGTTCTACTCTGGTAGAATAGAAAACAATAATATGTAAAGTGATGTAAGAAATGTCAACATCTGGGGCATGCACAGATTTCATCCAAGCTCTCCTCATGTGTTGTACAATATCAGAAAGTTCTGCAAGTTCAATAGCAGAAAGTTCTCCAAGTTAAGATTCTCAGATGCTTTGGTTAGTGAGGATGTGAGCAACACACATAAAACAGTGGAGTACATTTGTTAAATGACAAAGCAGGCACTGTGGTGGTGGTTGGATTTGCATTAGTCACCTAGAAGAAAGGAAAGAATCTGCTGTTTAGAGAGAAAGAAAGACAAAAAGGCAAATTTCTCTGCCTCAAGCAGCATATTGGGGTTCTAATCAACAAACAACTGAGTGTGAGCCAGCAGTGTGCCCAGCTTGCCAAGAAAGCCAATGGCATCCTGGCTTGTGTTTAGAAATGCTGTGTCCAGCAGGAGCAGGGAGGGGATTGTCCCCTGGGACTCAGCTCTGGGGAAGCCACACCTCGAGTGCTGTGTCCAGTTTTGGGCACCTCAATACAAGAGAGATGTGGAGGGGCTGGAGCCAGGGCAGAGCAGGGCAAGGAAGCTGTGAAGGGCCTGGAGAATAAATCTGATGAAGAGCAACTGAAGGAGCTGGGGATGGTTAGTGTGGAAAAGAGGAGGCTGAGGGGAGACCTCTCTGCTCTCTACAGCTACCTGAAAGGACGTTGTAGAGAGGCTGGTGCTGGTCCCTTCTCACAGGTGATTAGTGATAGAACCAGAGGGAATGGCCTCAAGCCATAGCATAAACTGGACATTAGGAAACATTTTTTCAGGGCAAGAGTGGTCAGGGATTGGAATGTGCTGCCCAGGGAGGTGGTGGAATCCCCAAGCCTTGATGTCTTTAAAGGTGGTTTGGATGTGGTGCTTGGGGCTATGGTTTAGGGATGATCCTTTTAGAGCAGGGTTCTGGTTTGGACTTGGTGTTCTTGAGGCTCTTTTCCAACCTGAATGTTTCTGTGACTCTGTGATCTCAGAGAAAAGAGAAACAGTAAAGGGCCCACCTTTTGCTACCATTTGTTCTCTTCAGAGGGTGCCCATGTCCAGCCCTGAAGCTGGTGCCCATAGGTAACAGATATCTAGAAACTGTGCAAAGCACACCAGACTTGTTTAGTAAAATAAAAATGTCTGTTGGGGGGGAAAAAAGGATCATTTGTGGGATAGATAATTCTTGTTCAAGTCTTCTACCTGAGGGTAGTTCAGTTAATGCATCCAGCGAAAACAAACGTGTTCATTAAATTTGAGCTAAAGTGTGACTTTTGCTGTTGCTCATGTACTTGACAAAGCCCATACACAGGAGCAATTTTCCCATCACAAATGCACAACATGAACAAAGCACTTCCTCAAGTGGAATATTAGGGGAAAAGGTCCTTGGAGACTAAACTCTTAATCTAACAGTAATCAGGTAATGGGATTGTATCCATGGGGAATAATAGGACTGACTGACGTGAGACAAGGAACTCTACAGAAGGGGCTGGATTCCTGCTCATTAAGATTCATTAGAGTGGAAAAGTATCCAGAGGGTGGGCTGAAAGAGGTGAACCACAAGGAGTCACAGTAAAGGAAGCCTCATGGTCTTTGTGGCTTTAAACTTATTGTGTTAGAGAAAAAGACAAGAAAAAGCTAATAAAGCTAGGGAGAAGCATTCTGAAGTGAATATGTTAGGGGGAACCTGGGCAATGCTGAAATCTTTTGCAGAATCCACACTGATTTTCACAACAAAAGGACATTGAGGCAGGATATTGTCATTTATGAGCAGTGCTACAACAGGAGTGGTGTGTAGGGGGGAAGCCATAGCTGTGGCAGTGATCCTTCACCTTCTCTGTTCCTCTAGTGACACTGTGAAGCTGAGGAAAACAGGCAGCCAAATTCTGCTATGGAAAAGAAATGGAGATGAAGAAAATGACTAAATTGAGATGATGAAACACAGCTAAAGTGGCTACAGTGCACACACACACACAGAGTGAGAGCATAGTCTTCATAGTAAGTATAAATCTATTCACTTGGAGTGGGAGGTGACCATAAACCAACCTGGCTGGGAGTACCCTGAATAATGTTTGATTTTCTTTCATAGAATCATAGGATTGTTAGGGATGGAAGGGACCACAAGGATCAGCCAGTTCCAACCCCCCTGCCCTGGGCAGGGACACCTCACACTGCAGCAGGTTGCTCACAGCCATATCCAGCCTGGCTGCAAAAACCTCCAGGGATGAGGCTTCCACCACCTCCCTGGGCAGCCTGTGCCAGTCTCTCACCACCCTCAAGGGGAAGAACTTCCTAACATCCAATCTGAATCTCCCCATTTCTAGATTTGTTCCAGTCCTATCACTCCCTGACACCCTCAAAAGTCCCTCCCCAGCTTTCTTGTATCCCCCTTCAGATATTGGAAGGCCAGAATTAGGTCTCCTCAGAGCCTTTTCTTCTGCAGACTGAACAGCCCCAACTCCCTCAGTCTGTCCTCATAGGAGAGCAGCTTCATCCCTGTGCTCATCCTCGTGGCCCTTCTCCCTTTCTTTCTTAAAACATAATTTCCTTAGCCTAAATAGAATTGGGCTGAAAATGTACAAAGGCTTCATTAGAAGTTCTGTTAGGCTGCTAGGCTGGTTTTTTTTTTGTCCCTCCTGATGATGCAGGTTATTAAAGTCCAATCTCTCTTCCCTTCAATTATTTATGTTTTGGGGTAGTTTCTGTTTCCCAAACACAAGTTGTCACGAGAGAGCAGAACAACATGCTTCCAAACAGTGTTCTTATGTCTCCATAATGGTTTTTTGATGCAATCTATAATTAAACTAGATGGCAGTCCCCCCAGACAAACCTTTACACTCAAGAGCTTTCAAAGCTCCAGGGCAGATTGTTGTTAGTGGGATGGTTAATTAAATTGAAGTTGTGTTTTATTACTTTATGTGAACAACTAAGCATAGCTATTGTTCCTCTGGGGTTTTGGGGTTGGTTTTTCTCTTTTTTTTCCCCCTTTCAGTTTGACAACTATTAATTGAACTCTTTGCCCTGTGAAAACAGCAAGTTTGCTTTTGGCAGTGCAGTCACTGCAGAACATTAGGCAGCTGTTGCTCTTGTCTGCCCTTTACTTATCACCAGGGTAAACAAACACTTTGGGATAATGCAGGAGGCAGGAAGTGCTTTCTCATAGAATCAGAGAATGGTTTGGCTTGGAAGGGACCTTAAAGATCATCTAGTTCCAACCCTTCTGCCATGGGCAGGGACACCTTCCACCAGATCAGGTTACTCAAAGACCCATCTGAACTGGCCCTGAACACTTCCAGGGAGAAAGGAACCACAGCTTCTCAGGGCAACCTGTTTCATTGTTTCACCAACCTCACAGTGAAGCATTTCTTCCTCATATCTAATCTAAATCTACCTTCTCTCACTTTGAAATTGTTACTCTCATCCTACAGACTCAGATGAAGAGTTCCTTCCCATCTTTCTTATAGGCCCCATTTAGGTACTAGAAAACCACTATAAGGTCTACCAAGAGCCTTCTCTTCCAGCTGAATAATCCCAAATCTCTCAGGGGGAGGTGCTCCGGGTGCTTTTTCCTCCTTTAGCTCCTGGGAGAAGATCCCCTTTGCCTGAAGGGTTCAGTAAAAATGTTACCTTGCCCAGTTTTCACGGGTTGCCACCAAGCGTTTTCGTGGACAAAGTGCATTTTGCACATGGTGCATGAACTCCCAGTGCCAGGGGAGGTTGCTGGGAGCCCTGGGGTGCTCTTCCAGGGCTGGGTTGAACTGGCTGCTCACCCTGGGGGGACTCACTCCGGGTGACCAGGAAGGAACTCACCCCTGGGTGGGGGGACAGGATTGCACCCCGGTAGGACAGGACTGCACCCCAAGGGGACAGGAGCTCGCCCTAGGTGAACAGGAGCGCATCTTGCGGTGCGGACAGCCGCACAGCCCGGGCTGGAGCCGTGGTCCGGCCCTGCGCTGTCCGTGGTGCTGCCGGCGCCGCGCCCGGCGCCTGCAAAACCCAGGGGAGGGACAGCGCCGGCGGAGCTTCCCTCTGAGGGTGGGCTCTGACCCCAGCAGCCTGGGTGTGCAGAGGAACGCTCTTCCTTCGTGGCGCTGAACAGAAACGTTATGGGCCAGGCAACACTTTTCTCTTTTACTTCAAAGGCTGAAGCCTCAGCCATCAGGTTTCTTGCCAGCCCTCTCCCACACCAGTGCTGAACTGCATGCAGGACCCTGGGCTGTATAGCAAAGGTGACTCCTGGCTGTTTACATCTGCAGGGAACATTTCTAACACTAAGTTTCTCCAGAGCTCAGCAGTCAATCTGCAGATATTTCTGGAAGCTAATTCCCACAGTCGGCTGTGGCTTGGGGCACATATACTTGGGGCACTCCACATACCTTCAGGGATTGTGAGCAGAGGGGACATGCCAGTTTTGCTGGTGGAGTAGGAATTGTTTGGTCTGATGGACATGCAAATCTTCCTCCACACTTTTTCATTGCAATCCTTCCTTGCAAGAGGGACCTTTCCAGCTGTAGATCAGAGACGCTGACACACCTTTTCCTAGGTTGCTCCTGATTTAGCTGACAACACTTTAAGCACAGTTTACCATGATATGTCAGCACTATTGCCTAGAGTCATCAATGAAGAAAGAATCTTCTGTCTCTGATGTTTCTAAAGGTTTTGCCTTGGTTGTCTGAGGTTTTCATAGTTTCATAGTATCAGTTAGGGTTGGAAGGAACCACAAGGATCAGCTAGTTCCAACCCCCCCTGCCATGGGCAGGGACACTCTACACTAGATCAGGCTGGCCAGAGCCTCATCCAGCCTGGGCTTAAACACCTCCAGGAATGGGGCCTCAACCACCTCCCTAGATAACCCATTCCAGGGCTTCACCACTCTCATGGGGAAGAACTTCCTCCTCACCTCCAGCCTGAATCTCCCCACCTCCAGCTACATTCCATTCCCCCTAGTCCTATCACTCCCTGATAGCCTGAGAAGTCCCTCCCTAGCCTTCTTGTAGGCCCCCTTCAGATACTGGAAGGCCACAATGTTTTACCTAGTGCTGCTTATCTTGTCTGTGGGAACTCTGAAGACCCCAACTATCTCTTCCTGTAACATGATAGGGCTTTATGTCAGGGGTGGTTTTACAGAAAGCTCTGTAATGCAAATCTCACATTCTATTGGTGCCTATCCAAACAGCTGGGGGGGTGGCCAGGCTCGTTCACCCAGTCCCTGTTCTGGAGCAAAATTCTGTGCTAGCATGCTCAGTCAACAAATTTACCATGCACACCTCTTGACTTATCATAGCTAATATCCTTCTTAGCCTGTGCTTAGAAATTAAAATGAAACACACAAGCCCAAACCCAAACAAACCCCATAACCCAAAACTCCAAAACCATTCAACCAACCTCTTCCCTCCCCCCACCAACCTCTACCAAAACTTAACATTAAAAAAACCCAGCAAGCATGTTGGCTTCTTTCTTGGTCACTACATTCTGTGAGGGTTTGGCTGGGAAAGGAAATCTTTAGGGGCTGGAGACATAGGGGAATGAAGCCTGCTTGTATCGAGTCTCTGGGAGGCAATCTTGCAGGAAGGTGAGCAGAGAGAAAGAAGAATCATTGATTGCACTGCCTGAGGTGCCTTGGGGCTGAAATGGCTTTGCAGACAGACTCTGCTCACCCTGCCTTTCTCCCTGCTTTGTAGATCAGCTGCTCTGGGAAGATGCCAAGATCAACAAGAGTAAAAGTTCATCTGGCAAATATTCAGGTGCTGCTCTGGTTGATCTGCACAGGCACTAGTGCACAAGCTTTCTCACTTAAGAACCACAAGGAGCACTAGAAACATCCCAGGACTTAGTCTCAGGAGAGCCCAGGTGTGCAGCTGTGCATGTCTGGGGATTTTGAAATCCATCTTTTCAACTATAGCAGTACTGTTCAAGAAGGGGATAGTGGAGTTCTTTTCAAAGAGGGGTAGGTGAAGTCCAAAGTCTATATCTGTGGTGATGAAGAATGGAAAGGAAGCTCCAGAAGCCCAAGCCCCATGCAAGAAATAATGCCATACAGATCATAGAATCATAGAATGAACCAGGTTGGAAGAGGCCTCTAAGATCATCCAGTCCAACCTATCACCCAGCCCTATCCAATCAGCTAGACCATGGCACTAAGTGCCTCATCCAGGCTTTTCTGGAAGATCTCAAGGGAAGGCAACTCCACCACCTCCCTGGGCAGCACATTCCAATGGCAAATCACTCTGTGAAGAGTTTCTTCCTAAGATCCAGCCTGAACCACCTCTGGCACAGCTTTAGACTGTGTCCTCTCATTCTGTCACAGGTTGCCTGGGAGAAGAGACCAACCCCCACCTGGCTACAACCTCCCTTCAGGGAGTTGGAGAGAGCAAGAAGGTCTCCCCTGAGCCTCCTCTTCTCCAGGCTAAACAACCCCAGCTCCCTCAGCCTCTCCTTACAGGCTGTGCTCCAGACCCCTCACCAGTTTCTTTGCCCATCTCTGGACATGTTCCAGTACCTCAACATCTCTCTTTAAACAGAGGGGCCCAGAACTGGACACAGTCCTGAAGGTGTGGCCAGACCAGTGTTAAGTACAGGGGAAGAATAACCTCCCTGGTCCTGCTGGCCACACTGTTCCTGATCCAGGTCAGGATGCCATTGGCCTTCTGGGCCACCTGGGCACACTGCTGGCTCATGTAATGTAATAAATGGATCAAGCTTTCTGATGAAAGCAGGTGTTTTATTCCCCCATGGGATACTGATTGTTCCAAACCCAGTGCTTCCAAGAGGCAGTTTGTTGCCCTTCCATTTAGAAGCATTTTATTTTCCAGCCTGAATTTGCTCAAGGTAAATTTGTTCTTTCATTAGTTTTGTTCCTTAGCTTAAATACATCTTTACCTTCCCTGGAGTGTGCCATCCTCCCCCGTGTTTTTAGAGAATACAGTGCAATTGGGCTCAGGTGAATAGACACTTACAGCAGGAAAATTGTCCAGGGATTGTAACAAAGTAGAGGCAAATTCACCCTGGAGTCTTTCACAATGCAGTAGATTTTCCTTTTCCTGCACTTGGAAATGCACTGCCTGCTCCTTCACACAGGCCTGCAGTAGAATTCACTCCACCTAAGCCATAGTGGAAATGCTTCTCATCCACTGACCTTGATCCTGTTTAACAAGACAAGTTTCTCCTCTGTAATGGTACCAAACTGCCTCCATTCTCCTTGAGGTTTTCAAAGTTTCTCTGTGCAATTGTGCAGGTGTTTTCCATAGTCTTTCTGGTTCCAGACTGGTGGATCTATCAGATTTGCTTGATGTGGTCCTGCTTTGTGTGCTAACGTAGTAAAAAGAGAGATCTACCAGGGCTGGTCTTCAGCAAGCTTCTTGAGGAGCATGTATGGGTGCTGTCTTCTGCTCCCATTGCTTCGTACATGTGGCTGTTCTTTGCCTGCCTCACAGTTCTTAGGATATTTCTCCTGGTATAGGAGATAAGAGTAGAGTAGAGTAGAGTAGAGTAGAGTAGAGTAGAGTAGAGTAGTAGAGAAGAGTAGAATAGAATAGAATAGAATAGAGTAGAGTAGAATAGAATTAACCAGGTTGGAAAAGACCTTTGAGATCATGGAGTCCAACCTATCACCCAACACCATCTCATCAACTCAACCATGGCAGCAAGTGCCTCATCCAGGCTCTTCTTAAACACTTCCAGAGGTGGTGACTCCACCACCTCCCTGGGCAGCACACCCCAATGGCCAATCTCACTTTCTGGGAAGAATTTCTTCCTCACCTCCAGCCTAAACCTCCCCTGGCACAGCTTGAGACTGTGTCCTCTTGTTCTGGTGCTGCTTGCCTGGGAGAAGAGACCAACCCCCACCTGGCTACAACCTCCCTTCAGGTACTTGCAGACATCAAGAAGGTCTCCCCTGAGCCTCCTCTTCTCCAGGCTAAGCAACCCCAGCTCCCTCAGCCTCTCCTCCCAGGGCTGTGCTCCAGACCCCTCCCCAGCCTCGTTGCCCTTCTCTGGACATGTTCCATACTCTCAACATTTTTCCTAAACTGAGGGGCTCAAAACTGGACACAGGACTCAATCTGTAGCCTGATCTACTACCACACCTCATTTGTGCTACAAATCCAAACAGAGAAGAACTGCTGCATATCCTGCATTGAGGGAAATCATTTGGGTAACACAAAGGCTTGCTTCGACATTTTATGCTGTTTCCTCTCTCTCTCCTTCCTCTGTTCTTAAATTTAAAACTTACTGCAAGAGTGGTGTCTGACTGTAGGGTTTGAGTTTTCCATCACATCCCCTTCCTTCCTGCTTTTAAGGACAGGCAGCTTATTTGCTTTGCTTCAGTCATAGACCTGTATTGCCTTACCATAAAAGAGGACAAGCCCCTTGTTTCTCACCCAGCAGTTCCATGTGCCAGTTCTTGCAGGATCTGCAATCATCTTGAGGATGATTAGAGGACTGGAACATGTGCCTTATGAGGAGAGGCTGAGGGACCTGGGGCTTTTTAGTCTGGAAAAGAGAAGACTGAGAAGGGATTTAATAATTGTCTATAAATCTCTGAGGGCTGGGGGTCAGGAGGGAGGGGACAGGCTCTGCTCACTTGCTCCCTGGGATAGGACAAGGGGCAATGGATGTGAGCTGCAGCACAGGGGGTTCCACCTCAACGTTGGACCTGATGATTGGGTGCCATGATCCAGTTGTTTAGGTGGGTTGGATTGGTTGATGGGTTGGACACGATGATCTTGAAGGTCTCTTCCAACCTGGATTTATTGTATTGTATTGTATTGTATTATTATCTCTGAGATCTTTTCCAACCTTGTTGAGTCTATGATTCTGTGATGATTCTATGATTCAACACAAGGGGGAACTTCTCTATTGTAAGGGTCACAGAGCACTGGAACAGGCTCCCAGAGAGGTTGTGGAGTCTCCTTCTCTGGAGACGTTCAAGGCCTGTCTGGGTGCATTCCTCTGTGACCTGAGCTGGTCCTGCTCTGGCAGGGGGGTTGGACTCACTGATCTCTTTGGGTCCCTTCCAACCCCTGACATCCTGTGAGCCTGTGAATTGTTTTAAGCTGAGTTTATCAAAGTTTGGCACCTCTAAATTTGAGAAAAGCAGCAACAGCATCCCCAAAGCCCCAAGCTGACCAGATAAACTCCTTCGTTATAAACATGCTTCTGGAGTTTACAGACTATGAGGTCTCAGTTAACAGCAGAGGCAGACAGGGTGATTAAACAGGAGAAGGAAGGACAGGCTGCCCTGTCTTGAAATCGTTGTGTGATATATAGCCCTGCTCACTGGCTGGTGAAAAGAGGAATTTGCTAAATGAACCTCCAGCTCCCACTTCATTCACAATCCACAATGTGTCTATTTTTACTGGAGGTTTCTCAAGAATGACCTGATCTGCTCTGCACAGATCATTCCTGGAAGGCTTTCTAAAGGAGTTCTGTGATGCAAAAAAAAAAGAAGCTGTGCTTTACAGGGGGAAAAAATGATAAAAGACACAGAGGAAATAAACAAGAACATAGAAAACTTTCCTTGGGAAACTGTGAGGATTAAATAACAGAAAAGAGTTTTGTTGGTCACAGTATCACAGTTCATTAGAGGTTGGAAGGGACCTCCAGAGATCATCCAGTCAAAAACAGAATAGAATGACTAGAAATAGGAATAGACTAGAAATAGGAATAGACTAGAAATAGGGAATGGAATGGAATGGAATGGAATGGAATGGAATGGAATGGAATGGAATGGAATGGAATGGAATGGAATGGAATTAACCAGGTTGGAAAAGAACTTTGAGGTCATCAAGTCCAACCTATCACCCAGCACCATCTAATCAGCTAAACCATGGCACCAAGTGCCTCATCCAGGCTCTTCTTAAACACCTCTAGCAGAATCACCCAGAGTAATCCACGGAGGAATGCATCCAGGTGAGGTTTGAAAGTCTCCAGAGAAGGAGACTCCACAATCTCTCTGGGCAGCCTGCTCCAGGGCTCTGTCACCCTCACTGTAAAGAAGTTTCTCCTCATGTTGTGGTGTAATCTTCTATGTTCAAGCTTGTACCTGTTGTTCCTTGTCTTATTGTTGCACACCACCAAAAGAGCTTGGTCCCCTCCACTTGACACCCACTCCTCAGATACTTATGCACATTGATGGAATCTTCTCTTCTCAAGGCTAAACAGCCCCAGGTCTTTCAAAACCTGAATGCTAGAAGAAAGGACTTGCCAGTTTAAGAAGTACTGCTGAGGTTTTCAAGTGTAGCTGCTGGGATCAGATGTGGTTGCTGGATCCTGTTGCTTTAGTTAGGAACTACAGGGATAATTAGACATGCTTGTAAGGAGCAGTGCTAGTGCTTCAGGGGGTTTACTGCTTTCTGGAAGCCAGATAGCAGCTTACAGTGTTTGTACTCAAAGAGTATAGGTTAGAGTAAGAGATTTAGGCTGGATGTTAGGAAGAAATTCTTCATAGAGAGAGTGATTGACCATTGGAATGTGCTGCCCTGGGAGGTGGTGGAGTCACCATCACTGGAGGTGTTTAGGAAGAGACTGGATGGGGTGGTCGGTGCCATGGTTTAGTTGATTAGGTGGTGTTGGGTGATAGGTTGGACTCCATGATCTCAAAGGTCTCTTCCAACCTGGTCTATTCTATGCTATGCTATTCTGTTCTGTTCTGAGAGCTGGATGTGAAACGTTTCTGTGAAGTGCTTGTCTGGCTCTGGATGCAACACGCTTCATCGACTCAAGGAACAGCGAGGTTTCAATTAGACACTAATCAACATTCCTGTGTGTGACTGTGGTGAGCACTTGGAACGTCAAAACAGTTCTGCTGTGACAGAAAGGCAAATTCTGTGACCTTTTCTCTATTAATGAGAGACTTGTGTGTGTGAAATAGACTTAGTTCAGGCAGGACTTGGTCACCTAGCTGAGGAAATTTGAAGAGTGCAGAGAAGGGCCACGAGGATGAGCAGAGGGCTGGAGCACCTCTCCTGAGGACAGCCTGAAGGAGTTGGGGCTGTTCAGTCTGGAGAAGAGAAGGCTCCCAGGTGACCTCATTGTGGCCTTCCAGTATCTGAAGGGGGCCTACAAGAAGGCTGGGGAGGGACTTTTGAGGACATCAGGTAGTGATAGGACTAGGGGGAATGAAATGAAGCTGGAGGTGGGGAGATTCAGGCTGAATGTGAGGAGGAAGTTCTTCCCCATGAGAGTGGTGAAGCCCTGGAATGGGTTGTCCAGGGAGGTGGTTGAGGCCCCGTCCCTGGAGGTGTTTAAGCCCAGGCTGGATGAGGCTCTGGCCAGCCTGATCTAGTGTGGGGTGTTCAGTTGGAACTAGATGATCCTTGTGGTCCCTTCCAACCCTGACTGATGCTATGATACTATGAAATAAGATTAATATCTTCAGTTTTGAGAGTAGGAAAGGGGCAGTTCTTTGGGGTAAAATGCTGAAATAGTTTTTCTAGTCTACCTTCCCAGGTCTTGGCTTCACTTGAACTGAAAAAATGTTCTCCCTGAAACCAAAAACAAAGAGAAAAATCACTAAGAGAATTAGGATGGGAGCCTTCAAACAGCAGGTGTGCTGGCTGCTGGTTTCAGAATTGAAGGAAATACGTTTAAAGGTAAGGAAAATGCAGGAAGGCTGCTTGGTACAGCTTGAAATAAAAGCTGCTCTCTGGTTAGTTACAGCTCTGTGAGACCTGAGCGCTAAGGTGACCTTGAGTGTTACTGTAGATGACGTTTTGTTTTGTTTCTGTTCTCCCATGGCCAAGTATAAGCCCTTTTTTTCTTGCAGGAATATAACAAGAGTATTGATTGGGTCTGCTGTGCGGCTCTGGGGAATGAAACAGAAACAGCACTTAGTTAAAAATGTGATTTTCAGTTATTGTATTTCAGGTATTGTGTTTCAGTTATTATCACCAGGCTCCTTCCAGAGAACAAGCCTTGCAATTCCAGTAGGATGTGGGCATTGTGCAGGCCACGTGCGCCACAGTCATTTCTCTCTGCCTTTGGATTTATGCTAGAGACTATGTCCAAAGCCTGCTGAACCCCTGCTTTAGTAGACCATAGTTGCACCCCACATCAAGTGAAAAAATTACCTTTAGGGGTTTTGGGGGATTATTGTTGCAGCATGCTGCTTGCAACCAACTAGTAACAGAGTTGCACCAAGTGGTGAAAGCAGTCAAAATTCCCCTTTTACTTGCCTCTTTACCACCCTTAACCTCTGGTCTCTCTCCCATTCTGGATGTGGATATGTAGAGATGAAGAGTACAGTCTTCCTCTGGGTCCCATCTAGCTCAGATAGATGAGCTTGGACTCTGAAGTGGGATCCTGTTTTTTTGGCATGGGTAATGGGTAGGTTACCACATCTATGGGGGTACTGGTTGATAGTAGGCTGAACATGAGCCAGCAGTGTGCCCAGGTGGTCAAGAAGGCAAATGGCATCCTGGCCTGTATCAGGAGCAGTGTGGCCAGCAGGAGCAGGGAAGTCATTCTGCCCTGTACTCAGCTCTGAATAGAATAGAATAAACCAGGTTGGAAGAGACCTTCAAGACCATCGAGTCCAGCCTATGATCCAACACCACCTAATCAACTAAACCATGGCACCCAGCACCCCTATCAAGTCTCCTCCTGAACACCTCCAGTGGTGGTGACTCCACCACCTCCTCGGGCAGCCCATTCCAATGGGCAATCACTGGTTAGGTCACACCTTGAGTACTGTGTCCTCTTCTTGGCTCCTCAGTTTAAGAAGGACATTGAGATTCTTGAATGTGTCCAGAGAAGGGCAACAAAGCTGAGGAAGGGTTTGGAGCACAGCCCTGTGAGGAGAGGCTGAGGGAGCTGGGGTTGCTGAGCCTGGAGAAGAGGAGGCTCAGGGGAGACCTTCTTGCTCTCTGCAAGTACCTGAAGGGAGGTTGTAGCCAGGTAGGGGTTGGTCTCTTCTCCCAGGCAAGCAGCCCCAGAACAAGAGGACACAGTCTCAAGCTGCACCAGGGGAGGCTTAGGCTGGATGTGAGGAAGGAATTCTTCCCAGAAAGAGAGATTTGCCATTGGGATGTGCTGCCCAGGGAGGTGGTGGAGTCACCATCACTGGAAGTGTTTAAGAGAAGGCTGGATGAGGCACTTGGTGCCATGGTTGAGTTGATTAGATGGTGTTGGGTGATAGGTTGGACTCCATGATGTCAAAGGTCTTTTCCAACCTGGTTAATTCTGTTCTATTCTAATTCTATTCTATTCTCTCACTGGAAAATGAATGTAAATAAAATCAGGTGCTTTGTGCTGGGTGCCAAGTGCCCATTTCCAAGCCTAATTCTACCAGGTACGTCGCTGAGTCCCTCTAGTGGCACTAACATTCGTTTGGCTTCAGCGTGTGATGAGAATTCCATTTCCCAGGCACGTTAGAGCAGCCAGTTCGCAGGTAGCTTTTCTGGACACCCCTGAGAGCTGTGGCAAAGTGAACCCTGCCTTAGACATTGTGCAGGCTAGTGTTAATGAATGTAAATTGATTTTGTTGTGGGTTGTGTTGGTGGGGTTTTTTTAAGCTGTGAGGGGGCAATTAGAGAGGCACTGGAAGGAGAAGAAGGAGGGAAGTTATGAAAGGATACTCAGGAACTAATTACTGTCAGTAAGAAACACGCAGGGAGCAACGTAATACCCAGGGTGGCCAATAGGGATAAAGCTTGTAGAGAAATCTGTCCTGACCTAGTAGTGAAGACTGTTTAAAAACACTGATCTCCACTTAGCTTGTGAATGTGCATCATCCTCTTTCTCACTCATACATTCTCTCTCTCTCTCTCCTCTCTCTGACACACACACACACACATGCTCCTGGATTTGCAGCAGCCAGACAGCTAGGGCACTCCTTGGCACCCACAGGACAGAATCAGACGGGATTAAGAAACCACAGCAGTAAGTACTCACAGCACTAAATGTTTATGAAGTGGCATGCTGTCAAAGCCTAGATTTAACAGCAGAAATGCAGGAGGACTTTGATGGAAAGTGGTTGTGTGTGGTTATTTTATCCCCCCCCCCCTTAGGAACTGCTGCCAGCTGCCTCTCCAGCGTTTACAACTTCACCTTTTGCTTTCACGGATGCTTGTTTACCATCCAGGTGGTAACCTCCGGGCTGCCTGTAACCCCTTCATTGCCCAGCCTGGTCGAGGGCGCCGGTGACCGCTTCCCTCAGCCGACAAAAGGAGGCAAATGATGAATTCAGGACAATTTAACCTCCCAAAGCTTCCTCTCTGCGATTCACAGCAACGCCAGCAATTTGTTCTCAGGGCTCCAGTTCGTTCAGTCCTTCAAGCCGCTGATCATCCCCTGCTACTCCCTGGTGGTTTTCGTCGGTGTCATTGGGAATTACCTTCTCATTTACGTTATCTGCAAGACAAAGAAAATGCACAATGTCACCAACTTCCTGGTAGGCAACCTGGCTTTCTCAGACATGCTCATGTGCGCGACCTGCGTGCCCCTGACCCTGGCGTACGCCTTTGAGCCCAGGGGGTGGGTGTACGGCCGGTTCATGTGCTACTTTGTTTTCCTGATGCAGCCCGTCACCGTCTTTGTCTCTGTCTTTACTCTGACTGTCATAGCCGTGGACAGGTACTATGCCATGGTCTACCCCTTCCGCAGGAGGCTCACCATCCCTATTTGTGCCTACATCCTGGCTGCTATCTGGCTGCTGAGCTGCACCTTGGCCGCCCCAGCCTTGGTCCACACTTACCACGCGGAGTTCCCAGAGCTGGACTTCTCCATCTGCGAGGAGTTTTGGTTCCACATGAAAAGGGATCGCTTAGCTTACGCCTACAGCACTCTCATCATCACCTACATACTGCCTTTGGCAGTCATCTCCTTGTCCTACCTGAGAATCTCAGTCAAGCTGAAGAACCGTGTGGTCCCAGGCAACGTCACCCAGGGCCAGGCTGAGTGGGATCGAGCCAGGAGGAGAAAGACTTTTCGCTTGCTGGTCCTAGTGGTGGTGGCTTTTGGAGTTTGTTGGCTGCCTCTGCACATCTTCAACATGATAAAGGACATAGACATCAGCTTGATCGACAAGCAGTACTTCAACTTCATCCAGCTGCTCTGCCACTGGTTTGCAATGATGTCTGCTTGTACCAATGCCTTCCTCTATGCCTGGCTCCACGATAGCTTCAGGGGGGAGCTGAAGAAAATGTTTGCCTGGAGAAAGAAGAAAATTGGACCCACTACAAACTGCATTATGGCCAGTGTGGTGCTGTAAATGAGAGTGGTGGGAATGCACTTCCTTCATACGGTAACTTTTGAAGTCTTTCCCACTTCTAATTAGTCCTCATTCCTGATGTTCAGCCTCAGGACTCAGCTCTAACAACACAACTCTCATGTGTGGCTTCTCCAGTATCTCTGCCCTTACAGCAGGAGGGGAAGATGCCATGTCCCCAAAAGGTTTTTACTTTGATGGGAGCTAGAGGCCAAGGAGACACAATGAGACACCCTTGTGTAAGCTACAGGGATTCTTCCTATCTGTAAGGGATATTGGTGGCAGCACAAAGTTGGGATTTGGGCCAGAGAGAAAAAAGGATGAGTATGAGAGCTCATAATGTCTCAATGAGGAAGTAATGAGTGAAAATTAAATCTGAAGATCTACCTAGAGTGCAGTCCTCAGCACAGAACCTAAGGCAGAGGACTAACAATACTCCTGTGGTTCTCCTGGGTTACAGCCACGCT
This sequence comes from Colaptes auratus, assembly GCA_015227895.2. NCBI lineage: Eukaryota > Metazoa > Chordata > Aves > Piciformes > Picidae > Colaptes > Colaptes auratus. Next base: position 5,497,618 of record CM026886.1, read on the forward strand.
GAAACTAGCCTAAGGCTCTCTGAAATGCCCTTCCTGCGGAGCTGTCTCAGCTGTGGGCAGGAAATCAAGTTGGTAGGAGCTGCTCTGAGCATTCCTCTGCCAGCTGAGCCACGATGGCAGCAGCAGTGTGCAAGGATGTCCCCCCTCCAGAGGGTGTGAGCGACGTATGGAGCGATGCCGTCAGATCATCCACACTCCCTCCAAGTGCCTCTGCACAGGACAGTTGGCTGCCTTGCTCATCTGTGTCCCATGCTGGGATGTTCTGTGTCTACACTTCTTGGTTCCCTCCCTCACTGCCATGTTCTCCTTGCAGCTGGTTGAGTGGATGGAACATCTGCCTTGGCAGCAGGACTGCTCACCTGCCCACCCTGGCCAGCTGCCACAGGTGGGAACCTGGGCTTTGTGTTCTTTTGAACCCAGCATCGTCATGCAGCGCCAAACCTCCAGCAGCACAGCGTGCAGCAAGGTGAGATGCAGTACTCCGAGAGGGGGAGTAAAAGTGGAGTGGTGTCACTTCAGTGAGGTACAACTGCCACACGGAGTGGCTGACAGCCTGCTTGCAGAGTCACCTGGTGAGCTGGCTGAGGCTGCCAGCAAGGAAGGACAGACTGCAAACATAATGTGTGGTGGGAACACATCCACAGAAGGGGACATTAAGACATGCCATCCCTTTCCTAACACTGAATTGTGTTCCTGCCATTGCCTCTTGTAACCCCTATTTGCTGACCCTGCTGCAAGGTGGCTGTGCTTTCAGGCAGAGAAGTGGACCTCGTCGTAGGCTTGCCGTCCTGAGAGGTTTTCCATTCATTCCTAGAGGAACTGATTTTGACATGTAGCAATGCTGCCATCAACTTTGATCTCCAGAAAGGGCCAGAGACTTTAATACCATCATCAGGAGTGCTTGTGGAGGTGTCTGTTAAGAGACAGCAGGTGGAAGGGGCTGTTAACATGGAGCAGTGCACAAGCTTTGTGTGAACCAGTCACAGAAAGAGCTGTCACACGGAGTGGAGCGGCAAATGCTCTCTTTGAAAGGAGTCTTTTGAGAAGAAACTATTTCCTCTGACATTCACCTTTCAGTAAGATGAGGGAGTTAGAAGCTATAATCAGCTTAATGGTTTCCAATGTCTTTCCTTCTCTGACTGAACTGGAAATATCTGAGATAATAGATAAGTATATGGGACAAACTTCTGCAGAGGTTTCTTCCAGCCTGCTCAGCTGGAAATTGGGATGGCATAAGGAACTACCTGATACTGAGCTCAGACCAGCCAGAGAGGTAGCACATTCCAGGGGCAGTTTTGGCTGCAGTCAGCAAGGGCATCTGTCCAGCTGCAACTGCGCGTGGCCAGAAATGTATGGGCTGAGAGGCAAAGCAAACAGACAAGAGGGGAGAGGGAAGAAAGAGAGTTTGGTTAGTTTGTAAATGTACTCCTCCCGTGAAAGTGTGAATATTGTTCTCCCCATCAGCATTTGGTGAGATTAATCTGGTTTAAAACAGTCCCACACAGATGCACGTGCCCACACCGAGCAAAGCACTGCACAAAACATCTGGAATTCCTTTTTACAAAGCTCCCTGGAATTTCAAGCTGTTCTGCTGCTAGTAATGAGGAGCTGGGTATTAGAAGCTGGGGTGGTTTTGAGGCTCAGGTGCCTTTAATATAGCCACAAAGTCCTCCAAAAGAGAGAGAGACTCAGGGGGACAGACAGGTTGTCCTAGGATATTGTAATATGTTATTCTACTCCATGTCCTGGTGTTCCTTCTATTTAAGGAAAAGCGTAAGTGTTCTTCTCCTCTCCCTTCCCTTCTCTCTCCCCTCCCTTCTCCTCTCCCTCCCTTCTCCTCTCCCTTCCTTCTCCTCTGCCTTCCCTTCTCCTCTCCTTCCCTCTCTCTCCTCTCCCTTCCCTTCTCCTCTCTCCCTCTCCTTTCTCTCCTCTCCTTTCTCTCCCTCCTTCTCCCTTCCCTCTCCCCTTCCCCCTTCTCCTTCCCTTCTCCCTTCCCTTCTCCCTTCCCTTCTCCCTTCCCTTTCCTTCCCTTCTCCCTTTCCCTTCTCCCTTCCCTTCTTCCCTTCCCTTCCCTTCCCTTCCCTTCTTCCCTCCCTTCTCCCTTCCCTTCTCTTGTTTCCCCTTGAGAAGAGCAGGAGGCTCTTACCTCCTGGTTTGTGTTGGGGGAGAAGGCTTTGGCTGGCAGGGGCATTTCAAGCTGCACCACAAGGCCTGCTGAGGCAGGGTAAGGTGTAGGTTTCTGAAAGGTTTTGGCCTGGAAGGCTCTGCCTGGTTTGTGAATGTACTCATTCTACCTGAATGCCTTTTGTATATACAGTTGTAAATAGAATTTCCATTTGAACTTCCAATCCAGTTGTGCAGCAGGTTTATTTTTGCTCCCCCAAAAAGGAGTAACATCTCTTTTCTGTCCCTTTGGTCCTGGCTCAAAACCAGGACAGAAGCTGACTGCAGAGACACTGAAACAAAGAGGTCCTTTTGAGGTGGGCATTGCTTGTGCTCACTTGGTGGCTGAGGGTTTCTGCCTTGCTTACCATGATTCAAAGACCTGATTTACCGATTACAGTTTGGTTTGCTTTTGCTGGTTGAGGAAATAGGGGGTTTGGGGGGGTTGGTTTTTGGTTGTTTTTCCTTCAGGCTCAGTACAGCAAGTTACTGGAATAGCTGGTGGGTTTGAAAAGGTGAACAAGCACTTCCAAACAGAACCTCCACACGTAATAAGCTTCTCAGCTTTTGTTCCAGGGCTCTTCTGAAGAGAAGAGCAGAGCAGGACACTGAGAGAGCACTGAAACCACACAGCATAAAGAAGCATCAAATAACAACCAAATGCTGATTTTTAGGGATTTTTTTTTCCTTCTTCAATGGAATTATGGTGCTTCAAGCTGTTAATTTGTAACTGTGTGAAGGTTAATCAGTATTATTGATCCTGTGATTCTATGAGTCTAGTATTGAGGAGGCCCACAATGTTTGCAACCTCAGACACTCAATACAAGCAGTGCTGTCATCCAGTGATCCAGAGCCCAGTGGAGCAACAGGGAAGACTCTTCTTACCCACAGTGGGCCTGGGATAATTTCTTTCTTACACACCATGGCTTTTTCTCCTCCCCCCCCCTCATTTGGTAGCACTGCAGTTTGTCTTATTAGTGTTCTCCTGAATGTTAGTGACTGCAGATGTCTGCTGCAGAGAGCTGCATGAAGCAAACAAGAGCTTGGATTTATCTCTCTGGTTAGGTTTTCTTCCTCCTCTTCTTTTTCATTGCTTTGTTTTCCTTGAGCCAGCAAGGAAGGGCTGTTCTGTGCATATGTTGTTCCCACAGTGACAGATGCACTGGGAACATCTTGCTGCTGGCAGCCCCTGGAGCTGCAGTTACAGCAGTGCTGAGCTCTGTCAACTCAAGGAGGTCCTTAGGAGTGCCCTGCAGAGCAGGCACTGTCGATTAAGTGCTGGTTTAACCTGTACATGGCTCGAATCCGTCAGAACTTGCATTTCCAGACCTTCTTAGGACCAGGCTTTGGAAATACATACCGAAATGATCAGTGTTTCCCAGCCCTGGGCTCCTGAAGCTCTTTCTCTCTCCTCAGAAGCCCCCTTGCCCCACCTCAGTGGTCCAGCAAGGCCACATTTTTCCCCAGGCTTTCCCTGCACAGCACACACAAGAGTCATAGAATCATAGTAGTATCAGTCAGGTTGGAAGGGACCACAAGGATCATCTAGTTCCAACCCCCCTGCCATGGGCAGGGATACCCCACACTAGAGCAGGCTGGCCAGAGCCTCATCCAGCCTGGGCTTAAACACCTCCAGGGATGGGGCCTCAACCACCTCCCTGGACAACCCATTCCAGGGCTTCACCACTCTCATGGGGAAGAACTTCCTGCTCATATCCAGCCTGAATCTCCCCACCTCCAGCTTCATCCCATTCCCCCTAGTCCTATCACTACCTGATAGCCTGAGAAGTCCCTCCCCAGCCTTCTTGTAGGCCCCCTTCAGATACTGGAAGGCTACAATGAGGTCACCTCAAGCTGGAGGGCTGGCTTGCAGGCCAGTGGAGACTGGGACTGAGCTGCAGTCACTCAGCTCCATCTCTGAATTGAGCCCCAACATCTCTGCTGAGTGTAATGACTGTTTTCTCTGATATCCAGAGTAATAAACAATAACAAGATTTAGAGGCATGTTGGTGCTCTTCTCTAATCCAGTTATGCAAATAATTATATTAAAAGCCATCCTGTGAAATGTGTTTGTTAATCTCTACCCTTCCCTGGGGAGCTGCTGTGGCTCTCTGAGAGCTCATGGCTACAGCATATTTTTATTTTATGGTGGTATCATTTTTAATTACAATTTAAGGAACCATTTTGTGCCTTGATTTCATCAGGCAGCCTGGCTCAAAACCTGGAGAACCTATTAACTTTCCCTGTAAGAGCTGAAGTTGCTGTTTCTTGCTTACAGCCAAATCCAAGGAGCCACAGGAGTGAGACAGGGCAGCTGATCCTCAGGGAGCTGTGTCTGAGCCGAGCCCCAGGTGCTCTGCATCTTGCAGCAGCAAATTCAGCCCAGGGGGGTTGTGGAGTCTCCCTCTCTGGAGATATTCAAAACTCTCCTGGATGTGTTCCTGTGTGCTCTGGTGTAGGTGCTCCTGCTCTGGCAGGGAGGTTGGACTGCAGGAGCTATTGAGGTCCCTCCCAGTCTCTGATTCTGTGATTCATGTTATTTATGATGGCTCCTTGGGCTGTTGCCAAAGCACAATCCCTGGTAAACACTCCTAGGTGTGCTGTGGAGTTTGTACGAATCACAGAATGTTAGGGGTTGGAAGGGACCTCAAAAGCTCACCCAGTCCAACCCCCTGCCAGAGCAGGAGCACCTAGACCAAGCAGCCAAAGCAACCAAAACCTCACTGAACCTCAGGTAGTGTCAGGTAGAATTGGTCTCTCTCCCACCTTGAAAATGGCAGCTCAGAGTAGTCCTAGAGGGCTAACTTTGTGCAATGCTTTGGTTGAAGTACGTTTCCTTATACTTGGGTGTGAAAAGCAGTCAGAGCTGTATTTGTATCATATTGGTGGAGTGAGACTTTATCTAGGATGGGCAAAAGCAGATCCTTCCTCAAGGCCATTGCTCACAGGAGCAGAGTGAGTGCTCCCCAGCTGGCAGATTGGGAGAGGCTGATATTTTAATACCAGCTGAGCAGCAGATGCTCTGATGCTCTGTACAGGTCCTAACTGAGCAAGCCTTGCTTGTTGAGGTGTCAGGGGTGAGTTATAATTAGATGTCTTGAGACGATACAGGGTGCAGAGATAAGCTGGAAACAGCACACCTGCATCTGGGGAAAAAGCCAAATCAGACAGAACTGCAGAATGCATCCACCAGTCTGCCCACCAGACAAGAAGAGGGCAGAGAGAGCAACAGCCTAATGAAGGTGAAGCCACTGCTGTCTTTGCCACTTTGGCATGAAGAAATACAACACAGGTTTGTACACAGGTTTGTACCCCCTGTCCCTCCCCTCTCACTGCCTGCTATCTTTTACTGCCTCTGAAAAAAAGCTGTGCCAGGGGAGGTTTAGGCTGGATGTTAGGAAGAAATTCTTCCCAGCAAGAGAGATTGGCCATTGGAATGTGCTGCCCAGGGAGGTGGTGGAGTCACCATCACTGGAGGTGTTTAAGAGGAGACTGGATGAGGCACTTGGTGCCATGGTTTAGTTGATGAGACGGTGTTGGGTGATAGGTTGGACTCAATGATCTTGAAGGTAATTTTCAACCTGGTCTATCCTATTCTATCCTATTCCATTCCATTCCATTCCATTCCATTCCATTCCATCTTTCCAGGTCCCTTCCAGCCCCTGAAATTCTGTGGTTCAGTGAAAAGAATCCAGCTATGTCTAAGAGTCAGCTATGAGCTATGCCACCAACTAGAAATTACCTTCTGAGTCACTTTAAACAAAGTGTTTCAAATCATTGAGGAGACAAAGCCTTCAACACCCAGCTTTGGGATGGCTTCCCTTCAATTACTGGATCCTTTTAAACTCAGCATCTGTTGTACATACATGGGTCCTTAAAAAAATAAAAGGGAGTCTGCAGCCATCTGAAGCACTAGACACAGCATATGGCAGACCTGTTTCATCTTAACAAGTCAATAATATTATCACTGTGAATCACTTCTTCATTAAAACATGTACTCATGGCTGCTGGGGAAAATGATGTTTGTTTGTGAAAGCCTTCCTCACCACCCGTGGAACTGCTGGTTGTCAGAGCCAGCTCCTAATGCTTTTGACAGGATCTTCTCCTGGAAAAGTACCACAGGCTGAGGATAGGCAAAATGTGAACCATGACTGCTCCAAGTGCTAGCAGCAGCACCAAGAGAGGGATTTGGGATCATAGAATCAGAGAATTGTTAGGGTTGGAAGGACCTCAAGGATCACCCAGTTCCAACCCCCCTGCCAAGGCAGGGACACCACACACTAGAACAAGAGCACACAGTCTTTAGCTGTGCCAGGGGAGGTTCAGGCTGGATGCTAGGAAGAAATTCTTCATAGTGAGGGTAATTGCCCATTGGAATGGGCTGCCCAGGGAGGTGGTGGAGTCACCATCCTGGAGGTGTTTAGGAGGAGACTTGATAGGGTGCTTGGTGCCATGGTCTAGTTGATTAGATGGTGTTGGATGATTGGTTGGACTCGATGATCTCGAAGGTCTCTTCCAACCTGGTCTATTCTATTCTATTCTTTCTATTCTATTCTATTCTATTCTATTCTATTCTATTCTATTCTATTCTACACCAGGTTGCTCACAGCCACATCCATCCTGGCCTTAAAAACCTCCAGGGATGAGGCTTCCAACCCCTCCCTGGGCAACCTGTGCCAGTGTCTCATCAGCTGATGTCAGTAAAAGTAAGCAACCCATTTGGAACAAATGCTTAATCTGAACTCAACAAAACTGTTCCTCTCTGGTGGCTTCTCAAATGATTAGTGTTTATTGGGAAACACCTGTGCAAGGTTGTGGTTCAGTGGATGGTAAGTGTCTGTTGGATTCTTAGTTGGAAGGGACCTCAAGGATCACCCAGTTCCAACCCCCTGCCATGGGCAGGGATGCCTCACACAGAAGTGGTAAAGTAACCAAGAGCCCTGTAGATCTATTATCAGTTTATTTATTAATAAGAAAAAAGATAAAGAATAGAATAGAATAGAATAGAATAGAATAGGATTAACCAGGTTGGAAAAGACCTTTGAGATCGAGTCCAACCTATCACCCAACACCATCTAATCAACTAAACCATGGCACCAAGTGCCTCAGCCAGGCTCTTCTTAAACACCTCCAGTGATGGTGACTCCACCACCTCCCTGGGCAGCACATTCCAGTGGCCAATCTCTCTCTCTGGGAAGAACTTCTTTCTAACATTCAGCTTAAACTTCCCCTGCCACAGCTTGAGACTCTGTCCCCTCCTTCTGTCACTGCTTGCCTGGGAGAAGAGACCAAGCCCCACCTGGCTACAACCTCCCTTCAGGTAGTTGTAGAGAGCAAGAAGGTCTCCTCTGAGCCTCCTCTTCTCCAGGCTAAGCAACCCCAGCTGCCATCACATTTCCAATCACTCCGAGCCCCAGCCTGTTATAGGAGTGGATTAACATAACTCCCCCTCAAGCTGTTCTTAAAGTGCCTTGGTTCCTGGGGACTGGGTCACTTTTAAAAGTGATAGAAAGTGTTTTCCCAGAGTGAAGAAGGTGTATGCATGTGAAATACTTGGTAGTTTTCCACATCATTAAAGGTGATCAGAAAGGCAGAGGAGATTTGAGGACAAGAGGAAAATGCACAGGAGTTTCAGTGCTAATGTGAATGAGGAGGATGAGCTGAAGCTGCAGTATGATGCTCCACACATGCAGCCTCATTTATAGCTGCTGGAAATAGAGATAATGAGGTGAGTACTTTCACTTCCATTTCTGACATGGGGAATTGAAAACAGAGGTGGAAGGTGAGTTGTGGAAAGGCCAGACTGGTACAGGAATAGTCTGAAAAATGTTAACAGCACTGAGTAAGAGACCAAAAGGAGAGTGGCAGCACAGCTTTCTGCATCTGAAGCCATTCCCATTCAAATATTGAGACTGGAGGAGATGGATAAAAGTGATATAGGGCTGCACTAAGTTCTGCAATTCATTTGCTTCAAAATAGCTGCAGGAAGAGCAAGCCCTGCAGATTACTCTAAATTGTAGGTGTCTGAAACACTGTTCTGCACTTTGATTTCACCTTATATTGCAGGAAGTCTGACCTTTGAGTTGATTATCTCTGTACTTTCTCTCCTTAGATAGAGCTCAGAGGCCAGCCACTACTTTGAGGCTGTTCTCCACAAGATTTTGCTTTAACATTCACAGCATAACCTGAAGATAGGAAACAGCAAGTCATGCAAGTAGAAACTCTTGCTAATGCCCCACTTAGAGTAACCAAATGCTTTTAAAAGGAAAAGAAATTACAGATTTCTATTGAAAGCTTTGAAGTACTCTGTTTATTCTCACCTGGAGCTGTTTTCTGTGAAACCACAGCTCGTATGACCTGTAATTTATGCCTTCTGTGCTTGGCCTGGGCAGCCCCAAAGTGATGATATTGCCAGGGGGAGCAACAGCCTTCTAGAAAATATCATTCTGAGCTGGGTCAGGGCAATGCCAAGCACCAATACGGGCTGGACAGGGACTGGCTTGAGAACAGCCCTGAAGAAAAGGACTTTGGGCTGCTGGTGGATGAGAAGCTCAACAGGAGCCAGCAGTGAGATCTTGCAGCCCAGAAAGCCAACCAGAGCCTGGGCTGCAGCAAGAGAAGCAGAGCCAGCAGGGCAAGGGAGGTGATTCCCCCTCTGCTCCACTCTGGTGAGACCCCCCCTGGAGTACTGTGTCCAGTTCTGGAGCCTTTGTTGCAGGAAGGATCTGGAGGTGCTGGAAGGTGTCCAGAGAAGGACCATGAGGATGAGCAGAGGGCTGGAGGTGCTCTGCTTTGAGGACAGAACGAGGGTGCTGGTGCTGTTCAGTCTGGAGAAGAGAAGGCTCTGAGGAGAACTAATTTTGGCCTTCCAGTATCTGAAGGGAGCTACAATAAAGCTGGGGAGGGACTTTTGAGGGTGTCAGGGAGTGATGGGACTGGGGGGGGATGGAGCAAAACTAGAAATGGGTAGGTGGATGGGTAATGGGTAAATTGGATGTTAGGAAGAAATTCTTCCCCATGAGGGTGCTGAGAGACAGGCACAGGTTGCCCAGGGAGGTGGTGGAAGCCTCATCCCTGGAGGTTTTTGCAGCCAGGCTGGATGTGGCTGTGAGCAACCTGCTGTAGTGTGAGGTGTCCTGCCCATGGCAGGGAGGTTGGAACTGGGAGAACCTTGAGGTCCCTTCCAACCCTAACAATCCTGTGATTCTGTGCCTCTATTTTACAGAGCACCTGGGCTGACCTTCCACTTCCTACAGGAAGGATGCTTTTCGGATGGTTTGCCTTCCTCTCTAGAGGACAGAGCTGGAACAAGACATCTAGAATAAGAGAAAAATTCTGCTACAAATCAGAATGAAGGGAAAATTCTAAGACTCAGACACACTTGCCAGTGAAGGCTGCCTCTCACAAGCTGCCCTGGTAAGTTCTGGTTTGCTGCGGCTGCTACAAGGTTCACCGAAGTGCTGAACCAACTGATGTTGCTCTGGCTCCATGTGCAGCTCAGAAGGAAGGTTGAGCAGCAGCCAGCTGTAGGAAAAGGATCTTGTAAAATGTGTCAGGCCTTTTAATTACAGCTGATCACTTAGCAATTTCAGCACTGCTGATCACTTAGCAATTTCGGCTTTCAGCAAAGGAGTTAGTACCATTACCAGAGGCAGGTTCTTCTTTTATCCTTGTCCCTTCCAGCGAGGTTTGTGCTCACAGAACACGAGCAATTTTGTTTAATTGCTCTCTGAGAGTACATGATGTTAGGAAATGGACCATTATACACCAGCTCAAATGTGTGCTCGAGTGCTGTGCTGCGTGAACGTGCCTCCGTGACAGGCGTGCACGGGAGGTCTGTGCAGAAAACAGCGTCCTGGGCTGCTGCAGGGAGGATGCCTCTCATTTGCCACACTGTAGGCCAGCATTGCCTTGTGCTCCTGTGTCTACTCCATCTCATGTTTGTGCAGTTTGCCAGAAGGAGCAGGGAGGTCATTCTGCCCTGTGCTCAGCACTGGTTAGGCCACACCTTGAGTCCTGTGTCCAGTTCTGGGCTCCTCAGTTTAGGAGAGATGTTGAGCTGCTGGAAGGTGTCCAGAGAAGGGCAACAAAGCTGGGGAGGGGTCTGGAGCACAGCCCTGTGAGGAGAGGCTGAGGGAGCTGGGGTGGCTTAGCCTGGAGAAGAGGAGGCTCAGGGGAGACCTTCTTGCTGTCTACAACTCCCTGAAGGGAGGTTGTAGCCAGGTGGGGGTTGGTCTCTTCTCCCAGGCACCCAGCAGCAGAACAAGAGGACACAGTCTCAAGCTGTGCCAGGGGAGGTTTGGGCTAGATGTTAGAAAGAAGTTCTTCCCAGCAAGAGAGATTGGCCATTGGAGTGTGCTGCCCAGGGAGGTGGTGGAGTCACCATCACTGGAGGTGCTTAAAAAGAGCCTGGATGAGGCACTTGGTGCCATGGTTTAGTTGATTAGATGGTGTTGGGTAATAGGTTGGACTTGATGATGTCAAAGGTCTTTTCCAACCTGGTTAATTCTATTCTATTCTATTCTATTCTATTCATTCTATTCTATTCTATTCTATTCTATTCTATTCTATTCTATTCTATTCTCTCCTGGCAAAAGCACATCCTTCTGCCTGGCCCTGTAAAATTTCATGTTGTGTTTTCATATTACTTCCACAACTTGCTTAGCTGTCTGCTCTCTAGTCCTGTCTTAACACATGTGTATTTTGTCTTAACACACCTGTAGTTCTTTCTACCCTAATGTTTTCTAGAGCTTTAACAACATAATCCTCTGTAGCATTGACCAGGTCATTGACCAGCACATTTTGAATGCAGCCAGCTGCAAGACAGCTGTCTGGGCATCACCTTAATTGCATTCTTTTATTTCATACAATCATAGAGTCAATAAAGTTGGAAAACACCTCAGAGATCATCAAGTCCAAACTATCACCCAATACCTCATGACTAAATAAACCATGGCTTCCAATCCTTTCTTGAACACCTCCAGGGATGGTGACTCCACCACCTCCCTGGGCAGCACATTCCAGTAGCCAATCTCTCTATCTGGGAAGAGCTTTCTCCTCACATCCAGCCTAAACTTCCTCTGGCACAGCTTGAGACTGTGTCCTCTTGTTCTGGTGCTGGTTGCCTGGGAGAAGAGACCAACCCCTACCTGGAGGAGTTCAAGAGGGGATTGGATGTGGCACTTGGTGCCATGGTTTAGTCATGAGGTCTGTGGTGACAGGTTGGACTCGATGACCTTTGAGGGCTCTTCCAGCCTTGGTGATTCTGTGATTCCTTTCAGGTAGTTGTAGAGAGCAATATGTCTCCCTGAGCCTCCTCATTAGGTCAGCTTATTTATGCAGCCTGCTTAGCCTGTGCCATGTCAGAGTTGTGCAGGACATATCTTTTTTACCCTCTGAATGAGAAGGTCTTTAAGGCAGCCCATTCTGAGAGTTTAGATGGTGGCTATTGTCTTCCCCCTATCCAGACTTGTAACTGGCTCATAAAAAGAGATGAGCTGGCGCTGAGGGGATTTGCAGTTGACAAATACAGTTTGGCTCTTACTTGTTTCCTTGTTTTCTTTCATGTGTTCAGAAAGTTTTTGTGCTTTCCAAGGTTTATCTGACATTTGAAGGTAAGCTGGCTGGTGGGTTTGCCCTTTTCCAGCCTTCTGATGCTTATTTACAGTCCAGGACTTCCCTAAGCTAACATCAAGTGCTGCTTTTGTGATATCCTGTGAAATAAAACCCATCAGGCTCAGCCAGCTTGGAAACTTTAGGCTTTTCTAAGTGTGCTGATGCCTCCCTGTGTATTTCCAAGGAGACATCCTACTGCTCTCTTGCTGATCTTTCACTTCAGAAATGCAAAACAAGGCACAGAGGAGTTTGGCTTTCTTGACTTCTCGTGCTGATGACTTCCTCTTCCCATTTGCTAGTGAATCAATCATTTGCTTGGTCTCTCCTTCTGTCCCTCAACATAGTGTGAGGTGCCCCTGCCCATGGCAGGGGGGTTGCAACTAGATGATCCTTGAGGTCCCTTCCAACCCTAACAATGCTATGATTCTATATCATCAGAATGGGTTCTTGCTACTCCTGAGATAACTTGTAATATCCCATTGGGTACATTCACTCCCAATAATCTTCTCTCTGCATACTCATGCTGTTCCTTGGAATGTGATTCAGCAGCCTCCTTTAGTCACTGCTTCCTGCAGGCATCTTCTCCCTGTTTAAGCTGAATGAGGGACTCGTGACTTCCCCCCCCCCACACACTTCCAAATCTTCTCCCACATCTCTGGTTTGTTCACCAAATTGTTCTTTTAATTCTTATGTGCTGAGAAATGAAGATAGAACAATAGAATGATAGAGTCACAGAACTGTTAGGGTTGGAAGGGACCTCAAGGATCAGCCAGTTCCAACCCCACTGCCATGGGCAGGGACACCTCACGCTAGAGCAGGCTGCTCACAGCCACATCCAGCCTGGCTGCAAAAGCCTCAGGGATGAGGCTTCCACCACCTCCCTGGGCAACCTGTGCCAGTCTCTCACCACCCTCATGGGGAAGAACTTCTTCCTAACATCCAAGCTGAATCTACCCATTCCTAGGGTTTTTTTCCATTCCCCCTAGTCCAAATGTCTGCTTTCCTCCAGAGGGCTTGTTCTGGGTCCTCCCAACAATAAGGGCAGGTAAAAAGGGGACCACAGGCTCATTAACAGATATGGACTTAAACCATGATGTTGGGACAACACTGGTGTTTGCTTACTGTGAGAATCTTCTATGTTTTCTCAGGCAGTTGAAGCAGTCCTAATATTCAGATGTTGAGTTTAATTACTAATTTGAGTAACTGAAATGATTAAAGCTCTCTACTGAGGGATGTGGAGGTGCTGGAGGAGGGCAAGGAAGCTGGTGAAAGGCCTGGAAATTAATTCTGATGAGGAGTGACTGGAGGAGCTGGGGCTGTTTGGTGTGAAGAAGAGGAGGCTGAGGGGAGGCCTCATTGCTAGTCTACAGCTACTTGAAAGGACATTGTGGAGAGGCTGGTGCTGGTCTCCTCTCACAGGTAGTTAGTGACGGAACAAGAAGGAATGGCCTCAGACTGCCACTGGGTAGGTTTAGACTGGACATTAGGAAACATTTTTCCAGGGCAAGAATGGTCAGGAGTGGAAGTGCTGCCAGTGGACCAGGAGGTGGTGGAGTTCCCAGGCCTGGATGTGTTTAAAGTTGGTCTGAATGTGGTGCCTGGGGATATGATTTAGGGGTGAACCTTGTAGAGCAGGGTCAGTGGTTGGACTTGATGATCCCGAGTGTCTTTTCCAACCTGAATGTTCCTGTGACTCTGTGGTTCTGTGAATTCATGTCCTTTGCACTAACACTTGGTAGAGCTTTTCTCCTCCTACTTTTAAAGCAAGCAAAGGGGTTTCACTCAGGCATTTCCAGCTTATTAACTCTGGGACCACATATTTTGGCACTTGGGGTATCACAGATAGGAGATACCTCTTAAAACACCCTAAACTGCAGTTGGCTGCTGTTCCTGTCGGGTAAAGAGTCTTGTGCCACTCTAGTTAACTTCTCAGGCAAGTTCGTTGGGCGATGGATGCTCTTCCACTGCCACCTTCCGGCCATGGACTGGAGATGGGAGTGAAAGGATTGCATGAACTTGAAAGTACAATAAACGAAAGATTAAGATGTCCTTTAATTCCTGCCCCCGGCTTGGTCGTCCCCTGTTGGACAGAACTCTAGATGTGATTATTTTGTGCAGACTCCTGGGTTTATTTTAGCAGTCTGAGGCTTTAGTTAAAATCCAGTTCTCAGCAGTCACCAGCAGCTAAGCACAGAGGAGGCACTTTGAGTTGTACACAGCTCAAGCCTGTCTGAGTCGTTTCAAGTGTACAAACTCCGATGGCTGGCTGAAAGGGAAGGAGGGTTTGGGTGCATTCATGCCTGGCTCTGTTTCCTGTCTAAGCTTTACACCAAAACAGAAGTCCTACTGTTAAAGTTCTGCTACATTTTCTAGTTTTCAAAGCTTTACAGAATCACCAAGGTTGGAAGAGACCTCGAAGATCATCGAGTCCAACCTGGCACCACAGACCTCACGACTAAACCCTGGCACCAAGTGCCACGTCCAATCCCTTCTTGAACACCTCCAGGGATGGTGACTCCACCACCTCCCTGGGCAGCACATTCCAATGGCTAACAACTCTCTCAGTGAAGAACTTTCTCCTCACCTCCTGCCTAAACTTCCCCTGGAGCAGCTTGAGACTGTCCTCTGAGGACCTTCAGGTCAGTGCCAGTATTTCAGGGTATTTGGTTGTGTATTCCTCACTCCCTGTGCTGCCTCAGATGCTCAGCAGGGACCTGTCAAGGTTTCTAACATAAAAAGGAGGATTTTTTGTTGCCCAGCCCTTCTCCCTAGAAAGTTGCAGCCTTTCAGTAGTTAAGAGGGGCCTGTAAGAAAGATGGGGACAGTCTTTTTAGAAGAACAAGAGGTAATAGTTTTAAACTAAAAGAGAGGAGATTTAGAGTGGATATAAAGAAGAAATTGTTTATAATGAGGGTGGTTAAGCAGATTACCCAGAGAGGTGGTAGATAGGATACAAAATGCAGAATTAACCAGGTTGACCTTTGAGATCATTGAGTCCAACCTATCACCCAACACCATCTAATCAACTAAACCATGGCACCAAGTGCCTCATCCAGTCTCTTCCTAAACACCTCCAGGGGTGGTGACTCCACCACCTCCCTGGGCAGCACATCCCAATGGCCAACCTCTCCTTCTGTGAAGAATTTCTTCCTAACATCCAGCCTAAACCTCCCCTGGCACAGCTGTTTAAGAAGGTTTATTTAATCTTTGGCTGGGAAATCTCTGTTGTGTACCTGATTATAGAAGCACAGCATTGTTAGGGTTGGAAGGGACCTCAAGGATCAGCCAGTTCCAACCCCTCTGCCATGGGCAGGGACACCTCACACTACAGCAGGTTGCTCACAGCCACATCCAGCCTGGCCTTAAAACCCTCCAGGGATGAGGCTTCCACCACCTCCCTGGGCAACCTGTGCCAGTCTCTCACCACCCTCATGGGGAAGAACTTCTTCCTAACATCTAATCTCAATCTAACCATTTCTCCTTTTTTTTTTTCCCCATTCCCCCCAGTCCTATCACTCCCTGACACCCTCAAAAGTCCCTCCCCAGCTTTCTTGGAGCCCCCTTCAGGTACTGGAAGGCCACAATTAGGTCTCCTTGGAGCCTTCTCTTCTCCAGACTGAACAGCTCCAACTCCCTCAGTCTGTCTCCATAGCAGAGCAGCTGCAGCCCTCTGCTCATCCTCGTGGCCCTTCTCTGGACACCTTCCAGCACCTCCAGATCCTTCCTGTAACAGGGGCTCTAGAAATGGACACAGTGCTCCAGGTGGGGTCTTGGCAGAGTGGAGTAGAGGGGGGAGAATCCCCTCCCTTGCCCTGCTGGCTCTGCTTCTCTTGATGCAGCTCTTTGGGCTGCAAGTGCTCACTGCTGGCTCCTGCTGAGCTTCTCATCCTCCAGCACCCCCAGATCCTTTTCTTCAGGGCTGCTCTCCAGCCAGTCCCTGCCCAGCCTGTATTGGTGCTTGGGATTGCCCTGCCCCAGCTGCAGGATGATTTGGGCCTGGTTTTCAGAAGGGAAAGAAATAAAAAAAAAAACAAATGAAGAAAAGACAAAAAGAAAGCAGTATTGATTTCAGGAACTCAGAGATGGAAATAGAAATCCATTCTTGCTTCTGCACATACTTTACTGTAGCAGACATGCAGAGTGCTTCATTAGCCCAATGGAGAAGTGCATTTTGTGCTCTCCTGCGTTTTGGGTACAGATTTCAACCAACCACCCGAGAAATTCCTGTCTCCAGCAGGTGTCAGTGGAAGCTACAGAATGGAGAAACACCACCAAAGCCAGGATTCAGTTCTCTCTCACACCTACAAGGCTCTCCTTGGCCAGGGGAAGAGAGTGAATGCTCCATTCTACACAGAAATGTTGTTTTAAGGCCAAGTTACTTAATTATTCTTTTACTAGCTCGACGGAGAGCTCAGAAATGTGCAGAGAGGAATGCTGTGCCTGTCAGAAGGGGACCCTGATGAAGCAGGTGTTAAATTGCTTATTGAAGGGACAGTTTGAATTAGTCCTTTTACTCACTGGAGTAGGGCTCTGCCCAGCACATCACAGGCATGCAAAAGGACAGAGATAAGGCTCTCTCAGTAGCTTAAATCTTGACATTTCCTAGCATCTGAGTGCGAGAGATGGAACCTCTGGAGAGGTGCCAGTGTGCTGCCTACCTCCCTGATCTCCTGCACCTCAAAGTCAGAGGATTATTTCTGTCCCCAGGCTCAGCCTGTGCTTCTCACCAGCTGCTAGCTGCTCTGCTTCCACACCCCCCACTGACCCGTGAGCACCACCACTACTTGCTACTCACATCACACCTCTCTCCTTGCCAGCTTCCTCATTCCTAGTGGTTGCCTGTAATCTTGGGTGGTCCCAGAGACACAGTCCTTGAGCCAGCAAGGAGCTGGGACTAAGGCACCCACAGTCAGGGCTTGTGCTTTGCTGTGTGACCTGATGGTGTTAACTGACTGGTGCCAGAAGAAAATAGCTTGGGTACAGTGGTCCATGTGTGATCACTCCCAGGCAAGGCACTATGGACACAACTGCATGGATACACATTTTGAATTAGGACTAGAAAGAAGCTGAATGAAGGTGGTGGAAGGTCAGAGTGTTCTTCCCTGATGTGTCTCTCACTAGAGCACTGATGAGGAGCTAATGAAAGCAGAACTACCAAGACAGTTGTGCTGCCATACCCAGATAGCTTAGAATCACAGAACCAATAGGGTTGGAAAAGACCTCAGAGATCATCAAGTCCAACCTATCACCCAACACCTCCTGACTAAACCAGGGCTTCAAGTGCCACGTCCAAACCCCTCTTGAACACCTCCAGGGACGGTGACTCCACCACCTCCCTGGGCAGCACATTCCAGCAGCCAATTACTCTGTCTGTGAAGAACTTTCTCCTCACCTCCAGCCTAAACTTCCCCTGGCACCGCTTGGGACTGTATCCTCTTGTTCTGGTGCTGGTTGCCTGTGGGGGAATTGGGGTAAAAAGAGATGTCTGTCTGTCTGATCACAGCTGCACAAAGAGAGCTTCTTTAGTGGCTCTCCAAGTAAATCATGGGAGGTTTTCAGCAAGGCTGTGAGCAATTCCCTTGCTCTTCCCCTCCAGCACATGTGCAGAGCGGTGTTAGCTGACTTCCAGGGGCTGAAATCGCCCCACAGAATCTCAGGCAGGCTGCTGCTGAAAGCAGGGGCAGCTGTAACTGTACAAATGGCAGGGCCCATTCTTGTCTGAACCTTTCTAAAGCCTTTCTTGGCTGGTCTGATTGAATGGTAGCACAGCGTGGCAGCGTGGCAGAGGTCTCAGCAAACACTGCTGTACAGTAGAGCTTCCTTAGTATCAAAACCACATTCACAGGACAAGAATACTCACTTGCCATACACGGGAAAAAGATTACCTCTGCCTCCTGCAGGACCTTATTAGCTGCTCTGGGAGCCTTGTGCTTGGCCTGAGCTGCCACATGTGTACCCTGCATGCTTGCAGAAGCCCTGCTGGGAGCTGCTCCCCAGGCATATGCATGCAGGAAAACTAATGGGTGTAAACTTCACTTAAAAACAATATTTAGGACAACTTGTGGCAACATGTAAACAGGTTTCATAGAATCATTGAGTGGTCTGGATTGGGATGGGACCCACCCATTGCCATGCCCCCTGCCATGGGCTGGGATACCTTCCACTAGATCAGATTGCTTAGGACTATTGACATCAGAGTCTTAAGAAGGACATTGAGATTCTTGAACGTGTCCAGAGAAGGGCAAGGAGGCTGGGGAGAGGTCTGGAGCACAGCCCTGTGAGGAGAGGCTGAGGGAGCTGGGGTTGCTTTGCCTGCAGAAGAGGAGGCTCAGGGGAGACCTTCTTGCTGTCTACAACTCCCTGAAGGGAGGTTGCAGCCAGGTGGGAGTCAGTCTCTTCTCCCAGGCAAGCAGCACCAGAACAAGAGAACACAGTCTCAAGCTGCACCAGGGGAGGTTTAGGCTGGAGGTGAGGAGAAAGTTCTTCCCAGAGAGAGTTGTTAGCCGTTGGGGATGTGCTGCCCAGGGAGGTGGTGGAGTCACCATCCCTGGAGGGGATTTGATGTGGCACTTGGTGCTGTGGTTTAGTAGCCATGAGGTTTTGGTGACAGGTTGGACTTGATGATCTCTGAGGTCTTTTCCAGCCTTATTGATTCTATGGTTCTGTGATTCTATACTCAATGTCACATCCAGCCTGGCTTCCAGGGATGGGGCATCCACAGCTGCTCAGGGCAGCCTGTTCACCCTCACAGTGAAGAACTTCTTCCTTAAATTTAATCTGAATCTACCCTCTTTCAATTTGAAACTCTTATCCCTTGGCCCATCACTATGCTTTAAGTTGTTATTCTTTCTTTCCTTAGAGGAGATCAATGTGCACTAACATTTAAATGCTCTACAGAGTTCATGGCCCTGTAGAAAATCTTCCAAGAAGGATTTTGCTGGCTGTCTCCAAGCTCTCAGGGAGAGGCATGTGGCTACATGGCTGGATTGTGAAGCAGGACATGTAGGAGACAGTTTTCAGTGTCATTTGCAAGGTAATGGCAATTTTTCCTGTTTCCTATTGTCCAATAACTAAATAGTCTCGTTTTGGGATTGCCTTGGTAGTGAGTAATTTATGCTGTCCTCATGTTCTGAGATGGTCTCTGAACCCTCAGCTGCCTGTGTGCCTGCAAGCACAATCACACACCTGATGCAAATTCACAGCATCACAGAATGTCAGGGGCTGGAAGGGACCTTGACAGCTCACCCAGTCCAGCCCCCTGCCAGAGCAGCAGCACCTACACCAGATCACACAGGCACACATCCAGGAGGGGTTGGGATTTCTCCAGAGAGGGAGACTCCACAACTGCCCTGGGCAGCCTGTCCCAGTGCTCCATCACCCTCACGGTGAAAAATTCTTCCTCATATGTACATGGAACTTGCTATGCCTCAGCTGCCAGCCTCGCCCCCTGTGGCATCACCCAGCAGAGCCTGGCTCTGTTCCTTGGTCTCCCTGTGCAAACAGCCAGGAGTGGTTGTGGGTCTCTCTAAGGAGTATAGGCAGTTGTGGTACCTGCATCTGATAACTCTCTCAAATCACACAGAATGGTAGGGGCTGGGAGGGACATCAAAAGCTCATCCAGTCCAAACCCCACTGCCAGAGCAGGATCACCTAGAGCAGGCCACAGAGGAACACAGGAATCCAGGCAGGTTTTGAGTATCTCAAGAGAGGGAGACTCCACAACTCCCTTTTGCAGCCTGTTCCAGTGCTCTGTCACCCTCACAGGGAAAAAAAGGCTCCTCAAGTTTCCATGGAACTGCCTTATTAAGGGAAGTTCCTACCCGTATCAGGTGGGGATGGTGATGCCTCAGTGCCTTACCTCACTGTAACACTTTCACTTCGTTGCCTATTAACAAGGGGTGAACCCACCTATCTTGTGTGAATAAAACATCTTGTGTGATGTTTTATTAACAAGTTCATCAAAGCTTTTCATGATCTGCTATCAATTAATCCATTTACCTACTCAGGAAAGCAAATTCATTAAAACATGCCTCAATTATTGACTAAACGACACTAGAAGTCTTTAAAGACACTTGGACTAATACACAAAATCATTTTCTATTAACATCAAGTATTGCAAAATAGAAGGGAGAGAGGGGAAAAAAAACCCAGAGCTTAACATCCATTATCTTAATTTACAGTTCTCTAGCAAGAGATTCTCAGCTTCATTTATTCCCAGATCCGTAATTAAAAGCTGTGTCAGAAGTTCCCAGCATCTTCATTTCTGTGGCATTCCATTCACAGAGGGAGAAATTATAGATGGTCCTTGATGTGTTGTGCAGACTTTTGGTCTTCAGGTAGATTCAGTGAGGGTTACCAAATCTGTCTTTAAGGGAGACAGGGTTGGAACATCTCTGTTACAGAGATAGGCTGAGAGAGCTGGGGTTGTTCAGCCTGGAGAAGAGAAGGCTCTGGGGAGACCTAATAGCAGCCTGCCAGTACCTGAAGGGGGCTACAGGAGGATGGAAAGAGACTGTGTGCAAAGGCCTGCAGGGACAGGATGAGGAACAATGGCTTCAAAGTAGAGAAGAGCAGATTGAGATGGGACGTTAAGAACAAGTTCTGCAGCATGAGGGTGGTGGAGCACTGGAACAGGTTGCCCAGGGAGGTGGTTGAGGACCCATCCCTGCACACATTCAAGGTGAGGCTCGACAGTTGAGGATGCCCCTGCTGACTGCAGAGGGGGTTGGACTGGATGACCTTTGAAGGCCCTTCCAACCCAGACCATTCTATGATTCTGTGAAAAAATTTGGAGCTGCCTGTAGATAAGAACCATTCTTACTCCCATGCAGGAAAGTACTGAGATCTGTTGCTGTCAGCAGTTCCCGTGAAACTGAGGAGATGGCCTCGTGTTGTTTTGCATCTAACATTGTCTCTGCATGCGCAGTGCTAGCCTTGACTTTCCAAACAGTGAGGTGGGTTTGTTTAGAATGACCTCCAAGTTACTAAAGATTTCTTAGAGGCTTCTTTCCAGAGGTGAAAGGGATGAGGGTTTGGGTAACAAACGCTCACAGGGCAGCTGTGGATTTGGTTACCAAGGGTTGGTCAGCCAAGGGCTTCACCTTTCTTCAGGAGGGGTTCACAGGAGGGGTGAAACACTGGATTGTGTTGCCAGGGTTTCTGACCTGAACCAAAGCTCTTGGACACCTCAGTGGTGCCAATGTGCTGGGCAGCCTTAGAAATGGAAAGGCCAACAACAATTTATATATAAGAGCTTTGCAGACACCCCCAAGCAGTGAAGCAGTTCTGTTAAGAGCAGCTGTGTGAATCAGTTACTGAAGGCAATACCAGGAGCTCAAGAAAAGCATTTCTCAGCACTGTGCTTACAAACATCTCTTAGTCTCAGTCAGAAGAATGGGACTCATCCAGGGAAGAACTTCATGGGTGTGTTGTGCATCCAGCTAAGGGCACCCTAGCAATCAATGTTGAAAAGCATGTTGTACAAGATGAAAGTCAGAGCCACCCATATCATAGAATGTTTTGAGCTGGAAGGGACTGGTAAAGATCAGCTCTGTTTCTGCTTGCAGAAATTTTCCTGTGGCCAAGAAACATAGAATCAAACAGGTTGGAAAAGACCTCAGAGATCATCAAGTCCAACCTATCACCCAACATCTCATGACTAACTAAACCATGGCACTAAGTGCCATGTCCAATCCCCTCTTGAACATCTCCAGGGGTGGTGACTCCACCACCTCCCTGGGCAGCACATCCCAATGGCCAATCTCTCTTTCTGGGAAGAACTTCCTAACACCAAGCCTAAACCTCCCTGGCACTGCTTGAGACTGTGTCCTCTTGTTCTGGTGGTGGTTGCCTGGGAGAAGAGACCAAGCCCCATCTGGCTGCAACCTCCCTTCAGGTAGTTGTAGAGAGCAATAAGGTCTCCCCTGAACCTCCTCTTCTCCAGGCTAAACTCCCCAGCTCCCTCAGCCTCTCCTCATGGGGGCTTGTGCTTGAGACCTCTGCAAAGCATCTGCATGTGCTCCAGTGAGAGAGGGCAAAGGAAAACTCCATAGGGCACTTTGCAGGTGGGAGAGAAGAGGCATGTCCCTGAGCTGCCCAGGCTGTGGTGTGGTCTGGGTTAGTGGGAAGCTGGTTCTGAGATATGTGGTGGGGTTCGCTCCAGCACTTCCCACTTTGTGACGCCAGCAGTCGCTTGGGTTAGTTGGCAGCCACTGTGCTGCCTGTCTGATACAGCCCTGACCGGGGGAACCACACCAGAGCTGCTCACAACCCAAAGCTACAAGCTTGCATCCCGAAGGTGAAGAGGCTAACTAGGATGCAAGAAAAATCCCAGCTACTGGAGAGGCAGTTTTTTATGAGGTGGCACCACTTTGGCTTATGAATGTCACATAACCAAGTGATCTACTGCTCTCATTTTCTAGCATTCCGTTGTGCTCCCATCTGCTGTGGTGAGGTAATCACAGCACGTTGTGAGAATAAGAATCTCACATGGCCCTGTGTGTAACCTCATGTTTAGGCAAAACTATTTCTTCTTCTTCTTCCCCACCCCACCACCCCCTTTCAGCATGTGATGCTGATTATCTGCAGATACTTGATGTGCTTATGATTTCAATCAGCATTTTGTTCACTCACTGCCTCTCTGTTCATTGATTTAGAAGCCCTTTAGAATGGCATGATTAGTGCTAGCATTTTATTCTCAGTGGGAGTAAAATGGCATTTCATTATTAACGTGTTAGAAGCTATTTCAAACTGACAGTGTGTTTTGAACCTGGGCAAGAGAAGTGACATTTATGTTTGGAAGTGGGAGACTGACATAGAAATTATTCTGAAACATAATTACAGCAAAGGCAAACTCAGAAGAAGATAGAAATTCCAGCCAGAGCTTCTGGGGGGCTTCTCTGCCATCAGTAACTCACTCCTGCTCTTTTGTCAGCTCAGCGTAATGAGACAGTGGTGGTCCCTGCAGGCAGTTAGAGTGGATGCAGGATCGAGATTTCTATGCATTAAAGCAGCCCAGCACTGCCCTGCAAGGGAAGATGTAAGGCAAATGCTTGTTCCACAGCCTGTCCTGGCAGCTGCAGCACTCTGACAACACTCTGTGCTGGAAGAGCAAGCAGAGGGTCAGTGCCAGTGCTGCAGCTGATGTCACGAGGGCATCGATGCACCTTTATATTTAGGCTGATTTAGGTCAATATCCACTGGGTAGCTGGGTGCCTGCCTGCTCCAGAGGCATCAAGGAACACAGAGCTCACTGCAGCCCAGATGGCCCCCCCACCATGGCTCTGCACCTACTGTGCCTGCTCCAGGCACTTGGTGATTTGCAGAGAATCAGAGAATATTTTGGGGGTTGAAGGGACCTTTAAAAGTCCTCTAGTACATCCCCACACACAGTTAGCAGGGGCATCTTCAACTACATGAGGTCGTTCAGAGCCCCATCCAAACCTACCTTGAATGTTTCCAGGGATGAGACATCTATCACCTCTCTGGGCAACCCGAGCCAGTGTCTCACCACCCACATATTGCATTGTGGCCTTCCAGTATCTGAAGGGGGCTACAAGAAAGCTGGGGAGGGACTTTTTAGGATGTCAGGAAGGGATAAGACTAGGGAGAATGGAAAAAAAATAGAAGCTCAACCGGAGCTCTCAGTGTGCACTTGCAGCCCAGAAAGCCAATCAGATCCTGGGCTGCAGCAAGAGAAGTGTGGCCAGCAGGTCAAGGGAGGTGATTCTCCCCCTCTACTCAGCCCTGGTGAGACCCCACCTGGAGTACTGCCTCCAGTTCTGGAGCCCCTATTACAAGAGGGATCTGGAGGTGCTGGAGCGTGTCCAGAGAAGGGCCACGAGGATGATCAGAGGGCTGGAGCACCTCTCCTATGAGGACAGACTGAAGGAGTTGGGGCTGCACAGTCTGGAGAAGAGAAGGCTCCGAGGTGACCTCATTGTGGCCTTCCAGTATCAGCAGGGGGCTACAAGAAGGCTGGGGAGGGACTTCTCAGGATCTCAGGCAGTGATAGGACTAGGGGGAATGGAATGAAGCTGGAGGTGGGGAGATTCAGGCTGGCCATGAGGAAGAAGTTCTTCCCCATGAGAGTGGTGAAGCCCTGGAATGGGTTGTCCACAGAGGCAGTTGAGGCCCTGTCCCTGGAGGTATTTAAGCCCAGGCTGGATGAGGCTCTGGCCAGCCTACTGTAGTGTAGAGTGTCCCTGCCCATGGCAGGGGGGGTTGGAACTGGATGATCCTTGAGTCCCTTCCAACCCTAACAATCCTATGATTCTATGAGTGCTGGTATCTTCCATCTTGGCACTAGAGTTCATGAATTTGGGACACCACAAATTTCCTACAGAAGTCATGCACAACCTATTAGGCACAGTGTGAGGAATACACAGCCCCTGAAAGCTGCAATGAGTCAACAGATTGCATGAAAACCAGTGCTAAGCCTGGCATTTGTTGGTGTCTTCTCTGGAGTAGCATGAGAGAGAATACAAGTTTGCCACTAGTGCATCTGTGTGTGTGTGTGTTGGGTAATCTTCACAGCTATTTCTCAAAGGTAAGTTGCAATGGGCTTTGTAATATTTAACATACTGTAGGTTGATGAAACAAATAAAAGGTAGGGACTGAAAATGCTTTTTACTGAAATGCAGAGGCTTTGATCTGTGTAAGACAGAGTTAAGCTATGCAGCTCTGCTTGAACTTACTTGAAACTGCAGTATTATTAAATTCTTCAGATGAAATCCTAGCCTCACTGAATTCAACTGGAGCAGTGCCTCCCACTCCAGTGGGACTGAGATTTCAGATGTCTGCGTGGTGCACTATTACTTTATCCCTCCTAAGCTGCTGTGTTCTGGTGGCCAATCTCCATTACATTGCACTGTTTCATTTTCCTCTCTAATAAATGGAATAAAATGTGTATCCATCTTCCATACATATCCCCTTCATGCTCCAGGAAGGCAACAAAAGCCAGCCTTTGAAAATAAATGTCCTGTTTTTCTCTTCTCCCAGGCAACCAGCACCAGAACAAGTGGACACAGTCTCAAGCTGCGCCAGGGGAAGTTCAGGCTCGAGGTGAGGAGAAAGTTCTTGACTGAGAGAGTTGATAGGCATTGGAATGGGCTGCTCATGAGGTCTGTGGTGACAGGTTGGACTTGGTGATCTTTGAGGTCTCTTCCAACCTTGGTGATTCTGTGATTCTGTTTTATCTGAGTGACACAGAGGAGGTGGCTCAGTGACTTTGACATATGGAAAAGCAGGAACAGATTTGAGCCTAGAATTATCCAACTCCAGATAAAGAAGAGCTGGAGGAAGCAGTATGCAATTAGGCACAATTATGAAAGGTCTACAGGAAATTGGAGCTGCTCATAGATATTTTTCCAATTAACATTTGCCTTTCATTGGAGGAAAATCTTTAACTGGAAACAATCACCAGGACTATGCCTTGTCAAGCAAAGGGGGGGAGAGGGAGAGGGAACCAAAAAACTACCCTAAAAAGCCAAACCAAACCAAACACCAAACCTCCCTGAAGTGCTTTTGGAGAGTGAGGGATTCAATGGCTGAGAAGTGTTTCTTGTTTCAATGAGAAAAATCCAAGAGAATGAAAATCAACATTTCCATGAATAAGTTCCTGGATGAAACAGTAGAAGTTGCCTTTATCCTAAGGATGACATCTGTTTGCAATAGGACTCCACGCCAGCAAACGATGTTATTTTAACTAATCTATTGGCGTGGCGATGAAAGTGACAGTAAAACGTTGATATGGAAGCTAATTTCTGTGTTTGGCCTTGGGACCCAGCTCCGCAGCCCCAGAGCGAGCGCAGGAGACTGCTGTTGGCAGCGGCGCAGCAGCGCGGATTTAATTCTGACACTTCTCTGCCTCCCTGCTCTCCGAGGGAGACATCTGCCTGCGTGCCCTGCGTGTGTCTGGGAAGTGCTGTTGAAACCATTTGCACCAGCCGTGAATTTGGAGATAGAAACGTGATGAGAAGGTGCATGTTGAGGAGGAGGGGACCAACAGCTCGGGTTATGAGGGGAGGAGAGGCTGAGGGAGCTGGGCTTGCTTAGCCTGGAGAAGAGGAGGCTCAGGGGAGACCTTCTTGCTCTCTACAACTACCCGAAGGGAGGTTGTAGCCAGGTAGGGGTTGGTCTCTTCTCCCAGACAAGCAGCACCAGAACAAGAGGACACAGTCTCAAGCTGCACCAGGGGAAGTTTAGGCTGGAGGTGAGGAGAAAGTTCTTCATAGAGAGAGTTGTTAGCCTTTGGAATGCGCTGCCCAGGGAGGTGGTGGAGTCACTGTCCCTGGAGATGTTCAAGAAGGGATTGGACGTGGCACTTGGAGCCATGGTTTAGTTAGTCATGAGGTTTTGGATGATAGGTTGGACTTGATGATCTCTGAGGTCTTTTCCAACCTTATTGATTCTATGGTTCTATGAACAAAAAGATAATGGCAACTCTTCAGCATACAATGTGCTTACTGAAAGCAGGGAATAAGATGTCAGTCTGAATGTATTCCTGTGAACTTTTAACTGAGTTTAGTGCTTCTATGCTGTTCAGAGCCACGGTTTATATGCAACTAAACACATGTATGGCATGAAAGGAATGAGAGGATGGCTCTGCCAGGACAGCCCCTGCTGAAATCGTTTGCGGTCCTTGCTGCAGTTGTGTTTCCAGCAGCCCTTTAGAAGAGTAACTGGCTTAAGTGTTTGGGAGTTTATCAGTTAATATAATGCTATTTAGGGTGGCCACAGACTCCCCATCATTTCTTGGAGGTTTTTTTTTTTTTGGATGCTAGAAATGTTTGCTGAAGCAAAAATAGCTCAGGAGGCTTTGATTTACAGTCATTTAATTTATAAGTATCTGAGGGCTGGGGCTCAAGGGGGAAGGCACAGGCTCTGCTCAGTTGCACCCTGGGATAGGACAAGGGGCAATGGATAGAAACTACAGCACAGGAGGTTCCATCTCAGATGTGGAGGAACTTCTTCACTGTGAGGGTCACAGAGCACTGCTGCCCAGAGGGGTTGTGGAGTCTCCTTCTCTGGAGGCTTCAGTACCTGTCTAGATGTGTTACTGTGTGACCTGTGCTAGATTCTGTGGTCCTCCTCTGGCAGGGCCTTTGGACTAGATGATCTTCGAAGGTCCCTTCCAACCCCTAAACCCTGGGATCCTGTGATCCATCCTATGATTTATGTTAAAAAGGGGATGTCTGTGACCAAAGCCTCCTGATGCCAGTTCCATCTAACCTTGCAGCCAATGGATGACCTTTCATGGAAATTCAATAGGTGAAGCACTCAGGCAGCAAAACTGTCACAGAGGTGATTATTTGATTATTTCCTCTGAGCTGAGAGCGTTTTATTTCAGAGATTTCAGTCTTCATCCTGGGAAGCAAAGTAGAAACTGGATACACTCCTGTACAGTCCTGGATACAATCCCGCGCTGGATTCTATGGTCCTGCTCTGGCAGGGGGATTGGACTCGATGATCTCTGGAAGTCCCTTCCAACCCCTAGCATGCTGTGATCCTGTGAATAAGCCACCATCTTATTGCCTTCTGCCAGAAGCTGAGCTTTTCAGTTACTCATGCTGTGCTCAAATTGCAGACTCCCTGACAAAAGGAAAGAGGAGAAGAGGAGAAGAGGAGAAGAGGAAGAAGAAGAGGAGAAAAAGAAAAAGAGACAAAAAAAAAAAAAAAGAGACAAAAAAAAAAAAGAAAAAGAGACAAAAAAAGAAAGAAAAAGAGAAAAAGAAAAAGAGAAAAAGAAAAAGATATAATGAAAGAGGGGAAAAAAAAAAGGAAAAAGAAAAAGCCCCCCAACCAAAAGTGAAAAGCACGTTAAAGATGGCAGTGCTCCTCATCTGCCGCGCCAGTTGTGTATTCATCTCCTGCAGCAGCAGCCGCCGCAGCTGGCCAAGGGGTGCAGAAATGGCTGCGCTGCCTGCACCGGGCTGTCCGCAGTCCCAGGCCCCTTGTGAGCAGGCTGCGAGGCCTGGCACCAGCCCCACGCAGGCAGGCCCCTGCGTGCTCAGGCACACATGGCGCGGGAGCCTGCTGCCAGATGCGCCGGCCCGGGCTGTCTGCAGCCTGGCCACAAGGCAGCCATGTGGGTGGAAGGCAGGGGAGCAGTGGAGCAAACTGGCTTATGGCTGTTTCAGTTTGGAGACCGCTTTTGCCAAGCGTCCCGAACACGGGCCTTAATCATCAGCACTTCTGAAGCACTCATCGTTCTTGTAGCCAGGCAAGGAGCCTTGTTATTACCCTTTGAGAGATACCACATTCCCTCATTTCCTACGGGCCTGCCAGCACTCTCCGTACCGGCACCGCTCACTCACTCACAGATTAAAAGTGGCCCCAGGGAAAAGCTCTGTTCAGAGAATCAGAGAATCATAGACTCACAGAATCATAGACTCACAGAATCACAGGATGTTAGGGGTTGGAAGGGCCTTCAAAGATCATCAAGTCTAAGCCCCCTGCCAGAGCAGGACCATAGAGTCTAGCACAGGTCACACAAGAATGCATCCAGATGGGTCTTGAAAGTCTCCAGAGAAGGAGAATCATAGATTCATAGAATGCTCCAGGCCAGAAGGGACATCCAAAGATCATTCAGTCTGACCTCCTCCCAGTCAGCAGAGACATCCTCAGCTAGACCAGGTTGCCCAGGGTCCCCTCAAGCCTCACTTTGCAAGGTGAGGCTGACTCCAGCAAGGTCTCAACAGATCCATGCAAGAAAGTCTTTCCCCACGGTCACCTTCTGAGAATGCACTGGTAGCCACCTTCCCTGAATGCACTGGTAGTCACCTTCACTGAATGCACTGGTAGTCACCTTCACTGAATGCACTGCTCTGTTCTCACCAAGAGGAGGAAATACTCTGTGCCTGGGTTGAGCAAGTCTTCCTCTCAGGCTTCTTCTTGCTAAAATGTTGACAGAGAGGTTACTGTCCTTCACCAAGTGCCTCAAGCCATCCTCTGTGTGGGGGGCTGATGTCACTGACTCTGGTGCTTGGTGTGGTGGCTGCCCCTGGATGGTACAAGCCCGAGTGGATCTGCTCCAGTCTAATGCTGGAAGAGATGCTCAGAACAAAGGGAAATGAGAAATACTGTCTGTAAGACCTTCAGTGCTCACATCCCAACCTGGAACTGAAAGAAAAAAGCTGTTTGCAGCAAAATTTCGATTTGCCTCCTGCATCTTCCTTATGAGGAGAGACTGAAGCAGCTGGTGTTCTTTAGCTTGGAGGGGAAGAGACTGAGAGTGACCTCATTCATGTTGATAAAGATGTAAAGAGTGAGTGCCAAGAGGATGGAGCCAAGCTCTGCTCAGTGGTGCCCAATGACAGCACAAGGGGCAATGGGTGGAACCTGAGGCACAGGAAGTTCCATCTGAACATGAGGAAGAATTTTTTCACTGTGGGGGTGGTGGAACACTGGCTGCCCAAGGGAGTTGTGAAGTTGCCCTCTCTGGAGATATTCAAAACTTGCCTGGATGTGTTTTTGTGTGATCTGCTCTAGGTGATCCTGTTCTGGCGGGGGGGTTGGACTGGAGATGCTTTCGAGGTCCCTCCCAGCCCCTAACATTAGAATAGAATTAACCAGGTTGGAAAAGACCTTCGAGATCAAATCCAACCTACCACCCAACACCATCTCATCAACTAAACCCATCAAGCGCCCCATCCAGTCTCCTCTTAAACACCTCCAGGGATGGTGACTCCACCACCTCCCTGGGCAGCACAGTCCAATGGCCAGTCACTGTTTCTGTGAAGAACTTTCTCCTCACCTCCAGCCTAAACCTCCCCTGGCACAGCTTGAGACTGTGTCCTCTTGTTCTGGTGCTGCTTGCCTGGGAGAAGAGACCAACCCCCACTTGGCTACAATCTCCCTTCAGGTAGTTGTCGACAGCAAGGAGGTCTCCCATGAGCCTCCTCTTCTCCAGGCTAAGCAACCCCAGCTCCCTCAGCCTCTCCTCACAGGGCTGTGCTCCAGACCCCTCCCCAGCTTTGTTGCCCTTCTCTGGACACCTTCCAGCAACTCAATCTCTTTCCTAAACTGAGGGGCCCAGACCTGGACACAGGACTCAAGGTGTGGCCTAACCAGTGCTGAGTACAGGAGCAAAATGAGTTTCTGTGTGATTTGAGAGAATTATAAGATGCAGGTACCACAACTGCTTATACTCCTTAGAGAGACCCACAACCACTCCTGGCTGTTTGCAGAGGGAGACCAAGGGATGCTGTAAGTGCAGCCTGTGCAGGAAGAGGCCGGTCCCTGAGGGTGAAGAAAAGCCTGTAGAGCTGCGCTATCACAAGTTATATAATATCATGGCCAAATCCCTGCAGCTGGATACCATCAAATCAAAATTAGAAACTCATTGGGAGCACAGGACAGTCTCTGCCCAGATTGCCTATAAATCTGCAATAACTAGTTCTCCCTGGGCGTAACATCAAAAACATTTTTTAGTGTCTCATTAGTAAGAAAATTTATTGCTCAACTATTGAACTATGTCGATTTTTGGAAAACATTGTGTGAATAATTCCAGAAAGCATGTGTTTGATTTGTGTGTGCTGGAGAGGGGGGGGGGCAAAAGAAGTGGCTTGCCCCCCACCCCCATGATGAAGTGACACTAATCATGAAATTAAAAGGTGAAGCATTGTCTCTGCAGTTCCAGAACGAGGTAAATGTTTATAACCGAGGCCCTCCCTTCCTCATTAGTCAAACTAATGTTAAGGAGTTCATACCCTAAACTTAGCTTAAAAATTAATAGTAATAATAAATGGAAGGCCCAATTACAGTTCTGTGGTGGGGCAAACTGCTTCTCCCAGCCCTTATTATTTTTCCTTTGTGCTGCAGTGTGTTTCCCAGCTGTGTCTGTTGGCCAGTTTTGTGGCTCAAATAGGCTGGGGGAAACAAACAAACAAAAAAGGTTAAAAAATAACTAAATTGAGAAACAAGGGAAAGTTTAAATCAAACTCGGCGTTGTCTGCGTGGGGTGGGTGTGAAGAGGTTGCAGGTGCCTGTTGCGTGGTGTGGATTGTGGATTTGTTGGCGGCAATGTGTGTGCATGAGTGGGGTTAGCGCTGCTCAGTGCAGGCAGAGCTCCCTTTTCTCATGTCTGAGCGATAGAGGGCAGAATAAATGGCTCCAGGGGGATTCGTGAGCACGCGTGTGCCAACATCTTTTAAACCTGTGAGTGCTGAGGCAGGTGGTCCTGCACCCAGGCATTTCCCTCGGCTTCAGTTGGGCTGCACAGATGAGTATGGGTCAGCAAAGCACATGAAGGCACTGTTACCCTTCACCAGCTTGCCTTTGCTAGAGGCTCCTGCAAACAACTGCTTGTCAGCAGACCTGTAAGACAAAGGAAAACCTCTAAACACGAGGATTTGTGGTGCTGTGCTGGCCCTGCATGTCCCCAGGGCCAGGGCACAGTGGCAGCAGGTGCAGGCAGGGCACTGCACAGCTACCACGAGGCATGGCATAGTCTTTGGGATTAACTCAGGTGTGGACTGGCCTGAGAGGCTCAGCTAGCATTCATGCTTGGGTTCAGCTGGTGAGCAAAGAGGGAGACAGACAAGTAGTGCAATTTACCCACCCTGATTTTTGGGAAACATAATGGCTTGATTGTTTTCTTCATGCTCTTAACAGACTTTCCTCAGTGCCTTTGCTTCATGCTTCCTGTCCATGCACAACAGGCTCTGTAAATACAAACTGAGAGAAAAAGAAGGAGGAGAGAGAAAAGAAAAGAAAGAAGGAGGAGAGAGAGAAGAAAAGAAAGAAGAGAGAGAGAGAAGAAAGAAGGAGGAGAGAGAGAAGAAAAGAAAGAAAGAGGAGAGAGAGAAGAAAAGAAAGAAGGAGGAGAGAGAGAAGAAAAGAAAGAAGGAGGAGAGAGAGAAGAAAAGAAAGAAGGAGGAGAGAGAGAAGAAAAGAAGGAGGAGAGAGAAAAGAAAAGAAGGAGGAGAGAGAAAAGAAAAGAAGGAGGAGAGAGAAAAGAAAAGAAGGAGGAGAGAGAGAAAAAGAAAGAAGGAGAGAGAGAGGAGAAAGGAGAGAGAGAGGAGGAGGAGAGAGAGAAAGAAAGAAGAAAGAGGAGGAGAGAGAGAAAGAAAGAAGGAGGAGAGAGAGAAGAAAAGAGGAGGAAGAGAAAGAAAAGAAAGAAGGAGGAGAGAGAAGAAATAACTGAATCTATGTAGCATTTGTACTCCTTCTCATGAGATAGTTTCAGCATCATCCAGCCAGGCAACTTGAGGAATCACAAAACCCCAGGCATTGCTATGGTAAAGTCCCATTCAGTTCTGTGGCAGACGCTTCCAAGACCTATCCTATAAATGCCTGTACATGACACAGTGTAAATGAAGCAGCTGGTAGTTGGGAAGGACTGGTGGGACAAGCTGAGCCCTTCCCAGAGTGGTGTTTGAGACTGGCAGTGTGGCTGTCCTGCCTCCACTGCTGGGACATCTTGTCCAGCCTGCAGTGTCTGTGGTGTGGACATGCTT
Organism: Colaptes auratus; assembly: GCA_015227895.2. Classification (NCBI taxonomy): domain Eukaryota; kingdom Metazoa; phylum Chordata; class Aves; order Piciformes; family Picidae; genus Colaptes; species Colaptes auratus. Next base: position 5,529,855 of record CM026886.1, read on the forward strand.
TCTCCTACCCTAAGTAATCCCAGCACAGCAGCTGTTTCTCAGCCAGGATTCTCACTCAGTGTTGCTGTTTTGAACGAAGGGTGCCCTCCACACCTCCAGAGGACACAGGGCAGAGGAGGAGGTGAGCCTCTGGCTCCAGCAAACCTCCCCAGAGCACATCTCTGGCTTGGCTACAAAGGCCTCCGAGCCGGGCTCCAGAGGACACCAGCGGTGCTCCCCCGCTTTCTGCCAGCTGTGCTGGGAAGTCCTTTGCCTGAACATCCACGTGAAATGAGTAAAGACAGGCACAGCCCTGGCTTCCAGTGGAATGAAACTGAGTCTCCCCCATGACCTCACTCTCCCACGCCAGCCCCCTCAAGCCCAGCTTTATGGGTGAGAAGGATCAAAGGGCTCCAACTGCTGCCATATGGTAAATGGCCCTATATGTTGTGTGTAATTACACACAAGCATCCCCACATCCATGTTCAGTCTGTTAGAGATTGCTGGGTGAGAGCCAGCACCATTTTCCCAAGACAACATCTCCAGACCTCATGACAATGGCATCCCATTCTTGCACGCATGTCCTGGCAGCCACGGGCCCAGGGCACCCACCTGGCCGTGGCACAGGATCCCTTCTGCTGCCCACTGCCCACTGCCCTGACCCTCAAAGCTGGGATGTGGCAATGCTGGCAGGCGGTGGAAACCTTCCTTCCGACACCAGCAGGGCAAGGTACCTTTCAGCCACGGGGTGGCACCTGATGGATGTGTTTGTAGTCAGTTAATGCTGCTCGGGTGAAGTCAAAGCTGGCCGTGCTTTAAAGCTCCCTAAAGGGAATTCTTGTTTTGTGTTAAGGCCATAAAGCCCCTCACTCACTATTTTAGGCTGCTGTGACCCTTTCTTAAGGCAGACACCTGTGCAATGGATGCATGGGTGCATGTAGCAGTCCTCACAGCCATGCTATCACCCCTCTGGGGTGCTGGTGGGTTAGGGTTAGGGTTAGTCACATCACAAACATCGTCTGCAGCTGGACACTGCAGGAACAGGTGTGTCAGGCCTGTTCTAAAGGCTGAACATCCTCTCTGGACCACAGCCCTGCAGCACGTCAGCATAAACAGACACCTCCACCCTCCCCCTTGTTCAAACCAAAGAGTCTGAAACAACCAGGAGATCCAGAGGGATGCATCCCTTGGTGCCATAAGCAATGTTGGACTAGGAGTCCGAGTGTGAGTCTAAGCTGGAAGGGGCAGGAAACCCCAGCCCTACAGTGAGGCTGTGTGATGGCCCTGAAGATGCACAATAGTGTAGAGTCTGCAGCTCACTCTGGCCACCCACCACCTTTGGATTGCTCCCAAGGTTTACCAAACACAAGAAAATCTTATTTTAGTAGAGCCATCTTACCTGGTCAGGTCTGCTACTGACAGCTGTCTTTCAAACCTGCCACATGGCCACCCTTGACCATCCTTCTGGGTTGGAACTGGAAAAGCTCCCTCACTAAAGGTGTGAGTGTTCAGGTTAGCCAGCTTCATTTCAGGCACAGCTATGTGGCTGTCACTGCTGGATGTGCTTCCTCTTAACATGCACCATTGTAAAAGCAACACATGGAGAGTCCTGGGGTGAACTAGTTCCTAGGATGAAGCTCAGAGGCTGCCAGAAGGATTCACATGAACACCCAGGCTGATAGGACAGAAGCACAACCATTATGAAATGTAGGTGCTGGAATTCTTTTATCTAAAGAAATTAGCCCCTGCTATGCTGTTCAGCTATTGCTACCTTGGGCCACCCCCTGCAGAAACTATTAGCAGGTTTTCCTCAGCCAAATGATTTCAAACAAAATATACTGGCAAAGGAAGTCTCTGTTTTGTGGAGGTCTGCCCAGCTAAGAAGGAAAAGCAACCAGGATTTTCATAAGGAAGATTCCTCTGGCTCACAAAGGGGGACCCTGGGGCTGTGTCTACCTCAAGAATTGGGTTGCTTGACCCAATCAACAACCCCACACAGAGCTACGGGCTGGGGACAGAGTTGAAGAGCAGCCAGGCAGAAAGGGACCTGGGGGTATTGGTTGATAGTAGGCTGAACATGAGCCAGCAGTGTGCCCAGGTGGCCAAGAAGGCCAATGGCATCCTGGGCTGCATCAGGAACAGTGTGGCCAGCAGGAGCAGGGAAGTCATTGTGCCCTGTGCTCAGCACTGGTTAGGCCACACCTTGAGTCCTGTGTCCAGTTCTGGGCCCCTCAGTTTAGGAAAGATGTTGAGATGCTGGAAGGTGTCCAGAGAAGGGCAACAAAGCTGGGGAGGGGTCTGGAGCACAGCCCTGTGAGGAGAGGCTGAGGCAGCTGGGGTTGCTTAGCCTGGAGAAGAGGAGGCTCAGGGGAGACCTTATGCTCTCTACAACTCCCTGAGGGAGGTTGTAGCCAGGTGGGGGTTGGTCTCTTCTCCCAGGCAAGCAGCACCAGAACAAGAGGACACAGTCTCAAGCTGTGCCAGGGGAAGTTTAGGCTGGAAGTGAGAAGAAAGTCCTTCCCCGAGAGAGAGGTTGGCCTTGGAATGTGCTGCCCAGGGAGCTGGTGGAGTCCCTGTCCCTGGAGGTGTTCAAAAGGGGCTTGGATGTGGCACTTGGAGCCATGGTTTAGTTGGTCAGGAGGTGTTGGGTGACAGGTTGGACTTGATCTCTGAGGTCTTTTCCAACCTTACTGATTCTATGACTTCTGCAAAGGGCTTTCTTCAGGTTGCCTTGCTTCTCCACAGGCATGCATTAAGGGACATGCTCCTCCTTTGCTGCCTGCTTTTCCCTATTGTCTGTTTGCTGGCCATTGTGGTTCGGAGGGACAATGCTGAATGGCAATGTTGATACCTGGTTGGCATCCAAGCAGTGGTTTTTTTTTTTCTCTCCAGGTAATTAGTGTGAGAAGTAAGAAGCCTGCACTGCTCTGCTTTTTTTCAGGGTCTCTTGGGTTAGGTTACCTGCTGAGGTAGAGAGGTTACCTGTTTGGGGTGTTGTTGGGTTTTTTTTCTTCCTAATTCCAGACTTGTGATAGCCTGGGAAAAAAATTGCCTTTATAGAGGAACCCTTTAAAAAGAACAACAGGCACTCCCACCTTTCTCTGCTCAGTAGCCCAAGGGCAGACTTAATTAAAAGTTCCTTCAAAAATGTACTCCCTACTGCTCGAAGCTACTGTGTTTCAAAACCTCTGGTGCCGTGCCAAAGTGCGAGCAGACCTCTATTAAAGTGACAGGTACACAAGAGATTGTTATAGTCCTCCTGCTCTCTTCTTATCTCATCCATCTGTGCTAAAAGTCTCACAATCGAAACATTACTGCCAGGGGCAGAAGCTTCTTGTTACTGGGATACTTTTCCCAACTGCATCGACACAGACTGGCCTTTCTGCTAACAGCACGCTCCAGGCACCGCTCACTGCAGCCTCCAGAGCAGCCAAGCAAGCAGAACCCACACTGGGTTGAGAGAGATGATGGCAGAGAGAAAGGTGGAACCACCACTTTCCATCCAGTGAGAAAAAGCTAATGACAGCCATCACTAGGCAGTAGGGAGAGATAAGCAGAGACTCATAGAGTTGTTAGGGTTGGAAGGGACCTCAAAGATCATCTAGTTCCTACTCCCCCTTGCCATGGTCAGGGACACCTCACAGTCACATCCAGCCTGGCCTGAAAAGCCTCCAGGGAGGCGGATTCCACCACCTCCCTGGGCAACCTGTGCCAGTCTCTCACCACCCTCATGGGGAACAACTTCTTCCTAACATCCAATCTGAATCTACTCATTCCTAGTTTTGTTCCATTCCCCCCAGTCCTATCACTACCCAACATCCTAAAAAGTCCCTCCCCAGCTTCCTTGTAGCCCCCTTCAGATACTGGAAGGCCACAATAAAGTCTCTTTGGAGCCTTCTCTTTTCCAGACTGAACAGCCCCAACTCTTTCACAGAATCACAGAATCACCAAGGTTGGAAGAGACCTCAAAGATCATCGAGTCCAACCTGTCACCACAGACCTCATGACTCAACCATGGCACCAAGTGCCACATCCAATCCCCTCTTGAACACCTCCAGGGAAGATGACTCCACCACCTCCCTGGGCAGCACATTCCAATGGCTAACAACTCTCTCAGTGAAGAACTTTCTCCTCACCTGGAGCCTAAACTTCCCCTGGGGCAGCTTGAGACTGTGTCCTCTTGTTCTGGTGCTGGTTGCCTGGGAGAAGAGACCAACCCCCTCCTTTCAATCTGTCTCATCCTTCCTGGAAGACTGAAGAGAGAGGAGGAGCATCAATTGTAGCACATTCAGTTGATCTAACAGCTGGGCATGGACTAGCTTCCTATTTTCACAGTAAGTGGGAGCCTTATTCTGTCAATGTGCTGAGGATTTTATTTCTGGAGATTTATAGCCACAGGTTCTGGAGTGCTCTGTAATTACATGAGTTTACACTTGCAGGGACAAAGGCTGAGTAAATATTTTATTAGGCAATTTTTTTATCTTATTGAAACTGAATACACATGTGATAATTTGCCTGGTGAGTGGGGGGAAGGATAGTGAAATAAATAAGATAGTTTACACAGAGCCTTGCTTGTGGGCTGCATGCAGAATCAGCACCACTCACCACACTCCTCCCAGTGCAGGTAAAGCAAGTGACACCCAGAGCCTGAGTACAGCCACACAGATGGGACCACTGGTGGGGCTAGAATGAGCCTGTCCCACGGGACAAAAGAGAGGCCTCGTGGTACAGAGACACTGTCTGGGACTGGTGGATTTGTTATGGAGAGTCTCAGCTGGCATTTATCATTCCTTAGGATATGACATTTACTTGAACATTCAGCCATTTGCAGATGCTGGAGAAACAAGGTGGAGAAAACAGGTAACAAGAGCACACACAGATGTAGGAGGGCTTCTCCTTACAGCCAGAAACTTTAGGATAGGATAGGATAGGATAGGATAGGATAGGATAGGATAGGATAGGATAGGATAGACCAGGTTGGAAGAGACCTTTGAGATCACCAAGTCCAACTTATTATCCAACCCACCTAATCAACTAAACCATGCAACCAAGCACCCTATCAAGTCTCCTCCTGAACACCTCCAATGAAGGTGACTCCATCACCTCCCTGGGCAGCACATTCCAACGGGCAATCACACTCTCTGTGTAGAATTTCTTCCTAACCTCCAGCCTAAACCTCCCCCGGCACAGCTTGAGACTGTGTCCTCTTGTTCTGGTGCTGGGTGCCTGGGAGAAGAGACCAACCCCCACCTGGCTACAACCTCCCTTCAGGTAGTTGTAGAGAGCAAGAAGGTCTCCCCTGAGCCTCCTCTTCTGATGTTCCCTCTGAGCCCTCTGGGTACTGTCTACCCACACTGGCATGGGCTAAAAGCTCCCAGGAATAGACTAGACTAGACTAGACTAGAATAGACCAGAGCAGACCAGACCAGACCAGGTTGGAAGAGACCTTGAAGATCATCACTTCCAACCCATCATCCAACACCATGGCACCAAGCACCTGGTGATCCTGAGGGTCTTTTCCAGCCTGAATATTGCTGTGATTATTGTATTCACAAACAACTACAGCCCAAAACTTTTCTCAGAATAGCCAAGGACCCTTAGAATTAATTTATTAAACTCCAGCAAGCACTTAATACAATAAATACAATACAATAAATAAATCCAGGTTGGAAGAGACCTTCAAGATCATCGTGTCCAAGATGCCTACTAATACACTATTCTTAACTTGATTTTAAACTCTAATTGCATAGAGTTTGGCCCCTCAAAAAATGAACACCTTGGCTCTCCCACCTAATTCACTGAGCTAATTGTCACTTAATGCTGCTTGCTAATTCTGCCAATGGTAAAGAATTTGATGTCAAAACTCCAGAGCAAGTGGCATCCTGCATGCACAGGGATGACAAAGCAAGTCCCTTTCCTGCAAAGCTGCTGAAGGACGGAGCCTTTTTAATTGCACCTTTGTTACCTTCATTAAAGGGTAAGTGGCTCTTCACTTATGCATTTGCCCATTTCTTACACATCTGAAATTTTAAGGAAAAGTGCTAATGAACCTGATTAAAATTAATTGAAAAGGTCCAAGATCTGCAAAGAGATCCTAACATCAACAGACTTCTAATTACTGCTGGAGGATGGACTTAAGGAGGGTTTAGCAGCAGAGAGAAATTCATTTTCTAGCTCTGTTGTAAGGAACGGGATGGGGGATGCAAAAAAGCCATCCAGAACCAAAACACCTGGCTCTGGGGCAGAAAATGCTGAGTGTCTGCACACTATTTCCTCTCCCTCCTCTCTGCTGATAACATCTCTTCCTGCCCTCCATCCCCTGTGCTGGGCAGGCTGTGTTACAGCTGTACAGAGCAGAGCAGGCGCTCGCCTGAAAAGGGGTGGGGGGAAACCTCCAGACGCTCCCAGCCTGAGCCTTTGCTTAGCAGACAATGGCGCAAGGTATCAGAGAAAGGCTGAACATTAGGCAGGTCAAAAGAAATGCCCACCAGACCCTGGGGATATAGAAGTGAGAAGGAGAACCTGAAAAGGAGGTGCCATGAAGGGAAGACAGGAAGGAGGTAGGAGAGAGCTGGCTGCACGGAGGACAGACTACAGAATGTTACGAACAGGGAGGTCTGAACCCTGCAGTAAAAAATCTTGATTTATCTTACCTGAGGCTCCCCTGGAAGTAGTCTCAGCACTTATGCTCACCCAGGGCACTCCAGGAGGACAATCCCTGTTGTGGTGCCTACTGGACACTGCCAAGGTGAAAACACAACAGTTACCCCCCAGATGGTTTCAAGTGAGGCACCGTTCAGAAGCCTTTGCAGCTATTTGGTGCACGTTGACCCTGCTACTTGTGTGCTTTTAGCAGTCACAAACCCCAGACATAGCATCAGAGGAGACCTTCTTGCTCTCTACAACTCCCTGAAGGGAGGTTGCAGCCAGGTGGGGGTTGGTCTCTTCTCCCAGGCAAGCAGCAGCAGAACAAGAGGACACAGTCTCAAGCTGTGCCAGGGGAGGTTTAGGCTGGAGGTGAGGAGAAAGTTCTTCACAGAAACAGTGACTGGCCATTGGAATGTGCTGCCCAGGGAGGTGGTGGAGTCACCATCCCTGGAGGGTGTTTAGGAAGAGCCTGGATGGGGCACTTGGTGCCATGGTTTAGTTGATTAGATGGTGTTGGGTGATAGGTTGGACTCGATGACCTCAAAGGTCATTTCCAACCTGGTTAATTCTATTCTATTCTAACAGGAGCTCATCCCTCCTCCTGTTGCATGCTCACCAGCAGTACTGTGTCTATGGGTGACACTCTCTCAAACTTCATGCATCACTTCACTACTTTCACTTCACCCTCTGCAGTTGTCCCTTTTTCCATCCCCTGCACTCCCCCCCATCCATTCCCATTATCCCAGGGTATTCTAATCTTATTAGAGCTATTTTCTTCATCTCTGTTAATAGCATACAGCACTTATCTCTCAGCCACTATATAACTGTGAAAGAAGAGAGGCACATATGAGCTATTTTAATTTGATTTTTTTTGGGGGGGAGGGGAGGAGTTGTTTTGATTTAATTCAAATTGCTGAATGAAAAAAAAAAACCCAAAAAAATAATGAGAAAGCTTCTTCCAGTAATTCTGCTGTAACTAACTCAGTTTGATATTGGTTCTATTAGCCTTCTAATAGCATGAAAGCTAAAAAATTAAGTCGTTCCACTTGCACATTCGTAATTATGTGCAATTAAAAAAGTCTTTACAGACCCAAAAGTCTTAGAGGAAGCCCTGAACCCTTCAGCTGTCACTCTTCATTATCTGCCAGCCTAACAATTGCACACTGCACACAACCAGAGGTGCCAAAGAGGAGGCACTCTGGTTTGCTGATGCACGTGCTCTGTAATTTCTCTGAATCAGCTTTTTGATAGGGATGCTAATTGTTTTCTTTCAAAGGGGTCACCACAGGGATGTGATTTCTCCCTCTGCCTGTTGTGCTTCAAGAAACACCGCACAGTGAACTGCAGGAGAACAGGAATGGCTCTCTCTTCAGGTAAAGACCTATACATATCAATATATATTATAGATATTTATATGTCTAAATATAATATATCTAAATATAATATATTACATGTTATAAATATATATTTATAATATATATAATAATATATATTATGATTGGTTGATAGGTTGGACACGATGATCTTGAAGGTCTCTTCCAACCTGGATTTATTGTATTGTATTGTATATATAATAAATGTATATAATACATATATATAATATGTATTACATAATATAATATATATATAATATATAATATATATATATAGTATTTATATATATATACACTATATTTATTATATATAATAAATATAGTACATATATATAGGGTGTACATATATATATATATACACACACACATGTATTTATACTTCTAGAATAGAATAATTCCATACTTCCAGCCTGAGGGGCAAGCAAGCATGTAGCCACATTGCTCAGGAGTGCCATCCTTCACATCCTTCACTTCAGAATACAGAATTAACCAGATCATCGAGTCCAACCTACCACCCAACACCATCTAATCAAGTAAACCATGGCACCAAGTGTCTCATCCAGGCTCTTCTTAAACATTCCCAATGATGGGTGACTCCACCACCTCTCTGGGCAGCACATTCCAATGGCCAATCTCTCTTTCTTCCTAACCTCCAGCCTTAGCCTCCCCTGGTGCAGCTTTATATGAGGGAGCTGGGATTGTTTATCCTGGGAGAAGAGGAAGCTCAGGGGAGACCTTCTTGCTCTCTACAACTACCTGTAAGGAGGTTGTGTCCATGTGGGGGTTGGTCTCTTCTCCCAGACAACCAGCACGAGAAAGAGGAGACACAGCCTCAAGTTGTGCCAGGGGAGGTTTAGGCTGGACATTAGAAAGAAGTGGTTCACACAGAGAGATTTGCCATTGGCATGTGCTGCCTGGGGAGGTGGTGGAGGCACCGTCCCTGGAGAGCGGGAGGAAAAGCCTGGATGAGGCATTTAGTGCCATGGTCATGGAATCATAGAATCCATAAGGTTGGAAAAGACCTCAGAGATAATCAAGTCCAACCTAATGACTAACTAACCCATGGCTCCAAGTGCCACATCCAATCCTCTCTTGAACACCTCCAGGGGTGGTGACTCCACCACCTCCCTGGGCAGCACATTCCAATGGCAAATTACTCTATTAAGAACTTTCTCCTCACCTCCTGCCTAAACTTTCCCTGGTGCAGCTTGAGACTGTGTCCTCTTGTTCTGGTGCTGGTTCCCTGGGAGGAGAGACCAACTCTGACCTGGCTACAACGTCCCTTCAGGTAGTTGTAGAGAGTTGATTGGATAGAGCTGCGTGTTAGGTTGGACTGGATGATCCTGGGGGTCTCTTCCAACCTGGTTGATTCTATGGTATATCTCTAAATAAAAGTAATCAGCTGCATATCAAAGCAGTGAATCTTAATCCAACTTTCTGATTGCACATGAAAAAGAAACCTTCGGCGCTTGCGAGCGGCGCAGCGTGTTTGGAGACTTTTGATGTTTCCCCTTTTCATTTATTCATGAGGAGGGAGTGAATAATTAAAACAGGACGTTTGGCAAACCCCAGTGCACACACAGGGAAAAAAAACTTTCCATATGAACTTCCAGCTCCAGCCCAGGGCCGTCTCTGAGACACGTTGCTGCGGGATCGTCCATATGGCAAGTGAGCATGCAACCCTGAAACCATAGACCTGGCTCGGCCTTGGGATCCTGCCATCAGTGGCTGACAGCTGTTGCTGCTGTACAAATGCAAATGCTGAGTGTGGATGGGATGAGGCAAGTGTGGCAGCTACAAAGGCTGAATTTGGGCCCTGGCCTGGGGGTGATGGAGACAATACAAAACAATACAATAGAATACCCCAGGTTGGAAGAGACCTTCAAGATCATTGCGTCCAACCTATCAACCAATCCAACCCACCTAAACAACTAACCCATGGCACCAAGCACCCCATCAAGTCTCCTCCTCAACACCTCCAATGAAGGTGACTCCACTGTTAGAGTGTGTGCTCACAGAGGGAGTGACAGAGCTGCTCTGGATCTCCAGGCGAAGGTGGAGGGTGGTGGGTTGAAAATTCCACCCCCCCCAGCATGAAATTTGCCAGACCAGCTCATTTGGAAGCAAATGCAAGCTGTATTTACAAGCAAAACTACACTTAACAATGAAATGCAATGACTATGTGCAAACATACAATATTGGCAAACCTTGACAGGTATTTACAACTGATGAACAGCACAAGGACCCCCCCCTCCTGGCTAAAGACCAGGGGAGCTGCTCATAGCTTCTGCCTCCCTGCCCCCCTCCTTACCCCTTTGGACAGAAAGGGACAAGTCAAAGGTGAGGCAGACATTAGAACTTAGCCAAAACAATGCATCCAAGGTCCAACAGAAGCACAAAGTTCATAGAATCATGGACTTGTCAGCTTGAAAGGGACCCCAAGGATCTCCCAGTTCCAAGCCCCCTGCCTTGGGCAGGCACACCTCACACTACAGCAGGTTGCTCACAGCCACATCCAGCCTGGCTGCAAAAACCTCCAGGGATGAGGCTTCCACCACCTCCCTGGGCAGCCTCTGCCAGTGTCTCACCACCCTCATGGGGAACAACTTCTTCCTAACAGCCAATCTGAATTTCCTCTCCTCTAGCTTGGATCCATTCTCCCCAGTCCTATCACTCCCTGACACCCTAAGAAGTCCCTCCCCAGCTTTCTTGCAGCCCCCTTCAGATACTGGAAGGCCACAAGAAGGTCTCCTTGGAGCCTTCTCTTCTCCAGACTGAACAGCCCCAACTCCCTCAGTCTGTCCTCATAGCAGAGCAGCTGCAGCCCTCTGCTCATCCTCATGGCCCTTCTCTGGACCCCTTCCAGCACTTCCAGATCCTTCCTGTACTAGGGGCTCTGGAACTGGACACAGTGCTCCAGGTGAGGTCTCCCCAGAGTAGAGTAGAAGGGGAGAATCATCTTGCTTGACCTGCTGGCTATGCTTCCCTTGCTGCAGCCCAGGATGGGATTGGCTCTCTGGGCTGCAGGTGCACAGTGGTGGCTCATACTGAGCTAGCGTCTCCCAGAATGAAGAAGCCAGAAGAGAGAGAATGTTTGGTACAAAGGGATTGTTTAGAGTGATCATTATTTTTCTTTTTCTCACACCCCATAGTGATTTCTTTGCATTCTACTACTTTCTGTTCAAGAGCTGTGGAAAATTTTAAAGGCACAGCCTAAACCTACCACAGGGGAGCCGAGTCACCACACTCCCACAGGAGACATCTGAGCTGTGAGACAGAAATACCCTTCCTGAGGGAACAGAAGTTGCTCCACAGGTCAGGGAGAAGGTCCTTGTGTTGAAGAGGGAGGGTTTGGTCCATAGCTTCCTGCAGACTGCTCACCACTGTGGCAGTTTTAGGCTGATGCCTAGGAAATATTCCACAGATCTTGAGCAGAAAGTGGTAGAAGGTAAATAAATTACCACTGGATGCAAAGGGAAAATAATATAGGGTTATTATTTAGATAATCACATTGCTCTGATGATGAACATAAAGGTGGTTGTATAAACTAACTCTTGCTCTTTGTCAGCTCTTTGCTCTAGCAGATACTAGCTGGTGCCTTTGCTTGGCTGTTGCTGGCCTTGGCTGTGTTCTTCTTGTGGCTAAGTACCAGCAAACTACTCTCTGTTTTTCTCTTCTCCTTTCCCTTGTACAGCGGGGAGGAGGGTGCAGAGAGGGGGAAGCTCTTGGTGGCCCCCCTGGTTTTGTCCAGGGGGGAGGAGGGTGCAGAGAGGAGGAAGCTCTTGGTGGCCTCCCGGTTTTGTCCAGGGGGGAGGAGGGTGCAGAGAGGGGGAAGCTCTTGGTGGCCCCCCTGGTTTTGTCCAGGGGGAGGAGGTGCAGAGAGGAGAAGCCTTGGTGGCCTCCCGGTTTTGTCCAGGGGGGAGGAGGGTGCAGAGAGGGGGAAGCTCTTGGTGGCCCCCCTGGTTTTGTCAAGGGGTGCTCTTGTGCTGTTCATAAATTGTAAATACATGTCAATATTGCACATTTTGTACACATCCATTGTGCTTCACATTTCTAGATTTCAGCTTGCTTGCAGACATAGCTTCATTTGCTTCTAGCTGAGCTGGGCTAGCAAATTTAGTTTGGGGGTAATTTCAACCCACCCCAAGCAGCTAATTTTAACACTCAGTCTTGGCTGCAATGCTGCAGAAACTGCTAATTTTTCCATCCTAAGTCTCATAACAGCCTGATTTGACTTACCTCTCATTCATTAGAAGGAAATGCTGCAGAGAAATGACAATATAGCAGGCATCTCGAGCAGTCTGAGCTGGTCTCCCCTGTCTTGCAAATCTTCAAAGGAGCTCACGGCTTTTAACCGTCACATCCTGCTCTCTTTCACAGCTTGGAGGATCCTGCTGCTGAAAGACATCTTCTCTCCACATCTAGCTGGGGAATTCCCTGCTGGCTCCAGTGAAGGTCTACATTCCTGCTTGCAACATTGCTAAATTCATTCTTCAAAGTTTGTGATGCAGCTTCTGACCTCCTGTGAGCTTGTGCACTGGAGTTGGAGTGACAGGTGAGAAGGGCTCCATCCACGCTCAGCCACTCTTATAGAGCTGTCTCTAACATTTCCTACAAACCTTTCTCATCTGTGCAAATTCCATGGATCTTGTTTGTCTCTTGATACCTGCAGTCATGTTTTTGTGCTTCTTACACACACAGAAAGCCTTCAAAAACCTGTCTGGTCCGTGCTTGTCT